>JAXRJS010000032.1:3145000-3745000 GCA_037127375.1 Dione juno | reverse complement strand
ATTTAGCTAGGGCGCATAGAACTTTGTGCTAAGATACTCGAACTCAGATATTTTATTTCATAAACAGTTCATTTTTCTTAATATTGGATAAATTGTAATTTTTTTTCAATAATATCCCGCGTATAGATAGCAGGATAGGCAGAGGGAGAAATTTGTTAAGAGATGGTTTTCCCCGCTCTCCACCTGTGTTATATACATGCTCTTTTAGCTCAATAAGTGTTGACGAAAACAAAATTTTATAAAATACATATAGTTACAGTTTTTTAGAAACCAAATAAAAAAAATCTTAAACCCTTATTTTTAAGTAGCGACTACGATTATTTTCACTTCATTAATTGCAATAAAGCATACGGGCGATATTCGCTCGCATTAAAGACGTTATGGTAGTCATTTTACAAAATCGGTCCGTTACGCCACAGCGATTTGTGTAAGTCACTTGGCTGGGGAGAAAAAGACATTAGATGTTTTTCGCCACCGCTCATCATCTTAAATGATGCGTAGCACGTAAAAATTATTATACTTACATTATAGAGCAACAGTAGTGAATATTACAAATCTTTGTAAAGGTACTGTAATCATCAACCTATTATTGGCAAATTTGCAGAAATATATACTAGATACATATATACATATATGTTATCTGGTAAAGACTAAGAGATTCTGTACCGCACTTATTCATTTTTATACATACATATATATGTAAATCACTGACTGTCATAAAAATTAAAATAAATATTATATTGTGCCAATATATAGGTGAATCTATTATTCTATTATATTTTAGACAACAGTGATGAGCTTCAAATGATATCCTTCACTGAGTAGACCTGAATAAAAAACAAACAGATCAATATGACCCAATAGAAAACAAATACAAATATTTCAGTCTTCACTTACGCATCAATGGTACAATAAACTATTGTTATCAAGAAGAGTAATGAAAATATATAACTACACTTAAATGAACCGTTTTTATATAATTATGTTAATTAACAAAAAGTCAACGGACGAACACAAGGCATGTTAAACAAAGGGTGAAATTAAAATTAATATGAACAATATGAAAAGCTTTAATAAAGCAATTGAAACTTCCGGGAGCATGCTGCTGCGGACTTGACGTGAAGTGCACCCGCACGTGTTTGAAGAGCTACTAGACAACCATCCAGTAAAGATATATCCGTCACTACGGTATTCATATTATTATATCCCTTATAGTTAACGATAATATACTCGTATGTACATAGAATACATGTAGTGTATATAACACAAAAAAGCTATAATAAGTCCAAATTAATATTTTGTTTGTGATTAAATTCGTTCATGCTAGAAACAAAATAGTAAAGTTACTTAGTACATATTATTCCCAGTTTTCAACATGTATACGCTAAGTGATAAAAAGAGCAAGCCATCAAACTAATCTAAAACTTCTAACAAAAAGGACTATACGGCCAACATTATACATTTCCATAAGTACCGTACATACATTACACAGAGTACGTAAATACGCTACCCAAACGATAAAATAAAATCTGTTTTTTCACATAGCCTAGTCCGTTCACTGATTTTCAAGCGGTAGCGGTATGAATGTGGCTACATTATAAAAAACACAATGCTCTATTAAAAAAAAGAATAAAAGATGTTAAGCAGTAAAATAATTTTATTGATAATAATAATTAACTTAAACATAAAAGGACTATTATTTTTTCGGACTTTTATTTTAATTTACGGATTTACTTACTTTTATTTTACGGATTTAAGGACTATTATTTTTTTCAGTATATTATCAGTAAGTATATTAAAATATCTAAAGTTTCAAAATGAGCAATAAGTCAGACAGCGAGCGCCTCGGAACGCAATTATCTATGCGTCGCTTAGGCGCCGTTGCTAATGATCGCCTGGCTCGCATAAACGCTAACTTATTATGTATTCCAATTGAAACTGAAGCTAGAACGAGGAAAAGTACAACGTTTTAATCGTTAAATACATGTTTTGATTTTACGATAAAAACGTGGGATTGATAGTTTACGAGTAGACAAATTCGGAAATATCTTACAAAGATATTCATATTAGAAGGATTCTACTGTTCTATTTATTTAAAACTACAAAATACTTGCTTTATTTTTAATATTCCTCTTTAATTAAACTCAAGTGGAGTGAATAAATAATAATTGTTAATGTTTAAGATAATTAGTTGCTGTTACTGATGAAGTAATCGTAATCTAAAACAAAATTTTTGTAATGTCTATAAAATATTATGTAAGTAAATATTTCTTCGCTTCGTATTTAGAAAGTACCGTAAATTTACAAAATGTTTTAAGAATTTCATATGCTTAAATTTTTCGCCATAACTGAAGAATGTGATATAATAATTTTACATAAAAAAAATTGATAAAATTATGTGTAACATTATATTGCTATATCTTATTTTTACTAGTCCAGAAAATTATCTAATGAATTCAGGAATACCTACTTTAAATTTTAAAAATATATCAAGTCTTATTTTCCTACGAACAATAACGATTTTGATCAATAAATATCGATTTCGATCTGTTCGACTGTAATAAAATAGTCTCAAAATACGTTTAAATCCTGTTACCATTTAGAGCATGTTAGGATGTTACGGTCTGATAATAGATTATTATCATATCCAATATCTTCATATGAATATTGTCATCTGTATTCAAGGACGCTTCAAAATATCATAATTGTTTTCACATTCAATAAAATATTGTTTGCTTTTTAAAAACAAAAAGGTACTTGAACAAAAAAATACCTATATTTTTGCATTTTTAGGCAGATACATACGAAGTGGCCTAAAGTATTATTTAAAACTATTGGAACGAAAATTAAAAACAAAACAATGTCATAATACAGACAGGAAGAACAAGATTTATTATTAATTTAATACATTAAAATATTTTTACATATCCTACATACACTCTTTGTGCTTTTATTCGCCGTCATCCGGTTTGGCCGGCTTACTCTTAATATAATTCCACGTATAGTAATAGCAGTCCATTAGGAAGGAACATATTTTCTGCCATTTAATTTAATTTTCCTTATAAAGTCGTATCTACTCTAATATTTATTTTATTTAGTAACAAGTAGATACCTGTGACTTCCTTTGTGCGGACAATGACACGTAAAATCTCATTTTGTCCCGTTCCCGTGGGAATTTCATGAAATCGTCACTTGATGCGATATACGATCTATACGATCCGCAAGTTTGTTTGTCAGTCAATCACTCAGTAACAAGAAACATTTTATAAATGTATATTGGTAGTAAAAAACACGTTCAAAATGCAATAGATTTTGTGGTATCATTTATTTGCATAAATTTGAAGACTACTATGCTAAATGGAGTGCTATTACCATCTGCGCTCATTCTAGGCACATTACTTTTGGGGATAAGTAGAGAAATTAAGCTTAGGACTTATAATTTTGACGCTTTGACATATTTATACAATGATATCTAGGTTATTCCCTAATTAAAATTGTGCCAAGTTAATATTATCTTAGAAATCAAATCTAATTGAAGAATGTGATATTAGATGCTATAGTTAATAATAATACCGTTATGTTCAAATTAGTCCTTACCTCTTTTGAACTATTTAATAAGCAAATGTTGTAATATTTAATAATTTTAAATTAATATTATATGCGGATAATTAAATGCAATAAATCCTGCATGTACCAAATATACTGGCGACTTTACGAGTTATGTATGTGTGTATGTATATTAACCTATTATGGCGATGGTACAACTAATTTCACACTAATTTTCGATCTGACCAAATCTGACAGCGTGCCCGACGAAGTCCATTAGCGGCAAATCTAGGATTAGCGAGATTAATCGACAAACGACAGGTGACTGACAAGAGCGATGCTGCGGTCACACGACTTCATGTAACGTTACCTAATTATTTTCACCATTTTGACGACGACGATAGAGAAAGTACAGTACAATTAATTATGATTTCGTATTAAATATATCAACATATTTTATTTATCTTGCCACTAAGCTTTAACGCGCCATTTCGGGGGCGACCCCGTAGAAATACCTACTAGCTGTGTATGACACATGACAACGTAACACTAAGTGCCTGAGGTGTCTCTGAATGCAGGCGCAGTGGGTTACATGGAAATACACCCCAATACACAAAACTATATATATATATATATATATATATATATATATATATATATATATATATATATATATATATATATATATATATATATATATAGATATATATACACATATACATCTTTAAAAGTATGCATAAAACAATTTCAAAAATCATTAAGCCACCGTATTTCTGGAGATGATATAAGATGCAAAATCATTTTACTTACGTATATTTACAAACATATTTGACCATTAAGTCGTCGATTTGTGGACTCTTCTGTGTTCAAATCATGTAAAAATTTCTCGAAACAAACTTGTATTTAAAATTGTTTTGCATATTTGAAATAATCCTAAAAGCTAAAGCTAATAGTTCTGTTGCAGTACAGAGTTTCCATTACAGTTTCTATTCTAAACTATGTATATCAAGTGCTGGAAATATGCGATTCGTCACAGAGCCTGTAGTAAAATTTGAGAGCATGTAGCGAATGTGATAGATGCTTCAATAGTATAGAAAACTTAAGAATGTTTCGAAAGTTGAAAAGTGAGATGTTAGTTATTAAATATCAACGTTCTAAAAGCAAAATAACAAAGAATTATAATATTTATATGAAAATATTTTTTTTTTTCATAAAGCAACTCATTTATATACGAATTTGCCAAACAGCTTAACTTTTGTTCCCGCATTCATAACCATAATATTATTATCTCTGTACTTTAATGATGTAACCTGCCTTAAGCTCTGTAGACGAAAACCATTTTCCCTGAAATATCCCGTTTTCGCTTGTTATCTATCTCAAAGCTTTATTATAATTAATGCCGCAATGCACATCACATTTGTTCTTGGCAGGTCTTTGTCAAATAAGTCAAACGCTTTTCCGTTTCCAAGGCCATATTTATATATACAATATTAAAGTTTATGACGCATCCAGGATTTATTTTTAATTTATAGTATCGAAACAACATTTTTCATTTAATTTATGATATTTCTAGATAGACCGAGATCTTTTAATAAACTATAGAGAGATTTCGCTGTTATACGTCTCACTCCTTCTTCTACCGCGGACAAATTAAAAACCTATTCCTGTTCGGTTCGTTGGTAAAATTGAAATACTTATTAAATTGAAAACTATGATAGCTCAAAATATCTAAATATAGGTTTTTTTAAATGCAGGAGCTCAAATTCAAGCCATATTAGGAATTTTACAAATTCAAAAAGGAAATAAATCACTTTACGTTGTCGCTTTTATTAATGTAGTTATTTTGATTTTTATTTTTGTACTACCGTTAGTCAGGTGATATAGTAAAGAACTATATATTATATTGAAAAAAGAACAATTTGTACATAATATATGTAAATAATATATAAAGATATAGTTGTGGGTTAGTTTCCACTTGTTGAGAATAAAAAATTTAATTTAATTGCTCTGGTAAGAAGACAAAACTCACCAGAGTTTACCACTTTCTTCACACATGACTAGAAATTTAGGCGGAAAGGTGAACGGAATTTGATTAGGTTCCCTATACTTCTACCCTGTTATATGTGTATTTAACATAGATATAGTACATAAGTACTTCACAGAATTATAGGCATATATAAATTCGCTTTTATGAATCAGAAGGATTAATACTTTTTCCTTTTATTTGCTAACTATAAAAACTACAGAAATAGTAGCTGGCTACAGCGCGCTTTTAACTCGACCAAATATACTTACGAAATGTGTTAAAAAGTAAATAGCAAGTTTGGCTAAACAAATATCAGTGGCGCGCACTGTGCGAACGTAAACACTGAAGGTTTCTCTAAACATACGGTTACTCGCAGTTTTAATGATCACGTTTTTGAAACACTATATTATATTTAAACTTCAGCATATTTCTTAGAAAATGTTTGTTTTTTTAATAATTATAAATCTCGTTAGACCTATACTAGTAACGATGTTGTGCGACATACCTACTATTAAAAATGATTTTCGTAAAATCTAAATATTTTAATGATTTTTAAAGTGTTTATCCACACTAAGGGTAGAAAAAATACCAAGGCGGTGAGGTTCTTTAAAATTTTTACGTAAAAACTAAGAAGTTACTGTATATTTTCTAAAATTTATTTAAAAACTTTGCCTACTATACATTGCCTTGATAAATTAAAAGCGTCATGTCATGTAACGTACTTTATATAAACCTTGTTTACAATCAATTTAATAATGGATACGTCAAATTTCATTAAGCCGTCTGAAATTTTATCTGAACAATTAAAATCTTTCTAATAGACTCGATCGTCATAAGAACATTATAACTGAGAGGAATTTTCATTTTAATCCGTACAATAATGGATAAAATGTAATCGCGTTAGATGTTCCACTTGCCTCAGTTTATTCTCCCCGTTTACTTATTTACGTAATTAAATTTTGAAATTGCTTATGTTCTGTGAACGTTTTTAAGCCTCGTTAGGTGAGAGACAAAGGCTTTTATGCTGTTTACCTTGTTATATAGAAGGCATATGCGACCACTTTGTAACGAAACGTTTTTGGCCTCCGTAAGCTATTTTAATTTAACAACTATTACTAATTGAGTGTTTAAGTTGCTTTCTAGAGGTTCATTTTGATTTTGCTTGGACTCCTATTATTAATTAAATAAAATTTATAACATAATAACTTTATTTTTTTAGTTATAATAAAATGTAGAAGGGTTCACTTCATAACAAAAAATTTAAGATAACGGCGAGCTATTTTAAAGCCTATTCTCTAAAGAGGCCCTTAAAAGTTCCATAACGGAAGTATGCTTTATATAAAAGAAGTTGAATCTCAAAAGTCAGAATAGATCAGAAACCACTCAATACGGGACTCTAATAAAAACCGGATATTCCAGGATATAGTGGATAAAACTGTAAGCCGTCTGGTGCTTGACAAAATATCGTGTCAAACAGCAACCAATTTTACATGTAGCGATCGTGATAGAAAATTTCATATATTCTACTCCTTTGTAGGGAATATATAAAGTGTAGGTAGAGGTTTATTTAATTTTACGTAATAGTGAAAGTAAAGTGTTAGTTAATTTTACTACTTAATGTTTTTAATATTGGATTACTTTTTTATATTTTTAAAGTTTACATGTCTAGTGAATGATATATAATACTTCATCGTAAGTAAGTACAGGAAGTCAGTAAAATTACAACTAAAACTATTACCATTGAAAAGTGTCCAATATCCGCCGCAATTTGGCGAACGACCGCGACGAAACCAAATGCTCCGCACTAATCCGCACAATAGTGTAGCGATGTCTACAAGTAAACAACAAGCAACCCCCATAGAAAACAAATTGACATTTCAATGGTACCCGCCCAGGGCCAGCCATTTGCAATTCAAAGAAACCACTTCAATATCATGCCAACGTATGGAAATAAGTGGGTTTTGAAAAGGATCTGATTTCCGAACAGATACGCCTCGAAGCCATGTATTTCAATGAAGATATGCCTACGGTATATGCCTATATATGAAATGGGTTATGATGAACATATAGCCTTTCTCGGTAGCTGTTCAAGTTTCGTAGAAAACCATTATTAATAAGCAGTTATATAATTAAATATAGATTGGAAAAATCTTCGCTATTTCAAGGGCCAACTAAATAAGAAGTACTTTATAGTGTAAAATTGAATATTAATTATTTCAATTCCCAATTGAAAAACACATATTCAGACTAGTACGAGTAAATTTAAGCAAATATTGCAACAAAATCAATAGATCCATATAAACTTTGATTCGAATTTTAGGACCAGGCCGTATAGTGTCATATACAAATCGCTGAATTCTGAACAAATGAGTTATTCATCACACTCTTCGAAATATAGTTCGAATTTGAATACAGATTCACTAGTTAGGCAGCCAATCCAATAGAATTGAAAAAGTAAACAATTTTATATTGAAGTTCAACTTGTTATGCTAGTGTTTTATTTTTCAGCTAAAATTGGGAATACGTGGAACAATCGCTTCAAATAATACTGAAGTTAGAATCCCAAGTATTAAAATATGTGCGATA
Organism: Dione juno; assembly: GCA_037127375.1. Lineage (NCBI taxonomy): Eukaryota > Metazoa > Arthropoda > Insecta > Lepidoptera > Nymphalidae > Dione > Dione juno. Next base: position 3,736,842 of record JAXRJS010000032.1, on the reverse strand, counting down.
TTGGTCTTGTGAATAATTTACAATTAAATATGAAATAATACTAATGTGGTAAATACTAAATTGTTATAAGTTAATAGTAGTGAAGTAGTAGTAAAGTAGTGATTTACAGTACTGATATACTATTTGGTTACAATTTGGCAGTCACTCTATCTGTACTGCTTTGTTTTGTGTTCATTTTATAGTTCAAAACACTGCATTCTCCACTTTATTCCCTAATATTAACAAAGAAAATGTCTTTAAAAATTTGTGCAACGCCTTAAGTGGTAAAATCTAAGCATCTCATTTATCCGCAAATTTCTCGGCAAAGGATTCATATTCCTCTGCGACATTAACCGTGACCCTCTTAAAACAATATACATTTTACAGTATGTGTTATATATGCCATTATTCCCGTAGGCGTATATACGACTCGCAAAGTGCATTAACAAGAGAGCTCTAGCCCTAATAAATGTAGCAAGCGCCCTGTGGCGTTGAGTACCCCACGACAAAGTTAGTTTCAAGACATAAATTGTTATTTATTTCGTACCGTATATTATTATGCTTTTACATATATCTACGAAATTCGGTAAAAAACAGATTTTTGTAGAATTTTGTAGCGTTATATTGCAGTTTACATAGAAGTAATTTATTAAATCCTGGCACGATATATAAAAACAAAAACTAATAAAATCTTACATACGTAATAACTTCTCTACCCATATAAATCTTATTAACTGAAATGGAATACACTCAAGGCGATGACAGCTCGAAGTATTCTCATGCGGTCTACATTTAAATGTCATCTTTCTTTCAAAATTAATGTGAAAGTTTTGTATGGTACGACGTCAGTTCCTTTGTTAGATTCCTCAATGACAAATGCATACATTTAATCTTTTAGATGCATTAACTAAATTCATCGTCGACGTTTTGTTTGTTACTCATATGTGCGTTTTTTGATTATTTAGTAAATATTAATTTAAATATTTTTGTATAAATTCTATGTACTACTTTATAATAATAATAATTAAAACAATTAAGTATACTTAATTGTTATTTAATTATTATATCAATTTTACGCTACGTTTCTATCGCAAAAATATAACAATAATCAATTATCACGAGTGATTTTTCTTTTATCTATATTATATTGTGTGGCGTGTGCATTATAGTTTAGATAAAATAAATTTATAGTAAAATGTCAAAATCATTTTGAGAAATATATATTTATGAATAATAAAACTAGATATTGCAAGAACATTTGTTTCGCATTAAACAAGCACATGTATTGACAATGGGGTCACCACGTGTTGAGAAAAATAGTTGTCCAAAATGTTAACTGCTTTTGAACATAAAGAGACTATAAAACAATCATTTGTTGAACTAATTTTAATAATTTTAAAACGTACCTACAAAAGTTATTAATTATTTATATATTTAACTATAATTTTATTTTACTATTAATTGAAAATTAAAATGTGAAGTAAAAATAGTTTCAGATTAAACTAATTTCTAGTAGTTTATTAAACCTATCAATAACCGACATATTAATGTATACGCATAATATTGCACACTAAGATCAATTGCCAATGTGGGATAAAAATGTAGAAAAAAGAAAAGTCAACTGTTTTTACGTTATTGTGTTAATTAGTATATCATATAATTTAATCAATTATATTTGGTTACACTGTCAGTATTATTGTTTTAAATTTCCCTAAAAAAGGAAAATAACAATATTTTGTACCGTCGCGTTACGTTATATAAAAAATATGACCATCAATAGCCTGGCATATTATTAACAGCGTGTCACAGCCGTGTCGCATGTGATTCCGATATACATATATATATATATATATATATATATATATATATATATATATATATATATATATATATATATATATATATATATATATATATATATATATATATATATATATATATATATATATATATATATATATATATATATATATATATATATACTGATAGCATATCGCATTTTGAAAAGTAACTAAGTACGATGAAAATTTTAAAATAATATTATCGTTATCATTCTGAGAAAGTCCTGATCGTAACAAATTTATGTGTTTAGTATTTATAAAAATGTTTAACCTTAAAGGCCTACTTTAGTTCTTTTCTACATTGTGATATTTGTAAAATACATTTAGTATACATATTTACTAAAACTTCGATGACAATCTATTGTTTTTTTTTATATATAGAAAATTTGTAATTCTAATCATCTATCACATTTTGTAAGACAGAAAATGTCGATAGTTCACTTCAAGGGAGATTCACTCGCTTGTGACGCTACGAAATTGATAAGTAAGCTATACTTACATTAAAATTCATTTATTTCTTTACTTTATAATATATCAACAACAACTCCGTGTAAGGATCACTTCTCTTAACGCACTTCCTATTATTATTTCAACAACTCCATTCTTGCATAACATGTAACATGAATCGTAACATGTGCGTAACGAACATCCAAACAAAACGCTTTGTACAAAATGACGCAATCAAATTTGAATTTTCAAAAATAGAACGTCTTTGTTCCTTCATTGAAAACTAAAATAACCAATCTTTTTTTTAATAGAGCAACAACAATGGAACTATTGACACTCGCAAAACGTTTATGGCCAGTAAGCTTTATGGATATCGAATAATTATTTATTGGCCGCCGAAAAAGCCTTTTGTTTAATTTTTTTCGGTTGTTTAAATTGACAGCTGACGTTAATAGTTCATTACTTTCAAATTGTAATTGCATTATAGTAGATTGAGAGAAAATATTATTATTATTCTGAACTTGTGGTCTATTGTTAAACGAATATTTATGTAGAAATTTTATTTTAATTACTGCACGTCTGCGTCCGCAACTCTCATGAGGAAATATTAATCAAACAGTATGAAGACTTAATTCCGTGCTGAAAAAGGTCAACCATTATGGGCCACAATTTCCTGTGTTTACTCGTAGCGACACATTTATTACGGGGCTTATTTACATTAGGGTACTGGGGTGTCATTAACGACACTGTGTCAAAAGCTTGTGAAAAGTTTAACTTTTCGACACATTTCAAGTTATTAAAAAGAAGCATATTCTCGAAAGATTCAATTGATTTGTTTTAGAGTACATATACTTACATTTAACCATATAATAAATGTACAAATTGCATTCCTTGGTCGATTATATATACCTGTAACAAAAATAACATAATTACTATGAGTATACCTAACTAAATCAATACAAGAAATACTTCTCATATACAGAACAAATTAAATTATGCTTAAAAAACAGGGGGAGTTTGATCGAAAAGAGATTTCGACCTTCATATTATAGTCCCTTCAAGAATACGTACAGCCCAATACCGATTTGCCGAGTTTTATTGCGATCGACTAGTATCGATAAAACAGGCTTGCACGCCCCGTTCAATTACTTACAGTCAGAGACGTGAGGACGCTGTCTTATCTAAATTTCATCTAAAGAAATCGAACCCGCAGTAATAGATAAAATCTTTGATCCGCAGCTTCAACAACAATGCAAGTCTATTTTATATCGACACTTAAAACACGATAGGAATAAAGCGTTGTTGATTGCATCTATATTGTGTGAAGAAGGAGCAATGCAATTGACAAAGAGTGCAGTGGTAAGTTTTTCACTTTGGATGTATAATTTTGTCTTAGGTAACAAATAAAAACAATTTGAGTGCCACTTAAAAGTAAATAATTTTTAAAAATCAATATTTCATACGCATTATTAATATTTTATATAAAATATTTAAAAGTAACATCTATGTAATACAAGAGATAACTTCTGTTTTATATTGATGAATAACTAAAATATATCTAAAAATGACTTAACAATAGCTTTTTGATATCTATTACAAAAAAGAAAAAATATTTTATACTAAGAAACCAAAAACTTGTTTGATCAGAGCTGGCTAACATGTAACAGGTACAAGAGAGTCGTATTTCAATTTTCCACCTGATTTACTTTGGGATGATTTAGATAAGAACGCAAAGGGATGTTGACCATGATAAATGACTTGTGTACGTTAAGATTCTGAAAAGCAATCAAGTAGTACAATGTGTGCAAATCTTAAACGTGATAAGAATATACTTTTTTGTACAGAGTACAAAAAAAATCGGTAAAAATAGTAATATTTTATTTTAACATAAATACTCTTTATTAAATAATTATAGATACACTCCAATGTCGTTCGTACTTAGTGACATGGAAAAATTAAACACGGAAATTCGGGTAACAGGATCCTATTATTGGGTCGTCTTGTTGTAACATAACACTTTGTATTTATGGCTTCAGTTAAATGTAGAGTAGATCAAACTCCTTAAAGTATATTTTTATTATGTATGTTAATTACTATTATTATTCAAGATAATGTCTTCATTATTATAAATTGGACGTTGAATTAATATGATTCTATATATTATAAAAATCTAGAGTAGTAATCTATATATTGTTAATACTAGTAGTAGACTGTTAACGTGGAGGAATGACGTGTCTTATAACTAGACTCATTTTGCCTTTTCTGATATAAGCGGGGTATATTATGAGACTAAAAAATAAAAAGAATATCATAATATAATGATCTATCAAAATAGTTAAAATATAACATTTTAAATAAAGGAAATATCATTTAGAACATTATACTAATTTAAATGATCTGAAACGCAGACAGCTTGCTTAAGAAACGCAAATTCATTTACTCCTCTATAACAAACTTCAGTGGTCAGACTGTATAGCTCCAAGCGATTTACAAACCACTCCAAATCTAATTTTAAAGTTCATTCACAATAATAAATTGAAACTACATAAAATAAATGAAAACTTTTTAGCCACTATATATGTATATATCTAAGCTAATCTTTCGTATACCAAAAAAGAAAAAAATATATCCTTTATCGTGTTGTATAGCACATAAACATAACACACACAGTAAAACATAAAAACATATATATAACGCCAGTGAGGTAGTGCGAATTTGTAATTTACCAGAATATACATGTACCGTATTTAGTTTTCTTTTCAAACATATATAAATGTAGTGATATACGAATTTAAAGAAACGACTGTTGTACTATAAATTATAGAAAAGCTATATGTATATCGAATGTATTTCTTTAAGAAGTTAGCAATTTCATTAATTATTTTAACACCCACACACACAAGATACTCGATACTCACATTAACACCATAATGAGCGAGGCAAATAATACTCTATACAGGGAACTGCTGTCCGCATCCAAAGACAAAGTATAAGAGCACGCGTCCAGTTACGTCGAAACATAACGCTCTATGAAGTATTTTTTCTTAATCAAATGCATATTAGTATGATAATAAGCTGTCAAATTTTAATTATATATGATGATATTTTTAGTACATTTAAATTTGTAATAATTAAGAACCTACTGGATATCATCTATTACAACCTTATATATAAAATAGAGCTAACCAAGCCTATACTCCTGAAAGCTCGTGAGTAAAGAATATTATATAACAGGCAATATGTAAACAGGCATGTAGAATGTGAATGCATAATTAAAATAAGTGCTTTTGCTTAATTATTTTAAGCTTATTACATATTTTTTGGAATTTAACACATTCACTTATTAATATGAGTAAATTTTGTAAACTATTAGAATAAAGATTCAAAGTAATATTATTTACTTTAGAGACTTTTCTTTTCAATTAGAGCAGCCAATAATATATCTACTGCTAACTTTGGTGGATGATAAACCTTAGAAGGGGAGATCCCCACGACGGAAGGAAGTCAAACCAAATCAACTCAGGGCGCCCGAATTAATTTCTTAAGACATTCACAGAGGAAAATAAAAATAGACGGCCAATCACATTGCCCACTGATTCAGCTTTCACCTATTGTTGATGCACAAATTGTACTCAAACTAATAGGTTTTTACTGTTATTGAATCAGCAAATAATTTGATTTATATTAGATTAAATAAAGTGGATACTTTAATTACAAATGGATTTTATAAGATTAGAAAGCCAATCTATTAACCAATTCGTCGCGTTATAATAAGAACAGGAAAATAAAAAGAAATATTATAAGCCGACTGACTTCCTATTCTTACTTTTTGCCGTGTTAAGAGCAAGTGAAGGCGTATATACAATTTGTAAGGCGATTCTATAAGATATAATATATAATATACAACCTTAAATTCCTCTACCTTATAAAACATTCACGTCATAAAGCTGCCGTCATGCTGTGCCAAATAAATTTTGATGTAAACGCACTTCATTTTCTTGGCTTAGGTACTGTTTTGTTGCTCCCGGGAAATAATAAGCGGGTTATAATATTTGCATATAGATCACAATGTCCCGTCGTATGTCGCCCCTTCTACTCCAAAATTTACTATATTTCTTATGATGAGCGGTAAACAACGCGGGAAATGAGATAGAAAATGTTTGATAATTTACATATAATTACAAAATTATTTATACCCTTGTAAGAGGAACTAATAATAAATCAATAATGGCAACTTCGTAAGCACACGAGAACTTAGATCAGTGGAAACATGAATTTAGAATAGTAACATTTCAAATTAGTACATTGAACATTGTTAGATATGTTAAATATATTTATTTACAATATATTTAAATCAGTAATATTTGTTACAAAAAAAATTAAAGTTGTTCCTATGCTATTTAAACAAATACGTTTATCCGAATCACATGAAAAATATTATACATGAGTAGAATAGAATGAAACAAAATAAAATGTATACAATTTAAAAAAAGCCGGTAAATATGGCCACAAAAGAGAAATTTACACTTCCTATACGTTAGTATCTATTTGTCGGATCATCAAAATTCTGGCGATGTCACAAGGGTGGCTAGGGGGAACACCGGAAGACTTGTTATGGAAAGCCGTTTCGCATTCATCGCCTGTGCCATGCCCGTACCACCCATGATGCAGATGGATGTATAAAACATAAATTTTTCTTCCTCATATCGAAAACTCAAGCTTGTTATGCCAAATGGAAAATTCAACTGTAATTACGTTTATTTACACAAATATAAGTAGATAAATATATTATGAACACACGAGTAGGTTAACATAATTAACAGACTGTAATTATGCTATGGAATATAAATTTTTTATTAGCAGTTAAATTTTGAGGTTAATTTATGTATTTATGTAAAACGAAGCGATATAAAATATATTTAAAGATAATGAAGGACTCAAAGAAGCTAAAATTAAAAAAAAACTTTAGAAAGTACCTATACTATATCACTATTCTACGAAATATCTTCCTTATATGCTAAAACACTACTACGCATAAATTCGTCAATTATACTTGTCAACAATATGTAAGCGATCAATCTCAACCGTCTATAATAAAGGCAGGAAGGTGATCGAGTAAACTATTGTTTAGTAGTAATAGGATTCCGGAAATGCAATTTCCGATCGAACAAAGCCTTTATGGACGTGTAGTACAGGAGTTAGAGTATTGTGATTGCTTAAAGTAAAGTAAAGCTTGAATTAATTGAATAGGACGTTCGTTAGTATAAGAGCCTTTAAGAGTAAGAGTATATTTTAATAATTAATTTTAAAATCTATTGTACATATAAATTACACTACGTTATTTATGCTTAGTTTAAGATTAATTACACCCCGATGTGGGCTATAATTTATCATTATTTTGAAGTAATGTACTAGACATTCACAGATATGTAGTAGCTATTCGGATTATTTGACTCATTCCCAACAAAACAATGAATTTTGACGGTACGCTTAATTGTGTTGTTTACAAATTCACTAACATGGGGAAATTTAACCACATTGTACAGATTACATTGGACTTCTATAAATAACTAACGTTCTTCATAACCATGCGATTGTAATTCTAAATCCTAACAAAAAGTAAAAATCATCGGTTATGTTCGGTTATGTTCGCTTAATATACTTGATTATTGTATTTGATACCACTTAAATAATTAATAGATTATTTAAGTGGTATCAAATGGTGTGATATATGTAGTAATTGTTAATGATATATATATATATATATATATATATATATATATATATATATATATATATATATATATATATATATATATATATATATATATATATATATATATATATATATATATATATATATATATTCGTAGCTTCCATTCTACGAATCTTATCTAAACGTCCAGATCAACCCCACAAACTAATTTAGATGTACCCCCTGCCCAATTAGTCTTCATTGTGTATCGAGGGTTATTTTTGGACTGATAAGTCAATTTTGATTTGAAAGGATCTCAATCATCATCGTCAAGAATTTGAAAATAATAGCAGTAGTAGCGCTTACCCTAAACGTAATTTGTGGCATAGATTTTTAAACTCAAAAGGCATGTTCATTAAAAATAGAGCATAGCATTAATTAATAAACTATAAATATTATTATTTCTTAACAAAAATAAGAATAAGATAAACTTTTTTAAAAATAACAGTAAAAAGATTAAAATTGTAGAATAATGTATAAGCAGCTTAAATTTTAAGGGTAATTTATTATTAAATTTACAATAATTTTAGGCAATATTCCAACAGATTTTCAGTACTTCTGAAAATCTGTAGGAGTATCGCTTTTTATATAATGATTATTAATAATTAAAAGAGTACGATTTGAAGTAGAATGATAACCATTAAGAAGAAAAATATAGTAGCTTAAATTATATTCAGTTTAATATCTGTCTTCATAATTAAATCTATTGAAACTAGGAAGTTTCGTGCACGACGACATGAGGAAGACAAAAGTTTAAATGCAGATCTACATGATAAGCTCAAATCTATATTCCTTAATTAAATTCTAGTGCTATTAACTATTTAGTATACGTTTTTAATTATCACAACTATATAAAGTATCAGCCGAGATAATTACTTTGCGTAGTATTATCGAAATTTACTTTCTACTTTAATCTTCGATAAATACTTTTAAGTTAACCTCTGGAAAGCTTTCGAACAAAGCTTCATCTTACACTGAGTTTATTTCAAAATTGATTTTGTACAGCGCTAAATTTAAAGTGAGAGTTTCTTATCACAATCTCCATTGAATCTTTTAATGGTTGTGGCCTTTAATTTGACGTTCAGCATCTTTTGTTATTATATAAAATGTCTTCACAAGATGATATCTAGTAGATTTATATTAATGAGTTCATTTTCGTGCCTTTATAATATTTTTTTACTACATTTTAATAATAGTAATTTCTCTTTGAAATAATAATTAACACAACAATCTCGGGTATGTTTGCAAATACTGGTTGTAATATCTAGGAATTATTTTGGAAAGTTGTGAAATGTCTCTAGTATTAGAGATAAGAGTTAAATGTTATATAATAAAAAATAAATTACTTTTAAAAAAATTAATCTAAACGTATATAATATTATTTTCCAAAAATATACAGCGTGAAAGAAAAGAAAAGATAAATTGTTAACATGAAGTGCATATAAGTAAAGTTTTGGCAATTCAACTTATATTGAGTCAACTCAAAATACAATAAATCACGTACATTAATTCGTTCCCGGTTACAAGAGCCCATAGGAAAGCTCGATTTCACAGTTGTTAATATGGCTTCTCCGGACACGATTTCAATATAAACCATTGTACTGATTTGTATGATTCACACCTTGTAGGCTTTCTATAAAGCTTAGAGGGAAAGGTTAATGACTTTATTGGTAGCCGTTGATGTTGTTAAAATGGTTATTTATTAGTTATTTTATTAGTTACTGTGTGCAAAATATTCTCGATCGGTTCGCATTCACAATATTAAAAAAATATATACATATGTCACAAATTTTATCTTAAAGAGAAATTTATTAAATAAAATGATTTACCTCGCCCTATTCTTTATTATAGCTGGATTCAACTTTAGCGTATATAAAGTAAAGAGCAATATTATTTTATCACAAAGGAAGGCGTCCACCTAATTGATGTATCGTTGTAATACATTTTTGTGATTTATGACTATGAGGAAGGAATTGAGGTTAAATAGGCGTTATTCGCTCAGTTTGTTACTAAATTTATGTTATCCATGTATTTAGTAACAAAATGAAGAAAAATATGTTCATATAACATAATACATACATACATACAAATATTATGATCATTATATAAAAGTTCAAAAGCTTCACATAATTTTTGAACAAGTATGTAAATCTTACGAGTTCCACGAACAGTGTCTTTACGTGTATGACAATATTATGGTAAAACTTTACAAAGGATAAAGTAAACAAAAACAATATAAAACATTTCCTAATTGCAAGGGAGCGCTTCTTTTCTTGTAAGCTTCGTGTGCGAACGATTTCCTGATTTATGCGCATTTTGATCATTCAATACCATTTTAAAAAGTAAACTTGTTATTGTGAACTTTTAATCTACTTAAGCCACTTCACTTCACTTAACTTCACTTAATTTCGCTCTCCTGTTTATTTTTATGCATTTCCTTAATGCTAAGAAGTCAAGTATTACATTTATTACATTGTAAATACGTTTTAAAAATATAATGATATGTAGTTCAGATGTACTCGGAATTATTACAAATAAATAAAATAACAATATAACTTTGATAACATATATAAGTAATAATTATTTTACAATAAATTCTACTTCCATATTTAAAATCTTATCTACATGTGTATTTCTCAAGAAAACGGTTTCAAAGAGCTTATAAATATAGAGTACTTCCATTCTGTAATAAAGACATGGTGTAGCAAGCGTTTACGCTGTAAAAACTTTAAGCAAAACTAAAAAGCTTGTAGTGCCAAGAAAAAGAGAAATATCTTTGTTGTTCGAAGCCAAAACAACTTTGTTTGGGCATTTGGTTCAATAACAAACAAAGGAGCGGGTGAGAAAGAAATCGGGTCAGAAACGTGCCTAATCGAAGCAATGTATTGAAATAGGGTCCAAGTATCAACGTGCCAAATTACTAAGAACCGGGATTAAGAGAGCATTGTGATTTCGAATATTCGCAGAATGCGTACCTGTTGATTTATATTATTCATTTGTTTCGCGTTATTTCTTAGCGTTTTTCCCTTTCCGGTGCCAAGTTAAAGCCAGCTATGAAATATGAAACCCGGTATTGTGAGCCGAGGGCGAGTACGCGATAATATAGCGCTATTCTTAGCTGGAAAGTTGAAACGTTATGAGAATTTATAAAATTCACAAAGAAAAAATAATATAAATTCTGTGTGCGAAATATTGCTACGGTTAAGCATTACGGTTATAAATTTAAGGTTGGTTTGTTCAGTTATTTTGTAAATAATATAACTTCGTTATATAACTATGAAAGATATAAGTTGTTACATTTTTACCTCGACCGAATGAATTTTGGGTATTATATATGATATTTTTATTTAAATACTAAGTCGAGGTCATATATTTAAAATAGTAAAAAAGTTCTGTCTCTTACTTTTAATCATTGCTTCAACTAACAAAATAAATCACACTTACAAAAGATGATTACTTTACTAAAAAAAATACTGATTATTTAGAATAAAGCATAACTAATATACCATAATTTTACCATAATTTTAAACGTGGATTTCTTGCCTTTTGAAGGATTAAACGTAATTATGTGATTTTATTAAGTAATCTTTATATTATTGTAAACCTTTTTTATTAAACTCATAATAATTTACAACATAGCCTAAAACGTTACTTACATTCTACTGTTTAGATTAATTAGAAGTAATATACAAATGTTTTGATTATAAATGTTACTAGAGATACAAATTGTAAGCCAGGTTGAACGCTCTAGAAATTTATTTACGACCTGTTAACAAAACTTTGCATCTGTGAAATAGGGCTTTTTCCGCATTCAATGAAATTTATTGGCATTGTACAAATTTAAGCATTTCGCTATTTACTTTACCACCAATACTCAATAGATAACTTTAGTTTATATATTATTTATTAATTATATGTTTTTATTATACACCAGCGATTCGCTCGCGGCGCTTAAGTAAACTGAATTCCGTTCGTTTCGATATGTTATACCAAATTATGTACCGTATATATATTTTATTGCAATATTAACAGACTCTCTAATTTTATTTATTAGATATTTGCTGTTTAGATTTTGGTTAAGTTTGGTTTGGCTTGGTTTAAGTTTGGTTAAGAAGCTCCCCAGGTAAATACATTCATATATGATATGTAAAATTTGTTATGAGATGGCATATCTATTAAATTAATGAACTATTCCTTTTTTTCACTTAGGATTTATAGAAACCATATAAAATAAATTTATATTTTTAACAGAGTTATGACGGTTATAAATTATAAAGCAAAATTTATTGGGGCTAGTATTATGGATGCCTTGGACAGTTTAATATGAGGCGGAAACATGACACGCTTAGTATTTTGTGATTGATTGGCGTATCCCGGGCGTGGTAGTACCTAATAGAAGAGAAAAGATGTATATCAATACAGTCCTATTTTGCATTTTTAACGTAATAATTTATAAAAGAATAATTTCTCGATGATCTATAAAAGTGGAATTCAATAACTTAACCTTCCTGGCGCAGCGGCACTTTGTCTTTGACTGTTGTGAAACGCGACGGCTGTAGATTCCATGCCCACTCGGAGAAATAAGGTATTTTTATTTCCTCTTAACAATACAAATCACGTCATTGAGTTCCGCCACACAATATCTCGTAAAATTAGGCGAAAAGTGGAGAACGGCATGTCTACCCTACTGTATCTGGGACATAGTGTGAAGATTAGAATTTGCCGTTATTAATAAATTTGCTAGTATTCATCGTATTAAATAATTCACTCGAGTGAGTATCGAACCCACTACTACGTAGCCAAGATAGTCTCAAAGTTTTAGAATTGAAACTTAACTTATTGTCGCTTAAAGTTAAGATTCTGATTGTTGGCTTATATTATCTGTAATAAGATATATATATATATATATATATATATATATATATATATATATATATATATATATATATATATATATATATATATATATATATACATATATATGTATACGATTTTACCTTATGTGATGAAATTGAATTTCACTCTACCATGAAGTTAAATAAGGAAGCAATTCTATATTAATTTCCATCCATTCTGAAACAATAATGAGTTGTCATGTTCATGTACAGCCAGTACATCCATGAGCTCATTAAGTGAACAATTCTTTCATCATAATTTATGTGACATTCTCATTTCACGGCAAAGTTTCGAATCATTGCTTTTACATATATTGTAACATTTATTTAAAATATAGCTTAAAATGTTCAAATATGTATTGTTGTTTTTTTATGCGGAGAGCGGATTGTCTTAACATTCAGTTCCCTCTATCTCTGCCCCTCTGCGAACCTATTTGTTAGTAATTTATTAACGTACCACGTAAAAAATGTACAGTTATCCTCAGAAATCAACGTAAAAATAATTTTAGGTAATAATTTTATTTTTAAGAGTCATTTTGTCCTTTATAAAAAGGACAAAAAGACTATTCAATTAATTGTTACTAAAATAACTCCAGTAACTGAATATTATAAATATGTAAGTATGTGGTTGTTAAAACTTTAATGAGACGCTCAAGACATAAACTCTACTTTAGCTAGAAAAGTGTACTTAGAGACACAATTACAAGCCTAGTACAGTAAAAGAAGAATGAATAAAAAAAGGGGTAATTTTCCAAATACCTCGCCATTCCGTTTGCTGCGCTCAGCGTGAATGATTTAACATGTTCTTTATAGCTCATATGACATGTCGCAGTACAATTTATAAAATAATTATACTAATATGTGACAGTTGAACAGTAGCAAGTTTCTTTTCTGTCGTGTACTATGAAATTAATAGTTTTATATTTGCATGTTCTTTGTAGAATTTATTGTAGCATACCTATACTAGAAATATGAAAATATTTTTTGATTCTTATAAGCATAGTAAGCTTCCACCAACCATTGCAATCTGTCTAGATTCAAGAGACCACCCAACGTGGTCGTCTGTCATCATGACCCGATATTTTATGCGGTCGTTATGTCAATATCTTCGCGCTATACTATACAATTTGAATTATGACAATAGTTTATATGAAACTAGTTGTTTGAAGTAGAAGGTAATCTTAACTAAATTTCAAATTATGATTGGTGATCAAATAACTATAATATTAGATAGCTTATCTCTTGATATTATTTTAACATAAGGACGCTGAGAGGTCATAGGATATAGCAACGCATAGCGAATATATTAATTCATTTTCTCAAACGTGTTCATTTTCTCAATTGAGTGATCAAAATATTGATAATTATAAACTTTTTCAAGAAGAATAGATGACAGTTATCGCGTTTACATTATTACCGAGACAGCGAGAAGAAAAATTGTAAATATAAAACAAAAGTTATAACCAAACAAAAGTTTTCAATTTAACTTTTTCAGCTCCACTCGCAAAAAACCACATTCTATGTATATAATACATGTCGCACTTTATAAAACTGTCCCTTACACTCGGCACTTGTTTCAGGTAACGGTTTTTGCGAATCTAACAGAGCGGGAACGACATGTGGCACTTTGAATGCCAAATTGCCTGGCTACTTGGAAACATATGTTCTTTTGTATTTACAATACGTAAGTTTCCATACAAATATTTATTGGATATATATATATATATATATATATATATATATATATATATATATATATATATATTATATATATATATATATATATATATATATATATATATATATAGACATTATTTTCATGATTTTTTTAAATAAAGTTATGAATTATAACGGTATAACTGAAGAGGCAAGGGAATATTCCGTTTCCTTCTTCTAATATTTTAAAGCAAAAATGTATCCATCTAGATTGCTTATGCCCTGTAATTCGATGTTTATTTATGAATGTAAAATTATATATTCTGATAGAATGAACAATAACCATAATATCGTAACACATGGTGTGGTGCGACACAGCGTAAATCAAACGCGATTTACGCCAGTTGAGTTAGTTCTGTACACATTTGGAGTAAACTGTAAACTTGTAATGATATATGCATCTCAGTAAATAGAATTTGATATGGTGCATTTTGCATAAATTATGTGTGGATGTTAAATTTGGATACCACATAACTTTGTTATCGTAAATATTACACAAATTTCGACAGGACTACAGGATGTAAACTAGTTATTACACTCGATGCATACATATTACGTATTTTAAATACATAACTCTTCTGTATCTACGTATGTTTGTCGCACTTGCATTTCTGCTAAGCAAACGACAGATTTGAGCTTAACTTTGTGTATATACTATAATTGATTCCCGCTTATATATAATTGAGCACTGAGCCCAATTACCTTGGATATATAATTGGGCTCAGTGTCGGCTAAACTATACAAATGATTTATTTATCATGTTCATGGCGACGCCTTTTTCTGGGCAAGGCAACGTCTGCCGAGCCTATTAGTCTATTAATATAATATGTGAAGTTAATAAATATAACTTAGTTCGTAGCATTTCTGAACAGCCCAAGTATAATTGATTAGTACCCAATTAATAATACAATACTCTAATCTGTATATACAATTGTAAGTAGTTGTTCTTAATTTTGTAAATAAACAAAGGGAATAATGTAACAAAAGATATAAACAAAAGGAACAAATTACAGAACTTTTTTTATTCTGAAATAGGAACCTAATCAAACTAGATAGTTAAGGTAAATATTTAATAAAACATTTATGGGCCAATGTAGATACCAAATTGTGTGGAAACGCCCTAATAGGTTATTTAAAGCTAGCTTGTTAAGCAAATTGCAACCGCAATAATTTCCTCTAATTAAATAATAGGTACTTTCTACATTGTCTATCTTAACTATTTTGATTAAAAGACAAAATACTGTGGTTACTTATTCTGATCTAGCCTAGTTTCTATAGGAATAAAATAAAAAAAATATTTAGTTAAATATTATCGGCATCTTATATAAGTGTGGTCGAATTCCTAAGTGTGTAAAAAATAGAGACTGTCGTGGCGCCAGGTAATGGGTCTATGATGAGGTCTGTCAGTGGAGAAACGTGTGACTGATGAGATAGTTTTGTGTTCGATTCTCACGCGTAGGAGAGAATTGTTTTGATTTCTCCGTTCTGATTGACATTTTTATTTGTATCAAAAAAAATAAGGACCGTCGTGGCGCAGTACACAGCTGCAGTGCAGTGGACAGCTTCTGACTGTAAACGCGCCAATTGTAGGTTTGACCGCCACTTGGAGCAATAAATTATTTTTACACCTAATCAACCAATACTAAGGTATTATAACACCAGGTTATTTTTGTATGTACTGCTCCACTGAAAAAATTGAAGATAAATAGATAAAATAAGATATATTTGAATATTATATAAACAATGATATATTATATTTACATAATACCTATTAAATGTATTTAGTCTTCAATTTACATATTTATTACATATCATAATATATATTAGACAAATGAATTATATAGACAATGTTGAAAGATCGTAGCTATAAGAGCGTACACCGTTAAGAAAATATATTTGGAAAGTTCAAATCCTTAAGGACAGCTATGACGCGGAGACTGATGGATAGCAACTCTCATAAAGTCTCATACCGAGAAACAGTTCTTTTGAAACTTTGTACTTATGCTAAAGTAAATTAACTACAAACGTTTCCTAATTTTATGTTATCATCTCTCAAAAGAGCATTCTAATTTTCATGTGCATTATTTGTTGGGATAATAGTAATAGTGTGATTTATGTAGGGAAATTAATATAAGCAAAAATATGCAACACAAACTCAGCGTGCGTTTAAAACTTTTCAAATTACGCATTCAGTATTCGGCAGACAAAGGCAAACTATTCAAAATTTTCAGTACACACCTAATAAAATTTTAGTATTCAGTTACCGCGAATACTTTACAACGTCGAATAAATTATATTATAATGACTTCATTACGATTGGTTAATGAGCCAAGTTGTACCATTTTAATAAATAAACACCTCGTGCCGCATCGTGCTAAGTTTGCGACAGTGTATGAACATTGAAATCGCAATGAATTTATGCATTATAATAATTTATTGTCATAGTTGTTGGCAAAGACGAACTCTCCACGTAATTAAGTAAGATGACAGTAAAATTGAAGACTGAGATGGATAATTATATAAACAGTTAAGACTTCGTTTTAAATGTGGACTTTACGTATGTGTTTGATAATAGCTAGAATTTCATACAATTGTTGTACAATTAATTAAGCCTGGATTCTCCTTGTTTACTCTTCTATATGTGAGATAAACGTGAAGCTAAAAAAAATGTAAAAATGAAAACTATGGCTCTAAACTCTTGAGGAGTTATCAAGATTAATCATAATTATTTTTATAAATAAAAAAAAACAACCGAAAGTATTTCATTTATATTTATATTATGTTATGTAAGCAAAAATTGAAACCTCCAACTATCAAGCAACTACGAGTATTGCACCGTCAAAACAAAAAGTTAAATTGGGCCTTTGTTGTAGCTATTTCATTAATATTTATTTATATTTAAGCATTGTTATTTTTTACTGTATATAATAACATAGCCAGCTCACTACTATTATAATTTTATGTTGCGAGCCGTACTGCTATACAATTTTGCGTGGACCTCATTTTTTTCTTTCCCGTTGAAAATTCGAGAAATCCTCTCTTAGTGTTTCCTTAAACTCCCCAAGGACACAACAAACCACCATAGATAGATGAAGGTAATAAAATATTTTGTATATAACAATACTAGTCTTAAAATAGACACGATCCATATAATAGATAGATTACGATCAAGTTGCTTTGTCCTTTTATTGCAGGAACTCTTAAACAGAACAGAGTGTGTTTTATTTTTAATCTGCTTTATCTAACTACGAGTGTTCTGCTAGGGATTAGGTAGCGTCTGCTCGATGACTTCAAGAGGCACGTACTCTGAGATAAAACTGTTGGAATCTTAAGAGATTGACAAGATCACCTCTCGAAAGATGCTGACTGAAATTTCTTTTGATTTTTAGTTTTATTTTTGTCTTTGTTATGATAAATTATAAATATGACACTGTGTATTCTATTTTATATTTATTTAATTTATATATAATTTAAAATTAAATATATAATTTATAGCATTAAATAATTCAAAGAGCTGAAGTATCAAGCAGTATATGACTTTATACTACTATCACATAGGAATACTCATGTCTTATGAGGCTCATGGTTATCGTAGTGATGTACACTAAGCGTGTTGACTCGATGTCCACTCGTGGGAATCAGTTATTTTCATTTCCCCGTCCCAGAACAAAAAAAATGCGGCGTTGATTTCCGCCATTCAAAAGTAATATCTTAAATTTGGGCAAAAAGTGGAGATCCGAGAATCTGGACTCATGGTGCTCTCTGCTTAACCTGTTTTATACGGGGCACAGTGTAAACCTAAAAAAAAATAAAGGAATACCGATATTTAAAAATAAACATATACGTTTATTATTCTAGATACGAAAATACAAAAAGTTTTTATGCCAAGTAAATAAAAACTCTAAAGATGTAATATTACATCGCATTATCGATTATAGTCAAACTCAAGTAATAGACGGCATGATTCAGGTTGGTTATAATTCTCTTCATCTCTCAAGTTCGCCGGCAAATTGCTCTTAAATTAGTTGCCGAGTTTCGAAGCATAAGGATACATCCAACATTCAATCATAATTACGACCAAGACTTTAACTTTGCTCAGATTTGTTGCGAATTATGGTATTAAGATTCTAAATAATATTGTTCTACAGAATATTAATATTACATATTTTATGTATTGAAAGACCTAATTAGATTCACTTATTTAAAAATATCTTAATAAAATGACATAGTATATATATCATTTGCTTAGATAGTAAAATTTAAGAAATATCTTAATCGATGATTATCAACTAAAAAACAAAGTGAAAGTGGAGTCAATGTAAATTGGTAACCAATTACTCAGTTTAACGAGTCATTCTTTCCGCTTAATAGTATTTTATAAAAAGCTATTCTTTGAGTCATTATACGGTTATGCCGCAGCTACTTACATACTCGTATGTTATATAATAGAGAGATATATATATATATATATATATATATATATATATATATATATATATATATATATATATATATATATATATATATATATCTTCTTCTTCTTCCTGGTATTAGTCCCGGCTTTTTGCCAGGGTCTGCCTTCCGACTAAGACCAATCGGTCCATATGAGTGGCGAAGTGGTTTTTTTGTGGAGCGATTGCCATCTGACCTCCAAACCCATTACTGGGAGAAACCAGGAAAGGAAAGGGAATAAGAGGCAGAAAGACTTGGAATATAGGGGAGGGACACCACTTACATGGATTGGATCGGGTTATGAAAGTGGTGGCTCGAGGTCCCGGGGTCGCGTACCCGTATGCCGTATATATATATATATATATATATATATATATATATATATATATATATATATATATATATATATATATATATATATATATATATATATATATTTTACTATATATTAAGTATATTCACAAACAGGTGACAATATTTTATTTTATGTTCACGCCACATCCTGCAAATAGCAGCATATAGCAGGGTAAGTAGAGGTACCCTAATATAACGGAGTGTCTTAACATTCCGTTCACGCTTTCCGCCATTCGAGACAAGGGTGTTGAGTAGGGGAACACAACGCAGCGCGACTTTTTGTCATCGCAGCGAAGAAAATGAAAATAATTAATTCTTACCGAGTGTAAATCGAACCCACAATCACCGTATTCATAGTCAGACGCTGTGCGCCTGCGCCTCCGTTTATTATTTAAGCATTAACATGTTGACAGAAATACACCACAACAATAAAGTGTTGACTATATAAAGGAACTGAGGTTCTATTATAATAAATGAGACTATATGAAATACAAGATGTAAGAGGTTGGCGACAGGTAATGATTTATGAAGCGCAAAGCTGATACAGACTTACATTAGACCACATCAAAATAAGAAAGGGGCCGTATCAAAGGCAGTAAGGCATCCCCTAGGGGCAAGTCTTTTATTTATAGCACGCCTTTGTTAGTTCACTGGAGAAATATAAATAGTTCACACTGAAATATCGAATGCTTTTTGAGGGTGAGATATTGTAGAAAATTAATGATGTGGTCAGTACTTAGATTGGATTAGGGTGAGATGGTAAAAGGCTTGGGCGGGTCTGTACGGCTTTGTAAAACACTAACGCAAATTGGGCTCAAGTACCTTTAAGACATAAGGGAGAGTAAGTGCTATGCCAGTTGTTTGTGTTTATTCGTATTGATTTGCTATTCTGAATGATATTTATTAGAAAATATTTTGATTCAAAATCACAAAAGAATAGACAATAAGTACAATATGGTATATTTTTAGACATATATATTTATTCATTAATAAAATATATAGACAATTTATTTATATAATGTTTCGTATTTCAATAATAAGTGTACATTTAAAGTCCCTCTTTGCTACTCAGGTATTTGTAAGACTATTAAATGTTTCTTTGTGTATATAGCGATATCCAATTTTAGCTGATATCTAATTTTACTTCATTCCATTTACTTTTGCAAAAGTTAAGTAAATTCATAAAAGGTTTTCATAAGTTAAGTAAAAGTTTGAATAATAATTATTAATTTTAAGTTTACTTTTTTTACATAAATCTAATATAAAGTGTATTTTAGCCATTCAATAGAAACAGTCGTTGAAATAATCTCGGTAGTATCGTAAATAATTTAAATGCAGGCAATAAAACTTTTACTACTATCCCGTAAGCAGTAACAACTGCTCAACAGTCGTAAATATTACCCAAATATGATACGTTGGGAATATAAACGTGGAAGTGTAAGTCTTTGAGCTATAAAATATTTTTGCTTAAACTAAAAGCAGTACTTTATACTTGGTTTAAAAGTTATACAACAATGTAAAACTATGGGCTGCTTCCACAAAAACAAAGGACAAAAGTTATTATATCAACATATTTTGCGGATACAGTTATACCGTAATAAATATTTTACATTACGTTTTAAGAGCATCATCTAAAAAACTGCATCAACTTTTCAATATGGTCACATATCCTATTTTGGCAACAAATTTTTACGAATACGAAATTTTAACGACGCGAAACGACTATCAAAACGATAGTTCATCGACCCTCATCTCGGCCAAGACAATAAAGCTTTTAATGTTTCATGTACATAATTCATGATGGGTCGGTCGCCTGCCATCAGCCGGCGCTTGTGATAAAAATTCCATACATATCGACCTTACAGTACCTTGGACGTCAAGTAAGTATATTGTCACACCGTACAATATTTTTCACAACAGACAAAAATAACTATGCCGAGTTACTAAGTTACCTAAAATAAACGCGATTTTACAATTAATTGAAAAAAACTCACCATTTTTTTTTATTATTAGAGCGTTACAAAAACATCTGAAATTTTTATAATAAGCGCATTAACAATTTCTAAAAGTCAGTGAACCGAAAAGTTGACTAATTCATTTATATAACAATAATCGCGGCTTAAAAATTCCAAGTTAAATGCTTACAAGATATTGCAAAAACTGTTCAGTCCAGTACAGTTCTCTAAGAACAAGTAGCTGTAATAGCCGCGTTATATCATCGTGAATGAGGCAAAAATCTCCATTGTCTTTGCCTCATGAATCCCAAATTCCAGCTTGAACGAGCGCTTTGCTTTTTTTACCTTTAATGGTACTTTTTATACCTCCTTAATATATTAAACTAGGAGTTTAAAATTGTTATTAAAGTTTCTTTTATAAATCATGCCTTAATTTTTTTTTGTATTGGCGTTTTTTCCGTAACAAATAACATATTGTGCTATATAATTTGATAATTCAAAGTTTAAGCTAAGTTAAGTTCTTCTTTAAAAGATAAACGCAGTAAAAATTTCATCTTCCATTTATTATTGAATAACAAATGTACAATTTCAATTTTATTCTAGAACCGAAACAAGTGCTAAATTACTTAAACTTAAACCGTAAATTTCTCCGTGGAACATAATAAATCTTCTTGTATCTCTACAGCACACTATATAACACACCGTGATTAAAGAAATGAGCGCGGACTACGTGTTCTTAGATTCTTTAGAAATTAACTTGATTTCGGATTAACCGCCGGCTTACAGCAAGTCTAGTACACGGGTCATTAAATTCTAAGCTAAATTAATAAATAATGATGTAACTCCATAGTTGTTTATGTGACAATATGGCTACCAAACTAAAGGTAAAGTAGTAAAGGTTTATATACTGTCCTCGCCTAAATCGATCATGTAGTAAAATATTTTTATTTATGACGCATATATAGATTTCGCTGTCTGGTTAGAGATAATGAATGATTGTTAAAAAAATCTTTTAAGAATAATGTGTCCTTAGTAAGTACATTGTTTATTAATTCAATCATATTATATAATATTGCATAATAATTTTTGATCCAAATATAAAAAAAAAATAATCATTTGTCGGCCGCTGGAGATGACAACAAAAAGGAAAAAATAAGTATTAACGTCCAAATTTTATCAGCACGGAGAAGAATGCTTGTCTACAATGAATTGTTCTCATTAATTCTTATATCAAGATGACGCTTGACCTAAATTTAGAGGAGCTAACTAGACATTTCATCCAAGTGTTAATCTAGAACGAAAAATTCAAGCACAAGTTGATGTTTAAAAGTGATAACATTTCGTTTTCATTATTCTTTCGTAAAATGAAGTTGTTTACGATAAATTTATCACCAATAAAATAATAAATGACTTACCAATATAGTAAAATTATTAAAATATCACATGTGTACCTGAAAAATAAACAAATATATACAAATTTTTCTTTAGTATTATAATTATAATTGTAGTTTTTTTAAAGTATTATGTACAAATAATATAGATAAAACAATATAAAAACGAATATACTCGTAGTAGAAAATCTAGTGGCAGAGCGATTAGAAAAAGTTTATACGTCTAATTAAACAGTGCGATGAGACGACATTGCTATTACTATACGCACTTAATAAAGAGAGACCATATATGTATATTTTTTACAAAAATATCATCAAATGCATGTTCAATAACTATAAATAAAAGCCAACAATACATTCCAGCTACAAACTGGTTTCGTAATTTATGAAACAAAATGTCAGTCCATAAAGAGGTACGTCAATTAAGAATATACGGGATGCTGCACTAACAATGGTACTCAAATTAATGTGGCCACAGATATATGTATGTACGAGTGAATACGTATCAACGACATGCTCGGTATTAAAACGAAGACATTAATAGGATTAATTTATAGGCACTGTGGGTGGTTAAGACAATTGATAGTCTCCACCCTCCAACTGAAATAGATCATTCCAATTTAAAATGTTTTTTTTTTATAATAATAAATATTACGAAAAATATTCCGTTGTGATAGTTTAGATATATTGATTTAAATATCTTAAATTTTAATAATGTTTTTACTTTTTGGCATAGATGGCATTAAAATACTTCTGTAAGACATAAAAATAAAATAATCACATGAGCGCTGTTACTGCTTACGTACAATGTCATTTTTTCATGAATTTATTAAGATACTTGTGTATCTCTTATTAGTTTTCTAATTATGTCTTAGATAGTAAGAATATTTCTCAATTAATTACTATAGTAATTTTGAGATAAATCCCATGGAGGATCTAAATATTCCTAAGACTTGATAAATAAAATATGGTCACTCGATTACAATATAAAAACCGTCGTAAGGTATGACCTATAAAAAACAAAACACTTTTATCTTTTAATTTTCTTGAAATGTATTACATATTTTTTATAATTTCAATATTTATATATATATTTTTTTTGTATAACTTAGGCTATATCTTGGACTTATATTTATATATTATAAAACATATATATATATATATATATATTATATATATATATATATATATATATATATATATATATATATATATATATATTATAAACACTCTTCATATGAAGAATTTATATGATGAACATATATATGTACATACATACATTACTTGTTCATTGGGCTACATGTGAATCACTCAATTATTCTCTGCAAGCTTTGTACGATAATGCTAATTTATTTACCTTTGCTCAATTTAATATGTGACACAGCTCGTTGAATATCGCTTAATGTGACATTGTTGTTAATTTACATTTTTTGTCACTTTATACATTATTAATAAAGCTTATGATTGAGTAATAAAAAATACTAGCTGTATTCTTTAAACATATGTCTTCTAAATTACTACTGCTCTATGCTCCATATTGCTATGAAATGCGCTATATAGTTTCATCGTACAATGACCAATTTCACATTCTTGTATAAAATTATGTCGTCTTTTTTAATGAATGTGAATAAGTTTTGCTTTGTTCAAAGTTTGGCTCGATTTTTTTTGCTTTTTGCTTTTCTTTCAATTTAATAATTGAGCCAAACAATGCAACTAACTTAATATATAAAGTTTCATATATATACGTATAAGTAGTAATAGGTGTATAATAAACTTTTTAATTATTTTCGTTGAACTAAAGGAATTAACTTTTCATATTAATTTTAATAAGTTATGTAACAAGGTATGCTATAATATTTGACTGTAACTTAGTGCAGTGCTTAGTCATCTTTGTATCTTTGACATTTAATAGAATATTTTTTTATCTACATATAATTTTAAACCGAAACATTTTTAAACCGAAGTACAAAAAATTAAATGTTGCTCACATTTATTAGATCGCCGCAGAAATAAAAAGTAGAACATTCCATCAAAAACAACTCTATATATTTTCAATACTTTAATTCCACTGATAGAATAACAGATTAATAAGCATTTATATGAAATATAAAGCTTTTTGATCTGAAAAACTACTACTAGAGCCTATTAAAAAGTAAGAGCGCTCACCTAGTAATAAAATAACAATTAATTCAAGTTGAGATCCTTTTTCTTTTTTTTTAATTCCATATTGGACAGTAGTAACATCCAATATAAGCGCAAAATCAGAAGAAGAACGCTTTGATTGATTCAATAAAAATTGTCCAGCCTTGACTAGTGCATCCACACTAGGTGCCACACATATGTCAGAATTTATTAACTCATTGCCCATTCCTTGCTCGTGACTTCCAGTAATTTGAATATTTAAAAGTTGAATATTTAAATGTTAAATAATACTAATTTGAATTTTTGTCTCTAGACAATCTCAATATATGATGTAACATACAGATAGATAGAAAGGCCTACATATCAAAGTATTCTAAACTTCTTTCATGTTTACTGGAGCTATATTTAATATATGAAAATATATTTTGTTAAGAAATTAAATTAGTAATTTAAGTCTATCAAATTGATTTTTTCTAGAAAAGTGAGCCCTGCGTGTATCAATAACATTTAAGCCTTCATCCTCTATAACCAGTATAGTATTATAAAATCAGCATTCAGCATTTATTCCACACGCGCCATTGCGTTAAATGGTCCTCCTACCAATAGATAATTGTAACATCAAAAACAATTGACGTCAATTTCTGAATTCGATTTGGCATTGAATTCATTAAACCTAATTGCTCTGATATATACTTGCGTGATTCTATCGCTACAATTGTACAGTTACATCATACATTATTAAAAGATGTTATATATAAGCAATATACAAAGATTTTCTAAAAAAAAGTAAGTTGAATGGTGCTGAAATAAATATGGTTTTTGTTTTGAAACAGTATAAATATGCATTGTTATCAGGTAACAACAAAATATTTTCAATTGGAGGTATACAGTACTTTACATAACATTATAACAATCTTTAACATTTTCTTAATAATAATACTGAATCAGGATCGACTTGCAGACATACAAAAAAATTAAAACACGCCCGGCTTGGCTACATACAGCCAGGGGCGTCTGGGGATCATAAAAAACCAGCCACTTTGGAGTGAAGCCAACCAGCTACTACTTAGTCAACCTCATTGAAAAGATACATTTTTAACTTAAGGAACACTTGAATTCATTCTCCTCAATATAACCTAGCTTTCATCAGTCCCAATATTAAACAAGAAATGAGCAAAGCTTGCTAGAGGGCTAATTACGAATGCGGCGATTTTCTGTTTAACATTTCAATAAAGCAACGTTTAAAATTATTTCAAATGTTCGATAAGACAGAGCGGCGCCAATAGATTTGGTACACTCTTGTCTTGAATTTACATCACAGATTGGTAAAAATTAAGTTAAAGGACAAAGATTCAATTACAGTTATTTGAAATTTATAAACGTTCTCAAAGATATCTCACATACGGGTATTTGTTTAAAATACTTCTTTTTGCTATTAACAAACATAACTTTTTTAATTTCTTTGAGCACTTTACTATCACACATGTACTTTTGCAAAATATCTTTATAGGTATGCCGTAAGTTTGCTTAATGACCATTTCATAAAAATTACCTCACTAATAAAATTATACTTTATATTAAGAAATATGATCTAAATAGCAAAAAAAAGGGACAAACATTTTTTTACTCCGGTGCCGAGTATTAAAATAAGTAAGTAGGTATGTAAGTAGTGAAATCGCAGCCGAGGCTCTCAGGCTTACTTAATTATTTCAGTTAAGCATTCACCTTTAAAGTATACCAATGGCACGTCACTGGATGGTACCTAGTATGAACATTAAGCATTCCTTGGTCTTACTACGTATTTTTCCGCATTGCGACCAGATTATTGCTTGGGTTTGAAAAGCTAGCAAATTCTATGATATAAAATATTTAAATACTTTTTCAGGATAAAATTAAAAATAAAAGCATTTCAAATTTAGTTCAAAGAGAGATATGATGAAGACATGCATATAGTGAAAATCTAAACGATCATCTTAAAAATGTCCGCAAACGCTTTAAAAGGTTTTAGCTTTCACAGGTTTCATAGAGATTTTTAATTTTAAACTCGGGTAGCCACGGCTGGAATCTGCGGTAAGTAAGATACCGGCGCTAAAAATAGAATAATGCTGTGAAATAAAGAGCTCCACATTTCATACCGCACTTAAACAATGTCGTTGCGTTGTTATTCCTCAGTGAGAACAGCTCATATCTCGTTTTTCACACATACAGTGAATAGGTCCGAATTTCTGTTATTAAGCTAATTAAGCATGTAAATGCGAGCAAGTGTGATACAATCGTTGCCTTTCATTAACTGTTCTCGCTCAGTGGGATGTAGCGTTGCCTCTCGCGTCTCGTGTTACAAGCGGTCAAGTTCTCCCGATGAAATCCGATCTCAAACACAATTTACCATTTTATTATATGAAATACAACCGACATTCGCAATTTGTTAGTATTAAGCCTACATCTAATATACGTAAGCTCTATTTGTACCTAATTCATTCATTTAAGTTTAGACTGAGACTAATATGATGACGTTTTTGAACATATTTTTGAATATAAGCTAAACTTATATTGAAACTAGCGGCCGCCGGTGACTTTGTCCGCGTGGACTTTAATCCACAACATTTTTTATTGCTGCTTCACTCCTATTAGTCATAGTGTGATGTTAGCCTATAGCCTTTCACAATAAATGGGCTTTTCAACACATTTTTTTTTATTTGAACCAGTACTTCCTGAGATAAATGTTTTCAAACAAAAAAAACGATTCTGCTTTATATTATACGAAATTATAAAATGTATGTTCAAAAATCACAAAGCAGATTTAAATGCTACTACAAACTTAAATAAAATTAGCTTTTTAAATTTTACAAATAGTATTAGGGCATGGATTATGGACAGCATATTCTAATCGCAGTGGACATTCATGATTATACGCTCTTGTTCATAGTAAACAATGAATGTCTCCCGTATGCATTATGAATTCCAGCACATTCAAGACGTCGATTTCGTTGAATATGGATCCATCAGAACTAAATCACCGTTATAGATAAAAACAAAGGGCATAAAATTGATGCACATAATTCATGATGCTTGAACACAATGGTCACGCGAGATATAAATATCCCTCGCTAAGTCTTATGGGGATCAAACAATGCAACGTTCTTGAGACCATAGCCACAAACATGTTAACTTAAATATATACGTTATTTAGATTATGTTACGTTTACAATATATGTTACTTATTGTATTTTTATTTTGTCTTAAATGAAAAAAGAAGTAATCTGACAAGATATGTTACAATAGTACTTACAGTATTGTTAACAATTATAAATTATATACTAATATATATTTTTTTCATAATATTTAAATATATTATTATTGAAAAATTAAATAATAGACAAAAAGTGTCTATATTTTCATGAAGCACTTCAATGTGCTATCCAAGAAGCAAATACAAATACAGCTCAAGCTAAGTTCAAGTAATTTTCATAATCTGATAGAGCTATGCTTCACTCTTTAGAGCGAATATTCACTACGTTTTTACATCACGCAAGTATTGTGTGATATAAAAATGGACTGAAATAATTAATATACACGTGTGTAAAATAAAAAAAAATTTAATACAATAGTCAAAAATTTATTATTAAATTCAAATTGTATGTATGTACTGTGCCTTAATGTCGAATTAATGTTTGGAGCTTTTGACAATTGAGTACGACAACCGCAAACCGCGTTCCAGTCACATCTCATTTTTGTACAATTGAAAATAAATGAAATAAATAGTTTAAATAAGCGTGGACTCCACAAAAACAGACACGTGCCAACGACGTGCCTTAGATTTCAGGTAGACCAGTCATTGTAGTTTTTTTAATGTAATTAACTACTTTAAAAACCGTAGTGGTTTAAAGATATATATATATATATATATATATATATATATATATATATATATATATATATATATATATATATATATATATATATATATATATATATATATATTAAAATTACGCCTAAGGTCGCTCAACACCTAATTTAAGATTCTTCTTTTTTCATAAGATATATGTAATTACTTAGAACCACGTTAATTAGTTCGTATCTTTACTTACTTTGTATAAAGTAGATGTTAAAAATAAAGTACAATATACACTGGTAATCATACTTGGTACATGAAAATGTAATTCATAAATTTTACATACTGAACAGCCAGTTTCTAACCTAATAAAATGAAATATTCAATTTCAAAGTTTAGATCGTAAAACAAGTCACGTGTATAGGGAATCTTTTCCCAAAGGTTTCTAATATGTGAGGAAATGTTGTATGCAATAGTTGGAAGGGTCGTATTAAATCGCTAGTTTTTCTACAGTTACACCTAGAATTAGGTTTATGTCTCGAAACCTAGGTGGAGAACGGAGAACCGAGTGTCTTAACACTGAGTTCCTTCTGCCTACCCTGCTATATGCGGAATATAGGGTGAAGCTAAAAATGTATACAGTATTTATATTAAGATCGTATTCGAGAAGATCAGCTGTTAAAGTTGTATATGTTTATAGTACAACGTGCAAGAAAGATTGGCTCTTGTTTTTATAATAGACGTAAAATATTTTATTTTGATGGTGCACTCGCTCGCATATTACTATACAAATATACTCGTATTTCAAGGAAATACACCAAACCAACAGAACAAGGAGAAGAATGTCGCTGAGTTATATGTTGTTGTTAAAATTGTAGCAATTAAGATAATGTCGCACTTAAATACACCTACAATGAACTTCTTAGAGAATTCTAAACTAATATAAATTATTAATTATGCAAATATAGAACATACATTCTCATCTCAATCATTTTTTGTTTCTCTCTTTTATATTACTGAAAGTACAAATCAATAGTTTGTATAAAATTATTTAATAAACTTAATAGTAGACTTGTTCTTATTGTTATTATGCTTATAAGTCTTAATTTCTTTAAAACTCAACGCTTGTAAATTTTTGTTTTAGTTTTTAAAGACCTTATTATAGAACAAATCGTCTACAAAACAATGCCTGATATATAATAAAGTACTTATATACAATTGTCTAAAATAATCATCTCCATTAGTTATATGAACTAATCAACATTGACTTCCCAGTCCAAAGTTGGGTAATTGTTGTCCCCTTTATATTCCAAGAGTAACATAATATGTCATCCACAGCTCTGTTTCCCGGGCGGATGTCATCCTCGTTAATGTCAATAATGTTGGCCAAAGCACACACTTATTAACAGCTGAGTCACAACTAATATTTGGAGAATGCGGCCATAGTGTAATATTCACTTTACTTTTATTACTTTGCGCACAAAATGGTGGAGCTTGATTCGATGATAGGCTATTGCCGTATGCGGTTTAAGATAGTATACAAATTATATAGGCAATGACACCAGTGAAGTTAGTAGTACTACTAGATTTAATTAGTAAAGAGAGTCGGAGTATATTAATTAAGTTACTAAACTAAAATATTTTAAATATTCGCATTATCAAAGTGAAAATCGAATATATAGTAAAATAACTTATCGACTAACCATTTATACTAAGCTAATGCTTGTTGAATGACTGAAACTTACATCCCACTTAGTCTAAACTAGTTCATAAAAGAGAAATTATGCAAATATGGGAAATGTCTTTTTGATTTGTAGATTTTCTGTAATTTAAATTGTCTTATTTTACAGTAGCAAATTATTTTATAAATGAATAAAAGTAAACTAACATATTAAATTACTCAAGTGTAAATGTAAACAGCTTATTTCACGATCCCGTACTTAAACATGCTTTATATAACAAGATGATTCAATTAAAACGTTATTGAAGGACATAAAATTTTATACGGTTTTAAGTTAAGTTGGGTGTTAATGTGTCATCAAATTTTATGTTTACGACCTCTCAATGATTGCCAGATTCCAGATTGTCTCTTGAAAAAACTATAATGAAATATAATTTTGCTTAAATAGTAATATTTGTAATGAGTATCTACTTATTTTTTGTATTTTTATTACGCAGTTTACAGACTAAATTGAAAACTAGTAGAGAAATTCACGTTGCGGAACTTTGTCTAATGTCTGGGAAACTCTCATATGGGAATTGGAACTTAAAGTCATTATACACAGATTGATTTTTAACAACTGCACCACTGTAGTGATATTGGAATGTTTAGTGTTATTATTATTCGTTTTAATGTTATCCTTAATATATTATTAATTTAATTACCAAGATTTTATAAATAAATATGATTCATGCCACCTGTGTTTACGTTTAGACGCTGAATACTTAAAAACAATCTGAGATGGCTCTTAAAGACTATTGTAGCTTCAATTAAAATAAAAAAGCTACAAAGCTACAATTAAAATAAAAAAGCTACTAAGCAAGGCTACATAAGCCTTGTGTGTGTGTGTGTTAATATTTCTTTCAGTATCGAATTTGGAGATCTTTATTCTTCCATTATTGTAGCGTATAAGCTGTTATTATCTTGTGTTTATTTTAGGCGTCTGAAAATAAATAACGAGTGACTCCGTTGTTCTATACAAAATAATCGTCGAAAAGGACTTATATTTCGCTTTAGTTTATTTAAATTAAAAAGCAAACAATAATAGTGCATGTTTATAATTTATATGTATAAAGTCTATTACTATTATTTTTATTTTAAATATACTATTATTTTGAAAGCGATAAAAATGATATGTTTTTGAACTTGACTCTTTATCCCCACATGAGTAGCCGAATCAAAAGCCGTATTTTGTCTTATCAGAGCGAGGAAATGAAATTATTTATTTCCTATGAATGGGAATTGAACCTACAGTCGTCGAGTTTAAAGTCAGAAGCTAACCCATTTCTCCACAAAGAACTCAATTATACTGTAAATATAATTAAAAAACATGTATAGTTGTTTTCCTTATGCATCGTATGAAATTTGTGAAATAAATAATGTTTTTTATATATTTTCGTAGTCCATTTTCCGCCTAACCGAAACTTTATTATAAAGTTACATTCGACCGAAAAACCGTCATGTGCAGCTAAACTGCGTCTCATAACTTAACAAAAGAGTATTTAATATTTTGGTCTCAGTTTATTCATATATTTGAGTTGAACACATTAATTTTAATAAAAGTCAAACTCAAGTGGGCTTATTAATATTTATGGAAGTTTGACAAAGTGTCTATTTGCCCTTGTGTTGTCGATAACAATCTACATCATTAACCCTATCGGCGATTACATTTGATTTTACAATAATCAATTTGTACTCAAAGTATATTATAGTTATCGATAGCACTGAAAGATTCAGAAATCTTGAAAGGTCATTAAACTCGCATTTAGGTTAAGCTTGGGTCGAGTGGTTATCAGTTGGCAAATGGCCAATGTGGCTTTATACGATGACGTCATAGGAATCATAATGCTAGCGAATTACTTTGAAGAGCTCGGAAGTGGCGAAATGTATATCAGTGATTTCGTTGCATAGCGCTTCTATCCCATAGTATTAAAACATATAATATACATTTCTTGATCTTTCTCTATTCTAAACTTCTTTTCCAATGATCGATTTAAGTATTTCTATGCTATGTACATACTAAAGTATGATTTCTTGACTTGAAATGTTAAACATTTACGAGAATAATAACAATAGCACAAAGGAAAATAAAAAATGTGAGGGCGTCACATTATTATGAAGAATGTTAATCGAAATAAATTTAATACAATGCTAGTATAAATTTACGTATAAATTATGAAAATTTTAATTATGAAAGAAGTTACCAAAGTGTAGCTTTTTGCACTTTCATAACAGTGGAATGGATCTTAAAATGCTCCAGCTTTCTGCTGAGATGAATCATCTATGTACACAAAACGTGACACCACTTTAAATTATATTTTCATTTAAAGAGATGTACTTTATGTATTTTGTTAGAGCAAAATATGAAGTCATATAGACAATACGTGCACAAATTTTATATAATTGAATTATTTACGTTTTCATACAATAAATAATTAAAAAATCTATATATAATGAAATAATTAACTATAATTTTTTCATTAGTTTATTATTCCATATTAGATTACTTCCTATTATATTATTATCTGTAAGTTATACCAATCTGTGGTTTAAAGGAGCTCTTAACCTTCTCCTTAAGTTGAGTTATTTATAAAATACAGGCACTCTCGAAACGCTTTGGTTAATGTTTAAACTCAATTAAATGAGCCTCCAGTTAATTTTGTGGTTGGCTCTGTTTATCGGTTCACTTATGCATCGAAATAGCGGAGATTAGGATGCCATTGAATCGTTAATTTTGGTTCTACAGCTATTATTATACTCACAATCCGTAATTAAATACAGAAGTAGCTTAAATAAATATATGTCATTTTAATTTAGTTTATATAAAAAATAGCCTTTTTTCATGAGTTCTATCACTAGGCGGATTTGTTTATACTTACATTATTTTCATATCCCTGTGCCAGTACTTTTTTTTAAATTTATTGCATAAAAATTGCTTACTTCAATATTGGCGAGTATTATCATACTGACGAACAATAATGGTACAATGTGTACTTTGCAATTGAACATGGCAATAATCCACATTTTTTACAGACTCTTGATGTAACTACTAACTGCTTTGTTTTGTATTGGAACTTTTTTAAAGAAAAGGGCAATTAAAATTGCAGTGGATTAACTGACATTTTTTGATATACCTATTCAAGAATATTTTCTCTACACAAATTAGTGTATCTTTTAGTAGCCTTTAAAAAAACATTTTAGATATGGTAATGCTTAATACTAACAATACTAAAATTACATTAAGATCTTAAACATTCAAAAATAATATCCCTTTGAAATCGTTTTAAGCTAAGAGGCGGAAGTTCAAATCCGCTCGCCTAATATTGTAAAAAATGAATAAACACAGACATACATATTTAAATATATTCTTTATTAACAAATGATGTCATTGTAAACAACCGATAGATAGATGGCAATCGAAGGTACAGTGTAGCCTGCCTGCTGAAATACTGCACTACTTTATAGCCATAATAAATTCCGCGCCGTTCGCATTTCCATTTTATATGCTAACCACGTGACTATCTGCCGCTACGTATCCAACCTATTTCTGAAAATTTTATGATTAAAAACTCACCGCATTCATCCAGAACCGTTTTGAAGTACTATTACTTTTTATAGACACTTGACGATATGCGGCGTCGTTATGGAACAAATATATGAGCCCAAATTGTTTTGAAATGAACGTAGCTTATGTATTCCGCATATTAACTGCATTTGTTATGTAGGTATTATTGTAAAGTTAATGATAGAATAATAGTTAATAAGATGAATTATTTGTAAAGTTAATGTTATTAAGGAAATAAAAGACTTTATTATTTTTGTTATAAAAATAATAAAAACTATAATAACCAATAGCAAAAATTACTACAAAAATCTCTGTTAGGCTACTTAATTTTAATTTAATTTTTAAGATAATAATTTATAGTTTCATAATTGTTTCCTGCAATATTATATATATATATATATATATATATATATATATATATATATATATATATATATATATATATATATATATATATATATATATATATGTATATATATATCTATAAATATATATATATATATATATATATATATATATATATATATATATATATATATATATATATATATATATATAATTAAAATAACTGGTTATTACGAAAGAAAAATATTTAAGACATTTGTATCAATTAAATAATATCGAAGCCACGTTAATATTAATAGCTATATAGTAATAGCGATAGTTCCTGTTTTGTCACGTTCTATACTATTAAAATAATTATGTTTCATATTGTGTAAATAATTAAATATAAAATCAATTATGCAGTGAATACTTTTGAAATATATAAAAAATGTTTGCTTTTTCCTTTTTTATATTTTTTATAAAAAATATAAATAAATGAATCTTACTATATAAATCATAAATTTTTAAGTAACTCAGTCTGCAGCTTTATTAAAAGCTTTCATTAAAAGCTTAAATATGCATCAAAGCTCATAGCATTCCCAGTTGACTGAACAATGACCTGGACAACAAAAATCTAGACTGAGCAGCAAATCATTAGCCGAGTACAATTACTGCGGACAATAGTGAGAAAGTGCTGCACGAACGAAATTCACGGCTTCGTGGGAAAATAATGCAAATCCCATTTTCTCTTGCTTTTTGTTGATTGTCTATGCTTTTTTTATTGCGTCGTGTTAAATGTTATCCATTTTGATGTTTCATAATAATAATCACTTTATTTGCAACTTGTGCGATAATGTCATTATAAAAAGTGTTATATAATCTAAAATTGTGGCAATACTTGCTTATAATAACTTGTTATAAGCTTTTAAAATATAATTGAATGTAGTTAACAACTGTTAGATGGAAAAAGTAATATGACTTGAATCGATTCTTATACTCCATACCTATATATAAAAGGTCATAAGAGATTTTGAGTGAGCACTTATCCTTGAGATCCTTAGCATTATTGTGAATAATAGGACGTGTTCCTATTATTCACAAAAATATGTATTTATTTCACAGAATATTCTCGTAACGTTCGTTCATGTTTAAAAGGCGTCAGCCCACGTCAAAAGAAACACCTTTGCGATGTTATAATGTTGTTACTCTTAGCTATTTTGCTTTATTGCAGAAATGTAAAGTAGCTAACTACTAATAGTACTCGTACCTTTGAGTTCCGTTACTAAGTACGCAATGAGGAGAGTATGCAGAATATAGTGTTTTAACACTAAGCTATCTTGGCTTACCTACAACTTATTCTGTTTACTTGTTTAAACAACTAAGTTCTATAATTACTTCAAAAAAATTAAAATATAGCATAAAATTTATTTTAAAAAAAGTGTATAAATGTATGTAATACACATGTTATTAAAGAGGTAATGTTAAATGTCACGTCGCCTTACTAGATTTAAACATAAAAACGTTTTATAATCGAGAACAGAGCACCCCGTCAAGGTCCATGGACGCCCGGTCGTCAATCCGGTCCTCGACACACTCTGTTTCCTATGATACCCGTTGCTTGGATATGCATTTGTGAAACTTGGACATATAACGTGAAATAAATGTTTATTTATATTCTAGATCAAAAATCTAGACTATGGCCTAGCTGCAATATTGGTATGCTAAGTCCATCTAATATTAAATTGTTAACAATTTAATATTAAGAATAATTAAAAATATATTTAAAAAAAAACTACAGTGTCTACTACCGTGTCATTTAGCCCGTATAGCATCTAAAATGAGAGAAAATTGGGAACGAAATTATTTATCTCTAGATTACCGAAAATAATAGTTAGTCTATTGGTAAAAGGTAAAATTGGTAAAAGATGAAATATTACCTTTAGGAATTTTAATGTTAGAAATTTCTATTCTATTCTTTTAATTATGGCGTATACCAAATTTTATAGATTGTGAAAGTTTACTTGCAACAGATCATAATTTGATAATACTGTGTTGCCACTGCGCTTGACGATCAGCCGGTCACTTTCTTGCACCACCATTGTAACACGTTTTTACAATTTATGAACGGAAATAAAGGCACGGCTAAACATTATTAAATTTCCTTTCATTTAGCTTTCTTAGAAACTGTGTGTTTATTGCAATAAATTTATTTATATATTGATCAATAATATAATAATATTTGCACTATTTATCATACTGTTTAAAAAAAATATTTCGAAAGATATTAAACAATACATTTAGTATTGCTTACGAATATTTTGTGATTCATTAAATTTCATTGAGATTCGTGACATCTGTACAAAGTTCACCAGCATTTTTATTGATCGCTCGTAACGTAGTACCAAGGCCGTCTATACATATTAGTGGTCTACTTTCATCAAACGACTTTGAACATTTTTATGCAAATGTTGCAAAAAGTATTTTTGATTTATTTTGTTACATTTGTGTTTCTTTAATTTTTAAATGGATGAGATTTAGTATCTAAGTAACAATTTTATACAACAATACTTATGAATTTATAAAATCATTAAATAACTTCGCAATGGAATTGCCTTTAATCCCTCTACAAGCAAAAAAATAAAGTAACTAATTCATAAATAGCTTCACAATATATTTATGAATTAAGCCGCATTACGCTGCTTTATATTATTTATTGGACCCGCACTTAGCAGGGTAGGCTGACGGAACCTAGTGCTTAGGCACTCCGTTCACCTCTTCTTCCGCTTCCGCCCTATTCTCGGTTATCTTCTAACCAGAGCGAGGAAATGGAAATTTATCTCCCCGAGTGGAAATCGAACCCAGAGTGTGTTTGAACCCAGAGTTGTCAGAGTCGTGTTTACAGTTAGACACTGTGCTGCTGTGCCACGACGGATTTGTAACATCTATTTATATAATGTTACTTAAAAGAAAGATTAATATTTATGAAACATATAATTAATTCCACAAGCAATTCTAACTTTGCCGTCACACCTGCTGCCCTCAAGGGAAACTCTCCCGTCAACAAAAAAATCACTGACTTGAATCTTGAACATCTACTTGTTATAACTCTAATATAATAATACCATACAGACACGATTTTATAAGTATACGAAAATAAACGCTGAAAACTATGTAGTAATAAATAGCAACAATTTCAGATCCTTTTAAAACGAATATAAACTAAATTGCCGCTGTGATTATATTTAAATGACCATCCAAAAAAGTGCCGCCATTTGTTTCCACATGAATCTTCAACTTTAATTGTAAATCTTCCAAGCTAAAAATGGTCTGACTGACAGTGAAACGGCGGGAAAATTCGCGAACACTCCAGTCCGACCGGTTCACGGTAGTAGCGCCACCGCCACCGACACGAAGGAATGCGATATACCAACATCCATTTATAATGAGGAAACCGAAACGTCGACGGATTTATATAGAAATATAAATCGAATGTAACAAAAGGAAGATGAACTTGGACTAACGTAATAATACAATTTAATTATAAAAATCTGATTTTAAAATATATTTATGTTAAAGTACCTTTTACGCAAGTATTTCGATAGCATAGTGTAAGTCACTAGGTATAGTGATAACTTTAGTAGATTAATTGTAACATTGATAAATTTGTTGTGTAAGATTTTACTAAAATTATCATCTAGAACTCATAATCGTATATATGTATTAAAAACACACAATTTAACACATTTTCAATAATAAATATTAACATGCGCTACAAATTCATATCAGGTGTTTGGGGACTACCTGCTTACAACGATAACGTATCTTATCGGTGACGATACATACAGCTACGTTTTACTAATGCTCTACATTACGCATCCATTCTATTCTGAATGAAATACATCCGTTTTGTAAGCATCCTTTATTTCCCAATTCTAAATGATATTATTCATATCTAGACCAAATGTCTGATTATACTAATATACATAGTGTGCCTATCAGTGCATAGTCGAAGCATTATGAGCGGTAGAGCTGAATATGTTGTGTAAGGTTGTTGTACTCTCTCTTTGATAGCCATATTTTCCAAAGTGCACACCAGTTCATACCAAATCTTATTTTTGCATTTTCCAAAAAAACATTAAATATATTTAACATTTACAGTATATGTAACGTTTTCAGGTCAATCATTTATATCTGCTGCCACCATGATTATATCGTTTAAACGTTCCAAGTACTTACACTATAATAACTATTTATATTTTGCTCATGTGTGACCAAAGTCATAAAAGTAGGTCATTTATTCTATTCACTGTTATATTTCTTAGACCAAGATGGTTTCACACATAAAATGCTTTTATCAAATTTTGGAGCAGCACTTACGATGTCACGTAAAATAAAAACTGCCTTTACGTGTTAACATGATGTATATGTGTAGCTTCGTGATTCATCGCTTCGACCTCCATCACGCCTCCATAGTGTTTGGATAAAACGTTACGATTGTCGTGACCTAACCTTTTAGACGTGATGGGATTATATTTTTCTTTCTTGTTATTTTATTAAGAAATAAATAAATAACTCCATACAGGTAAGGAAATAGAAAATAGTCGCTAAATTAAAAAAAAAACTTCACTCTATATTTTATTAGAACACAAGATGTTTGTATAATAATATTCGAATTGGAACTGACCCACAACAATCACGAATGTATACTCAGATACTTGCCAACTGTGCCATGATGGCGTCTCGCTCTAGAACTAATGCTATATTTCATCAGAGCTATATTATTAGTTTATTAGCTACCACAGCCTCATAAGAAAAAAGAAGTCAAGATCAATTGTAAAATTTTATTATAGAATTCTAACTACTCATGAATCTGCTGGAGCCTTTGCATAATTACTCTGATTGAAAATATAATTGGCCTCTGATGATAGATTGAAAACGATTTAGAATTAATCGGTTTTCCTTAAGCTCGACTATAGTGAGAGCTGAATCAAAAATAAAATTCGTACGAAAACGGACTCCAAATTCAAGACATAGCCAGTTGAGTTGCGGAACACAATGGCCTCCAATTCTAAATTATAATAATAAATATAATACTTACTACTAATAATAAAATATTTATTTCTGTTTTTCTATCTCTTCATTGTTTTAAATATAATATAAATTCAATATAGTACTTTATAAAACACTAAGTCATATCTTATCTAGTAAATCTGTATAGTAAAGTCTGTAAGTAAATACCAAAACATCTGATGATCCATTAGCATTAAAGTCAAGTAATATTAGCAATACGCTACTTAATATGCAAATCTTATGCATACAAGTATATATTATTTTACGATTTCGATATATTTAGTCCGATCCCATATTGGGCAAAAACTAATTTAAACTGAATTTGCATATAGCAATTCCATACAATAATATTGAATATAGCATCCCTGTTCAAACACTAACCAACTAAACTATCTATACATACATACATATGTATATGTGCATATAAATTTTTATACCAAACCAATATGTTCATGACTGATGTAGGTAAATGTTATTGTGTAGTTTATTCAGCAACACTGGTAACAATTTTTTTCACTTGTTACTGAATATAAGCAGTAATTGAGTCAAAACAAGACGGCAACGAAAGCAACAAAAATATATAAAATTATAATAAGAGAGTAACGTATGATCGGATATGCGGAGATAATAATATAATTATAACTGCCGTCGTTACTGTACAATCACTTGCATTAGATCCCACTCCCAGCTAGCTATTTGCGTTCAGCGAACCTAGTTAATATCTAGGTAGAGTTTCCCGGGTGTTTCGTTGAGATCAGCACATTAAGTTATCGACTTCACAGTAATATCACGGAAGCCCTACCAAACTAAACAATGATTATTTATGTAAAATAACATATACACAGATAATAAAGCTTTTAAATAAAACATTGTAGGATTGTTTAAATTTATACGGATAATTAAATTTTACATATTGACTGTGTTGCTAGAAAATTATTATTTAATTGTTAAAAATATCATATAAGATCATTAGCGAAACAATATTTTCTGACTAAAATGAATTCAAAAATTACCTGACATTGTTATATTTTATGACGCAAATATTAATTTCAGATGAAACTGAACAGCTCAGAAATTAATAAATGGATTTATTTAAATTTAGATTTGTTGGTATTGATTTTATTTTTATGTTCCTTGCCGTTTTATGTAATGTAAAAATATGCATTACAGTACTTTATATTAACTTTACGAAGCATTTAATGTAGACGTATGAACGTGACTGCATTTTAGAAAGGGCAAATTATCTCTACATTTATGACTTAGCGGTTATAACAGTTAAGATATAATCTAAATTCTATGGGAAAGTTTTAGATATAATTTGAGGTATAATCCTCTAAGTTCTGCTACTGGCATTATCAGTAGAAACGACGACCGCGTAAAGAGTCATATACACGTCATTATGACAATCTCGCAGTTAACACGCTTAAACGATGAGGATAATGACATGGCAGATGTAGTAAATTTATTTAAATTGTTTGGAATGTCTGTATCACCACTTCTTAAACCAAGTATATATAGTGCGTTACTTCGAATATGAATCTTTTAGTACCTTTCGTCCTAGTGATGGTTTCGATTCCCATCTAACAAATGCTTATGTTAGATCCTATAATCCCTGTCATTTGCTCTACCCATCCTTCAATGTGCAACTCATGTATGTGTCAATAAAAAAATAATTGCTATTATTGATATTGTTTATATCAAAATTATTAATATATATTAATTTTTGATAAATTTGTTGAATGTATTTTTAATTATAGAATTGTTTGAAATGACACCACTGCTCTTTGTATTAAAATGCGAACATTTATTCAATTTTTTAACATTTACACATAAAAGCCATTGACCTTATTTACCGGCAATTTTTACTGTTATTGGCTTACTGATCGTAAAATAAATGAAGTCAGCATCTGACAAAGAGATTCTAACATTTTACGGTAATTTACGCTACATTGAACCGATATCGCTCCAGTTAGTAGCAGCATCCAGATTAAGACATAGCTTGAGTTAAAACAATATACTCGTAAGTATGGAATTGTTGAGTATATAAAGAGAATATATTTGATACTAGACTAAGATTCCTAATTCAGGGTACATATAAACATTTTAATTAAGCTTATTGCTAAAATTAACAAGTAATCAAATATATATATATATATATATATATATATATATATATATATATATATATATATATATATATATATATATATATATATATATATATATATATACGCATGAACGCACCCAGAATTAATGTTAGACATCTCAACGGTTGCAGGAAAGTTCATTTCCGCCATTTTACATTTTTTAGCGTTCGGCGGATAACGGGCAACGGTTTTTGCAACCGCGCCCCCTCTTCTGCAACTTTCGCGGCTTTTCCTTGTTTCCGCTTTTACATATTACAAAGTGACTTTATTAACGCTATTGAACTTATACGTTTTTATATTGAACTTCTGTAAAGTTGAATACAGAGTATTAGTATTTATTTTTTTTGTTTATCTATTTGCTATATTTTATAAAATAATATGACTCCTTTAAAAATAAAAAAAATATTTTTGTATCATAATTTGGTAGAAAATATTACCGTATTCTATTGCTTAGAACCAACATAACCTCTAACTAATTATATATGAATCATAACACATGTGTATTGCCATTGTGAGATAAAAAAAATAATCATACAACTAATCAATTATACGATAATGTATATACTGCACAATATTAAAGTTTCGTTTTATTTTAATTATATTTGATAATAAAATATGAAATCCTATAAGAGGCTTTTGAGATAAAGTTGTTATACAATACTTTTAAACAAAGTTACCTGTTATAACCGCCAACAAGACCGCCAGTGCCGCCACACCTGTCGCTCTCGCCCGGTGAGACTTCATCTTGTCTCTTTTTAACACGCGACTCGTATACGTTGTTATAAACAAGAATAAAACAACATAAAATTCGAACTTCGCGTCTTCAACGGTGTTTGTCCTTTGTATGAAAACAATAAACAATTCACTGAGTTACAACACCTACGTACGTGTGATGTTAATACATAGATAAAATAATTCACAAAATGCACTTAGAAGTTTTAAAACTTTTTAAAATTCATTTAAAAGTCTGATTATTTAAGTTTACACTAGAGTTCATGATGATATTTTAAATTAATGTGAAATTTTAGACATTTAATATAGTAAAACTTGTTTCGATAAGTGAATTTGGTAGAGTCAACGGGGCGACGTACATCCGTCCTCTGCGAGTGCGGAGATCGTACTGTCGCGACAGGAGCGACGCGCCACCGATACGGTAAAGTTAAGAACTAGGCATCACAACGTTGGTCGTTGGCCGCACTGAGATGACTATGCGTGAGTCGTGACGCCAGGACCTAGTCCTTCGTTATTACTTTATAGCTGATCCAACAGGTTGAAATATTTTAAATATTTTCGAGTCAATGCTTTTGGAACATCATGTTTAGTTTGTGAAGTTTATTTTTATTGAACTCTACCTTTACTTTTTTTCCTTGATCCAGAAATAGTTATGGGCTCAAATAGAGGCATATTTTAAATGTTTTATTTGGCAACAACAGGCGTTTGGTGACAACAGGCGTTTGTCAAAAAAGAGAAAATTTCCT
Organism: Dione juno; assembly: GCA_037127375.1. NCBI lineage: Eukaryota > Metazoa > Arthropoda > Insecta > Lepidoptera > Nymphalidae > Dione > Dione juno. The sequence goes on along the minus strand of JAXRJS010000032.1, from coordinate 3,693,779 downwards.
CTCCAATTTTGTTTTTAAGCTTTTTAACTTTTAACCTTGAACAAATTGTACACATTTAAACGTACTTATATAAAAAACCAACTTTACATTTACAATTGATTCATTCAACACACAAGTTTCACATATTTCAATAATCGTACAACAAAATATGTGCCAGGATTATGACTAATCCTCTCAAATACGAAAGTCGTGAGTCACCGATTCATTTCCTAATTGTACTCAATGTAACATAAATCGTACGGAACTGGTGTCCAATTAATTAATACTTTCAATTATGATATGACCAGTATTGTCATTAATGTAATGATTGTAGTAGTATATTACGTATACTAATATATAAATGATTGCTTTAGAAAAGAGTTAGATTTTATTAATCACCGATAATTGATTTTTATTGAACATAGAAAGTGAGTTCAGAGAAAATGATTTAATTTTTTATGGTTTTTTTTATATCTAATATATATTAGTTACTTCTTGGAACATAAATTTTCTTTACGTTTAACAGTGCTCGTTGTTGCGCTGTGTCACCAAGTATGCTGATATTACATATTTTTAAGTATAATATAAAAACATTACTTTATGGATTTTGTAGTAGGATTCGTGTTAAAATCTACAATAAATAACTACTTAAATGTTTTAAAATATATTATAATGGTGCCCATCTTCGTAAGTTAGAAGTCAAAAGTTAAAAGTCTGAAAAAAAGACTTAAATATGTACAAATAGCAAATATACACTAAGCTAATATCCAGATTTTATAACAGTACATTAATAAATATAATATGATAGGATATTCTGTTCTTGTTCCTAGTTACTTGTCTTGGGTGATTTGCAGAGCCGTGTCTCAGTAGTTTCATGAATATCTAAGCACTTCTTCATACGAATGTAGTAAGTAATCTTTGTATATATGTCTAGTGGTTGTATGCGTGGGTTTCAGGTTCAAACACCTCTTGGTTTGTCTCTATACAAGATTTGAAGTTGTGTCATTGAGATATATTATTACGAGTATATCCTTTTTTATCTTCACTTTTCGTATTTTTGGGGGTAAATATTAAAAACTTAGTAATATGCCACCATAGCGGTGTAGTCCTTGTCACCCCCTTGGCCATATTCTGATCTAAGTATGCTGAGTATTGAAACCAGACAGGGGAAACTAGAACGATACAAATCTTTATTTTAATGTAATAATTATACTAATTACATAATATAATATTTTATTTTGTACTCATTAAGTCTTGATATGGTAAACGTCACTCACCAACAAAGCCGAAGAATATTGCTAACATTTTGCTTTGACAAATATGGACCAAAATATAAAATAATATATATTTTTTCTATTATTTTCGACCATTTAAGTTTAAATTAGTTTCAAAGTTAGATTTAACAGTAGTATTCAAGTTATTTATAAAAACATAGTAAGTTTATATGACATAATATATCTCGTTCCATTTTCTAGATCATATTTGAAGTCAGTCAAGGAGATGCACCGTGAAGTTTCATGAATATCTGAATACTGCTTTAAGCTTTCCATACTACTAGCTCATGGCCTACCGATTGTATATGTAATAAGAATATCTTTAAATATCCATATTTCAAAGTAAATTTCCCTGATAAATATCTCGATATGCATTATAGATTTTGACACGTGATATTAAAAAATAGTTTAAAAAATCTTAATATTTAAGTACCCGATTTTTAATAGCTTTTTGTCTAAAACATCATATGCCTACAAAACATTTAGTAAAAATAACAGATAACATAAAACATTAAGTTGTAAATCTATTGAACTAAATAATCTTGTTACTAAATTGCTTGATCTCATTATGACATAATATATGTAAAACAGCGAGGCTGTTAATATATCATCATTCCACAAACTAATGATTATATCAGATATACTATATGATAATCAAATTATTCATATTAATTAATTAATTATATAACTATAGTACATATGTATTCTAATACAATATATTCTATTAAGATATATTAAGTCTATACTTATAATGTATAATAATACTTTTTGTTGTAATAACGATTATAAATTAAAGTAGAATAAACGTTTTTGTTTAGTTTACCAAAATTGCAATTGTAAAAACCTTGCGTGATCAGTGTATATTGAAAAAATTGTATCCTTTAAAAAAATATGTACTTTTAAGTTTATATCTGTATGTTTGATTGTAAATAATTTGAAATTACTTCAAATATGTAAAATATTTTTTTGGATATCTATCTATGTAGTTTCGATAACTTTCCTATTTTTGATTAAACGTCAAACACATATTTTCAGGTCATCAAAAAGGTAATATATATATTGTACAGTAAAGTTTATGTAAATATTAATGTCAGTACGGTATAAAATATTATAGCTATGTTTTTATTTTCTGTGGTGCTAAGTTAACTGATATGCATAAACTAATTATAAGTTGTGATAGGAAAGATTTTACATTAATTCTACTTTGATTATTATGAAGCCCTCATGAAACTCTTATGATTATTTTTTATAAAAATAAGAAAAAATAACTAGTGTCAGTCGCCAATAGATATTTATGTCGTAGTAATTTCGCGAAAAAAATAACCAAAAACAAATATGTAGAATTATACAAAAGGCGGCTTTATTGCTAAATACTCTTTTTTAAAGCTAAATTACTTTTTGTATACTCTAACTAGCCAGTAACATTTCCACGTGACAAATCTTAACAATTAAAATTGCAATCCAGAATCCTCTTTATTTTTCTGCACGTCTACGGCTCTCCGGAATAGGACCATAACCGATTTTAATGTGTAGCTATCGTCAAATTATCACTGGGACTATAATAGCTTTACGTTATTCATATGTAAGATATAAAGTTTAAATATAACTTCTTATAACTTTTCTTTTTCATGCTATGTGAAAAATATATAAATCAATATGTAGACTTTAATTTTGAGTCCTATGTAAAGTTATCACGATGGCATGAAGCTATTATTTTTATCAGGCGCCACTCTCTCGAACGCTCTTGCTCGAAGCTCTTGTCATAACCCAAAAAATATTTTATTTTCGATTTAAATGCAATTGAAATCGAGTAAAAATTGAACCCTAGGGATATTCTAGTAAATTAATTGAAAAGGGGCTCGGCCCTTGTTTTGACTGAACAAATAGAATTAAAAACCTACTCCCTATATTCCAATAATCGCTCTATTTAGCAATTCGACAGCCGACTGCCCGTTGGACGATAGTTAAATGTTTCACATTGTGACCAATTCATAATTTGAACTCTTTTACATATATGATAGAGGTGTTATTTGAGAAACAGCCATTTTAATAGGATTTGTGTTGTTTTGAGGCTTCGACTCTAGCTTTTTTGGTATTTAATTAAATCGAACAGTATGTCCTATAGAATGACTGTCTGATCATGATTTAATTCGAGTATATGAAATGTTCATATTCATTAGTATAACCACGAACTAACGAACTACCATTATAGAATATATTCATATTTTCATTTTAAGCGCGCTATTTATAGTCGTATTAATAAATATGTATATTTGTATGGACAAAGTATTTTCAATATTTTACTAACAGCTGTTATTATGTCTTAAAAATATTCAACATAAAATGAACTTTTGTATAAGTCCATTATACTTTCACTATCAATACACCTGTACTATGATTATATACGAGTATATCTTCTTCTTCTATCTTCTATATTCTTTATTGTACTAAAAATCATATAGTTATAGATAATTATATGATTTTTAGTACAATAAAGAATATATTAAGATGGTTATTTATGTTTTAATCCTGTACCCTCAATCTCCATGGTAGCGTCGGCTCAGACGAATCTTGCACCCTCTGATGTCCTTATAAATTAACTACGGGCCACTGGCTTCTCAAATCACCAATATCATTAAGGTGAGTGAAGCTTATAAAATTCTAAATAAAGTAATATACTTTGCTAGTCGTGCATAAAATATAGGGATAACGTTATTAATATGACAGGTGTTTCCGAAATTATAAGGTATCAATGTAGATTATATACGCTTGTTGACCTTGTTATTTGGATGAGGCTGGACTAAATGTATGAATCCTAAATATCTCAATTTGGCTCAAGTTGCTTAACGATTTATTTTTATTCTAAGGATGATTATGGAGATAATATTATATATATATATATATATATATATATATATATATATATATATATATATATATATATATATATATATATATATATAAATAGTTATATTATTATTTAATTTTATTAAAATAATGATTAAATGAAAGAGAAAAACAAACACAAGGAGAGAAAAAGAGAGATATACTAAAATAAATATTATTCAATTATTAAAACAAGTATTGCATGAAAAACGTGATTTTTACAAACCTACTATAATTTCCGTTAAAATAACCTAGACTTAACTAAATATATTTATTTTATACTACAGAGCGCTATCAAAGAAATAATACAGTTTTGTACATCGTAATTACAAGGTACAAGCACTGGCAGACTCACCTAAAATTGTACATATATGACATGTTAGTCAACATAGACTCCTTACAAAAGCAAAAGCTATAAGTACACATTCATTTTAATTTATTTTCCTTTTTAAACCTCCTGTATTTTTTTAATAGTGAAAGATCTCTTCTTTACTTTTCTCCATAAGAATAAAGCGTATTAAGTATTGTGGACTACATAGTTGCACATTGTATGATCGGATAAAATATTTTCCTAGATAGATTACAATCTCCCAAGTCCAAAGTACAGGCACGTCCCAACGATGCATGGATGGCGTCATATTCTTTCTAGATTATGCATTTATTCAAATTAGGTTGTAATATAACATTGTTTAAGTTTTATCATTTCTATTTCGATATGTATAATTATTTCGCAGATCGTAAATTCAAATCTCAAATGGTTGGTTATATTTGTGTTTAAAAATATCTTCTTCTTTTAGCCTTTAATGTTAAAGACTAAATAATGTTTTATTATTTGGTTTTGGTGTACCTACCTATGTGGACAAAAAAGACAAGCCGATACATTTTTGTACATTTAATTGTTTTTTTAATATAATATAAGAAAGAATACCCAATGCTTTATTAGAATAGGCACTATGTTCAATTTTATATTCGTTGTGTTTATATCGATTGATATAAAAAATATATGAAGCTTTATATTTAAATACATTTGAACGTTGGAAACTTCTAACGACTGTATATTAAAGTTGAAACTCTTTCAATATAACTTTATTGAAGTAACTGATGCATTCTAATAAAGCCTATCCGCCAAACCTTGTGATATGAAACTAAACGCAATTTGTCTAAATTCTAATTTCGTTATCTCAATATATAACTTTCTAGCTTAATTGAGTACCAGGAATTCTGGGTCTTACCGAGAGGTCCCCAAGACATACCGCGAAGTGTATTAGAGATGTGCTTTATTACTTGGAAAATGCGACACTTCTTACCCTAGAAGGGAGGGTATTTATGACATGTGCTTGATTTATTGCATAACCACCCCAGCATTTTGGCGTTTTGTTGTTTCTTTGTTGAGGGCGACGAACTTTTAAGTCAGCTATAAGACTCTGAATACACGACTATTGACGATTAGATCCCACGGGATTGTACAAAATGTTCTTCTTTTTTTTTGGTATATTTTATCATTGCGTTACAAAACATGTTTTATTTTATTTTATAAAAATTAATACAGGTTATATTGATGACAATTAATAAATACGTGTATTTTATATGTTTTTAAACCTAAAAGAATATATTATTTATCTTCTTACCACTATAAAACTAAAGTGGTTATTAAAGGTAGATCATATTCTATAAATGAAAAAGACTAACATTAAAATTTCTAGAACATCAAATATCATTAAAGCGTAACACGAATCGGTTTGAAAGCCAACGACTAGCTACTAGCTAGTTGCGAATCGCACGCAACAAATTCACAAACTCGCAAAGTCGCAGTACCGCTGTAGACGTAGAAATTGTTTCAAATTCAAATTTGGCTGGCGTTTAGCTACTCCGCGATTTACAATTCCCCGTGCGTTCGCAGCCCATTATTCACGATTCGTACTATGAATGCGTAGAAACAGCGGAAGTCTGTGTAAATCACTCAAATTACAGCGATGACAACTATAGCTTGCTATACTTTATTGCAGTTTCCTATTTCTTTAATACAAATTATTTCATTTTAAATTATGGCTACGAGCTGGGATTTTGCCAGAAAATAAATACGTTAACCTATTTCTTATCATGTAATAGACATAAAATTTAAAACATTGTAGTCTGTAATAAAAGATCCGGTTAGATATATGATCTATATAGCGTTGCCCTTTACGGACCATCCTCAGATAATCCGCACTATAAGTAGCCATCATATTCACAAACTGAGTGATTTAGTTAATTAGTGACTTGATGAGTGACTTAGTTGAGTGACTTAATTTGGTTTCCTCGTCCAGGTTAGTATATAGCACGGCGTTGACCGTCAACTAACTCCGCCATTCGGTATAAGACTGAAGAAATAAACTGATTATTATTAATATATTTCCTGTATAAAATTTATCCTAGCAGGACTTACTACTGACGTAATTTTTATCAATACATTTAGAAACTATCTCAATTTAAAACGGATGATTATAATATTTTGCTTATTACAGAATGTTCTATAGCTATAAACTGAAAATCCAAGCATTTTCTTCTTAGAATAATCTCCACGGAAAGTTGTAGGGTTTATATCGTAGCTGATTAAAATCCTAATCCTTTTGTGTACAAAGAACTTTTTCCTGCATGCTAATTACTCTTTGTATATTGGTGTACATTATAATAAAATGCTAAAACAATTATTCATCAATAATTCACTATTAAAATTATAAAGAGGTTTATAAATATTGCAATACCGATTTAGATCTCGAACAATTATTTTATAATCTATATAGCCAGCCCATACATATGTAGTACTCATAATATTAAACTTTTGTTAGAATTTTGTGAAAATAAAATTAAGTTATATTGAATCAAATATCCTACAATTTAAGAAATAAAAACATTTTATCTCTTAGTAAGTACATAAAATTATTTTTTTTAAATTTTTGGTTTCGATTTTAAGTAATTTTTTACCCTTAGAAAATATTTCGTATTAAATATTCGTATAAATATTCGTTACTTATCTTTATCTACCTCACCTAAATGAAACTTCACTGGAGAACAAAAAGTAAACCCATTTTAACTAATACTAATATCTGCAAACGAAAACTTTCAAACCGAACTTAAATCACGCTGTCAAAGTTTTCCTATTAAATATCTGTAAATAGCATGTCTATCTATTATTAGAAGTAGGTCTTAAAAGGAATCCCATTATACATTTGAAATTAAAAACTATTTATAAATAATAATTTAGTAAATAATGTAACAGAGAAACTTTGATAGATAGTTCAAGACTGTCGCCCGTCAATGCAGTTGAAATTACCCGCCAAGAGTAGCCCGATGGTCGATGGCAATTGGTGAACAGCAGGCCATTTAAGTGGCACTGTTATTGTAATATTACCAGTAGTTTTGTCCAGCTTATAATTGTACCAAGGAAATGAAGTTCTATAATGATTTAATGATTGATCATAAAATGTTCGAAAAGTAATTGCACAAAACCCTCAACATAGGTGTCACTAACTAATGTTACTGATATAATCAAGCTGTGTGTGGATTAAGGTTTATATATAAAGCTTAAAATATTTATTTGTTATAATTTATATTATTGTAACATTATAGATACGGTGTGGCCCGGGTAGGTTTTAAAAGCAAAATTTGTGCCCATTTTCTTTAACGTTTGGACAACCTTGTTTCAAATGGACATTAAGAAAACCTATTTATTATGTCACGTTAATAATCGTGCAACTAAACCGAATAAATATAAAAAATATTATTATGTTTCAAATGAAGATAAATATAATAAAGGCCAAGGAATGCTAAAAAGAAGGTAAATTAAAAATATTATCTTAAGTGGGCTTGGAAATTGTCGTTTAGTTATACATTTTTAAAACTATGAATTTGCCAAAATACAACTTTGCCTTTTTATTAGTTCAGGCGTTATTAAGATATAATGTACGATAATATTAGTGATTCGGAATATAAAGGAAAGTTCGATCCATTTGTATTTTCTAATCTTAAAAAAAGTCATCAAATTGTACCTGTTCCGGAAGTGGAAGCTAAAGTAAATTCAAACACTAAACTCTAAATGCTATTGACCTGTAGAATATTCGTTTTACATTTATTCTACGTATAATCTCTACGACATTGTCTTGTATTGTAAATAGAAACGCATAAAGTATATAAAATATATAATATAATCACATGGCTCATATAGGCAAATTTATAATCAAAAGTCACCCAGAACCCTGAGTTCAATTCATTTTCTCAGTTTACCAAAAATATGATGCTAATTTACAAATCTACTTTTGTATTACAAAATATGTGTCAAAGCTATCATACGATATTTCGAAATGTCACAGATTTTCTGCAAAGGGTAAAATAATCAATGTAAGGGGTCAAGGTTCTGATGTGAAGCACAAATACAGACGAAGCGTATACACTATTCATATTGAAATAAAGTTAAAATTGGAGTAAAACGTCTAAAGTCTAAAGTCAAAATACAGTCCCCATTAGATATAAAATAAAATTCTAGCAATTATCTATCTTCTATAAGACAATAAAAAAATTGTGTCTGTACATTGAATATTTTTACTAACAATGATGCAGGATGCACTTACAGAATATGAATCTATGATTTTAAAAATATTTTTCAGTCTGTTTATCTGTTTGTCTGTTAGTACACGCATATCTTCGGATCTGTTAGTAGAATCTAACCCACAACCGTTGCATGTAAAGTCTTTACAGTACTTTACAGTACTTTACAGTCAGACGCTGCCCTGCCATGACATCATGCCCTTTACATCACTGTATAAGTCGTTTATATCTTCGAAAGTGAAAGCAATAATACTATAAAAATAATAATATAAAACGATAATTCACGTACAAGATGAGTTTAGATTACTAATGACAAAAGAGACACGCGTTAGAAATGAAATGAACTGAGCTAGCCCGATCCATCTCACATGAACGCACCACTGCGCCTAGCTTTGCAATTAAATAGGTCGCCACGAGCTATTTGAATAGACATACCGCTGTAGATAACTAGGCAGTTACACCGCTTTTTAAGTCTGCTTCATATTAAAATATTCATTAAGAAGTTATTTCATATTAAACAGAACATAATTAAGTTGGTGTTATGTTGTAATATAAGAATGTAGTAGTGTAGTACTACAGAAGAGTATCTAAAGAAGAATATTTAAGAAAAAGTTAATAATGGACAATAGATTGGAAACATAAATTTCATAAAGTACCATTAGAGAAATCTAAACCAGCATAAATGAAACTATTGGAAAATATATATTTTTTAATTATTAAATTCGTATGATTTTAAAATGTATACACACTTGGTACATGTAGTTAATATGTAGCGTTAGCCCACTTACAATATGCGTGGTAAGATGAAAATATAGCGGTCTACACAGCGTCTGCCTGTAAACGCGACGGTTTGTGGGTTCGATTCCCACTCGGGGAGAATGATATTTTTGTATTTTCTTCGCTCTGGTAACAAAACAAAACGCGACGTTGAAATAGGCACTGCCTCAAAAGGTCAAAGTGGGGAAAGGAGTGTCTAAACACTACGTTCTTTCTGCCTAGGGCTCCCTCAGTCTACCCTGCTATATGCGGGATACAGCGTGAAACTAAAAAATAAATAAATAGCTTCGAACCTTTTCCATATATAGCAGGGTAGACAAAAAAAACCTAGTGGTAAGGTACTCTGTTCCCCACTTTGCGATTATAGGTATTAGTTAGTACAAATTATTTCAAATTATATACATATCATTATTGATAACAAAAAGTATTTTTTTTATACTTATAACTTAAATTGTTCCTTATTTTGCATATTTCTTATTATTTTTCAATGACATATAAATATTCTAAAGGAAAATGATATAAAAAACTTACAAGGCGGAAGACGGCCAGCATTGAGGATAAAATAGGTTATCTTAGTTTAGCTCACATGAACGCACTCTTAGGTCGTGCTTTACAATTAAGTAGGTCGCTACGATACGTTGACATACGTACGTTGTGCTTAGAGAGTTCTACAGCGGCTACGGTCAGCTAAAAGTTTATGCTAACTATTATTATTTTCCCATTTAAAAAAGTATTTATTAAGTTAATTCTATTATATTTCATATTTTATATATTTTTAAGGTTCCGTGTCCTAAAAGAAAAAAAATAAAAGCCTTATCAATTTGTCTGTCTTGGACTTGACTTGACTACATACGGATATCGATTCATCTGTCAAGACCATATTTCTCAAGAATTCGTGGAAGTGACGGGATGAAATTAATAACAAACATCCAGATTTAGAGTTTGTTGGAACACAGACAAAATTTAGCTTCTTAGTTAACGCAATCAAAATATCTCTTATATTTTGAATTTATCCTTGCTTCCGCTTCCGTCGCATAGTATACTTTCCGTTTACCTGGAACCATATCTTTAATATAACTTATAGATTTCATCATCACAGGAAAAACTATGACTAAATCAAAAACCAAATCCAAATAATTCATAAATAGTTCATTTCATACAAAATGAGTATATACGTGCCCGCAAGCTGTGTTGTGCTTCCCCTTACCGTACAAACTTGGATCAAAGAGTCAAACTCTTAGTGCGCGAGACTGACTCGCATATGACCAATCTTATTTCTTGAATAGGGACAGAAATATTGTTTTTGTTACTATAGTTGTTGGCAAAATATGATCATGATATAGATAATAATGTTGTTTAAAAGAAACAAGTAATTAGCTTAGTTCATTGACGGAACCCAATTAATATACTCTATAACAAACAATAAAATAAAATATTTTAAAGAATGGGTATAAAAAGATAAACGTAGGACTTCTCACATTCTTAATACTTTTATTATACAAAAGGCAGGCCATTTTCAATTATAAACTATAAAAAATAAATACTCTTAAATATATACAAATCCTTCGGATGGCACAAGTGTCATTCGAATCGAAGGGCTCGTCAAGGAGAAATGCTTTGTGCATCCGATTCTTGATCCAACGGTTAAACGTAACCTCTTAAGATGTTGGTCGAGGCTATCCGATATTATGCCGTTTACTGAAACTATACCACTATCGGTACATTGACAGTCGCTTTGACATCCCACAAGACTGTAATCTCATGACTCATGCGCCTTCCTTATTATATTATTTAGTATTTTTCAATAATTCTGCGTCAACTAAAGCGTTCTTATTCTTCCTAGGTGCGGCTTTGCAGAGCTACACAGGCCAGTATCACTGCGACCATTGCTGATCTATTGTGATCTTCGCATTCGACAGGATGGTATGACGCCGTTGCATTAGTGGTGGGCATTTCGTGAGAAGATGAAGAGAAGTTTCTACATCCTCTATTCTACAAATCTTATTCTTGCGCTGCTGATGTCTATGCTGTGCATGTGTCTATACAGACCATAGTAGCACCCTCACCAGTGTACGGAGACAGTTCTTGCTGAGAGATAAGGCCTCAGTGGCGTCCTACTAAAATGTTCTACATTTAGCTTCCTAAAACTACAATATTCTCTGGGGTAAATATGTATGTGTAATGCTACATTTAATAAACTATGATGTTGTAAAGGAAAATTTAGACAAATTTCGTAATCCAAAGGCTGTTTGATACGACATAAAAGAAAACAGTGATAAGATAAGATTTTAGGTAAACTTCTTAAAAGCTGTTAAAAACACATTTTTCTTTATAAATAAGGAGAATTTATGCGAGATTTTTGGGCCGATAACTTTTTAATATTGATCGCTAATGTATACTTGCATTAGCACTTCAACCCTTTTCCAATTTAATTTGGTAAAAAATATCTCTTATGATCTTAAAAAATATTTTTTAAAAAAACTTGTCTGTTATATCGATTTTTTTTAAATTTAATATTATCAAAATAATATGAGCTCAACTGAAATGAAACTTACAGATTATATAAGCTTATGGGCTGTTACCAATCTTAAATTCCACCAAGATATTACAGGATTTTCCTTTAAGTACTCTGCGTCCATTCCACAAATACTTCAGAGGATTAAAGTATAAGGATTTAAAGTTGCGTTATGAAAGTTCAGAGAGAATAATTTGAATTTTAAAGTACTTTTTTGTCATCTTAAATAGAATTATCGAGTTTAAGTAGAATAATATAGAAAATGTAGTGCTATATCGCTTTTGGCTTGTTACTGAGAGCAAAATATTTTATTTTTCAAAATTTAAGAATGAATTAAAATGAAAATTCTAAATTAAAATGAATGTGTACAAATATTAAATTTTATAAATGTTCTTCAATTTTTAAGCTTCTGGCACCAATATTATTATATTAAATTTGCGTTACGTAAAAAAGAAAAGGAAATTAAATTCGGCTCATAATAGAAGCATCTCGTGTACAGGCTGCTCTTTGTTGTTTTATTTCACTAATATTCTTTGCTAGAATAAATCCTGGGGTGTATTGTCATCGCACAGCGTCTGTCATTCTCCTGTCATGACACGTGACAGGCGGCGACAAGTTCCAATCGGCTTTGACTTAAAAAAGTCAATACATTTTCTACTTATCATTTAACTATAGTAAAGCTATGACTTATACATAGGTCTGTTATTTAATTGACAAAATAAAAATACTAGAGGACCCGTTGACGCAGTGAAACACACGTTGTCATACCAATATGTCACTTTATGTCACTTTATACAAAAGTTATAAATGTTAAACATATGGTAGTGCGTGTAATGTTTTATTTATTGATTTAATGTACTTTGTAAGCGTTATTACTGAAAAATATTAGCATTCTGCACTTCTCCTACACATAAACTATAAGTGTGCCAAAGTTCATATTCCTCCGTCCGCACAATTTTCGTAAAAAGGGGTCCAAAGTTTTTGCTCCACGTATTAATATATAGATGATAAAATATTTTTGAAATAACTTAAAATACTAACTACATAAAGTAAAAATGTTACTAACATAAAAAAATACATATTAAAGTTATATATTTAAAAATGACATTAATATAAGTGAACTCATTCAAAAAAAATGAAATATATTAAATATAATCGAGCCAATGCCTGACAGTGATAAACAAAATCATAAACATTTAACCTTCACCACATTAGAAAGCGTCTATTTTGACGGACAATACATATTTTCCCCTAATCGATTTGTAACAATAGCATTTTAAATCGTACGCTTAACACGTGTCAAACGTCGTGACATCGCTTTTAACATATAAAAGAGAGTCGTAATAAAATAACAGTCTGATATGAAATCGACTGGGGAGATACAATAGACGTATGACTGTGACTGTGCTATACGCGTGACGAACCCGCGCACCCTGTATGCCATTTCAAAGGCGGAGTGTCCAATGACGTAAAAAATAGAATTAAGCGCATCCAAAGTTATTGTAGCGTGAATCATTGGAATATTGTTGAGCTCTTGTTAGTGTCACTCCCGTTGATCCGTTTTCGCGTTTGATCGCATCGATCGTTCTAATCGTATTGGCTATGAATTTATATTTTATTTCTATTTTGATGGAAAACTGTACGAGTACATGTTAATAAACAATGGAAATATAATAAACTTTTATTCGTCATTCCATTCTTGTTTTGTTCATTTAGATGTGTTATAGTCAAAATATACGTATACATAGGTACTCGTATGTATATGTGAAATGGCATTGTTATTGACAATTTGAATAATAAATTAGTTTATTTTAAGCGTAGTTAGTATGCATTGTACAGGTTTATATTAGATTTATTTGCTATTTGTGATGATATGGGTAAACACATTGGAGGTGGAAATTCAATTAATGATTACTACGAAAAAGTATACACATAATATGTAATCTATGGTCATTAATTGAGTTTTCGCCTACCTACTAAAAAGTAGGGAAACCATTGATTTACAAAAAAAATCTAAAAACAATGAGACTTTTTTAAATATGTCAGCTTTTTTACATTAGAATATAGTCATACATAAATATGACAACAATGTTTGTCCATAGTCCATTTTTTTATAACAGCAATTAAGCTAACAAATTCATTAAATTGACAAAATTGACAAGCCTTATGTAAGCGGTTTTACGCTTGAGATCGTGTCCCTGTCGACGCATTCAATATAAGTTTGCGTGCAAGTCCACTGCAACTTGTGCTGCATATTCATGAGAGGAGACGGAGTCACGGCGGTACTTACTGCTTTACTAATTAGTTTATAACTGTCAACATATTTAAATTCAATTAAGTGAATCTCATCTTTATAATTATTACAATAGTACCTAGTGTTGCTTAAAATTAGGCTTATAAAATATTAATTAATGTTATTTAATTTCCTTTGATTATATTCTTACTTATTACTCATTAATGAATTTAATGGCACGGCACTTTTGTATTTTGTTCTTGAACCAGATTAAATAGAATAGTTGCAAATGTTTTAAATATACTATAATAATTAATACAACTTTTGAAATAATATTTATTTATATAGGATTATTTTTTATGTACTTAGAAAATGTATCAATTTTTTTTACTGCTAAGCCAGTTAAAGACAACAAAAAGCTAAGTAAATTTTAGTAGATATCTTTATTATAATATTATATACGTTACAACAATATAATATTATAATTCTTGGTCAATCGAAAGTACCCTTGGGTTTTGATTACGGGGCCAATTTCTTTCAAAATTGTGCAAAAACCAAGCATAAACGGTCAAATCTTTTGATTGCGTTGATTTTTATCTTTGATTTTTCCTCTGCTGATCCTTCGAGACCTAATAAGATGTTTCATATTAATTTCAGCTTGATTCCTTGACGAGGGCTTGAGAAAATAGTCTTGACAGATTAACAGACAGATAGACAGGCGCACAAATAAGTTATTCTAAGAATTGAAAAAAAATAAATCAAACCATGCATGTATATGTAGCCTTTAGAATATACGACGAGCTTTAAATTAATTAACAAAGTCTACATCAACAGTCAAACGAGGCCCACTTTACGGATATCACGCTGAGAATAACAAAACAACTTTACATAAAGTTTTCTTTCACGCCACACAGTAAAATGTTTTAGAAGTATTTAAATAGATCTTTATATATCTTTGTAAAACCGGTGCATTATCCTACCATTAAGAGTACGATAGAATATAGTTTTTACTTTCACAATTTTTACCATAGCTTTATACCATACCATATTCCATCGTACTCACTATATGTAGTTCTTATACTACTTACCGCTAAATTAATATTTTTTTGTAATAATATGAAATTTATTAAGACAAAACGCGGCGTAGAATTCTGCCACTCAATATGTGTCTTGTACTTAGGCGGAAAGTGGAGTTTTTTAAAACTACATTCATATGATGGTATAAGAAAAAGCACGAAGCTTTATCTAAAATTTGAAGCGAGCTTATTGTAAGCAACTCAGTTTTCTGGATTTTTTTATCTATCGGCCATCTAAGAATTTGATAAATAAACAATTATAACAATAATTGCATTTTAAATGCAATTTTACAATATTTAACGTCACAACATCGAAAATAATTTAATTTTAACAAGACTGTAAGACTGCAACTGTAATCCATGCGAGCAAAGTCTTAGCGTTTCCGTTTATTTATCAGCTCGCACGGTTCCCTGCCGTTTTTCCGTTTGGTAGATTCATGAATTCTTCACTCCGGTAAGTTTTTCTGTTATATACAAAAATTGTAGATTAAACATCTTTTCTGTTTAAAGTAGTTTTGTATTGACTTTGAATATTATTCATATTTATTTATTTACTAGCGACCCGTGGACTTCTTCACTTGAATACCACCTTTGCATTGTTTAGTATTAAAGTTATTAAAATGTTTATTAATTGTAGGTTATATGTAAACTTTCTTTATATATATGCGTTTTCCGCAATATTGCAGGGCAAGCGGTGTTCAGTCACGTAGTCATAGTCGTAGTCATATTTCTCTTCATTTGCCTATTTTGGCATTGTATTTCTGCAACTCCGGATGAATGATGGGACTAAATACTATATCTAATAAAGCCAGATTAAAAATACTTGATACATTTAAGATAATACTTATAAATGTAATAACATCTCTGAATACAATTTTCACCTTTCCCATAGTGCTCAATAGACTCAGACTTATTTTAATATAGTGATTTGTAAAAAAATCAATGGTCGAATTAAACTATGACCTAGTGTTAAGACACTCCTTTCCCCGCTTTCCGCCTTTCGCGGCATTACGTGTTGAGTGGCGGAACTCAACGCCGCGCTATGCAGAACAAAGAAAATGAAAATTATTAATTCTCCCGAAGTAAATTGAATTTATAAATTAACTGCCGTATAAATCTATCTTATACACCTTCAATAGCGAATACATATTTATCATAATGCGGGTTCCAGGCTGGCGAAGCATGCTCTAAGTAAGATCTAACGTATAAATTGTGCAAAAGATTAACTGTGAGTATATCTTTAAAATCCCTTCTCTCAGAGTATATTTAGTCAGCTAAAAATGAATAAATGCATTTTGTATCCGTTTTCTATAATATTCAATATGTGTTTATAAATAATAGTCTACTATCCAATAACATACCAAGATCCTTAACGATTATCCTTAATAAAATAATTAAATAATAGTGGACTTTTTTCCATAAAAAGTTATTACTCAACAATTGTCAAGAATTTGTATTTGTATTTGAGTATTTTCGAAAATTAACTAGATCTATCTGTACGTGATACATTATATTTACATAAAAAATCAATATTTTACAACATAAATGAATATGATTTTACAAAATGTATTCATTATAATTATCAAGTACCTACCCTACATTATATATAATTTCACAGAACTAGAATTGAACTATCAATTTTAAAGTTGATATGAAAACGCGTAAATTGTAATACGTATAAGATCTGACACCTGCTTTCCCTAAGAAAATTTGCAATTTCAACTCCTTGGCGTTAAATCTTGTATGTAGACTACGAGCATTTGTGCTTCTCATAATTTTAGTGTTATATTTATGAAATTATTTTTTATAGCAATTTATTTAGTTATACGTTACACCTAAGTATAATAACATAAAATTACACACTTTATCACGTTGTCGGAATGTAGTGTTAAGAGACGCCGGGAAAATAATTTATTATAATATATATATATAGATATATATATATTATATATATATATATATATATATATATATATATATATATATATATATATATAGATATATATATATAGATATAATATATACATATATATATAATATATATATATAGATATATATATATATATATATATATATATATATATATATATATATATATATATATATATATATATATATATATATATATATATATATATATATATATAGTATATATATATATATATATATATATATATATATAATATATATTATATATATATATATATATATATATATAATATATATATATATATATATATATATATATATATATATATATATATATATATATATATATATATATTGTAGGACCGTCGTGGCGCATAGGCAAAGCCTTTGCCTGTAAACGACGTCAAACGACGGTTTGTGGGTTCGATTCCCACTTGGAGAGAAAGAATGATTTTCATTTTCTTCGCTTTGGTAACAAGACAAAGCGTAACGTTGAGTTCCGCCACTGAACACGCAATGCCTCAAAAGGCGGAAAGCGGAGAACGGAGTATCTTATCATTAGGTTCCTACGGTTCCTTTTGCCATGTGGCGGGATACAGCGTGAAGCTAATTTAACTTACTTATGTGGTGTATAATATTTTAGTTTTTGTTTTCTGAAGCGCATATACATGCACAACATTTCTGAATATATCAAAATAAATTCATATAGAGACGTCACATATATATATACAAATACATATGAGAATACAAATTTCACTGGAACCATTTGTTTATGACTTGTTTTATAAAATACAAAATACCTAAAACTAATAATATAATAATGTTTTTGGTATACATTTTTGCAACTTTAAGGACATTCAAAATTAATATTATCATTAAGATCCAAATTATTCAGTCGCAACAAGCATAATATCAACATAAAAGTAAAAGGAAACGTTTTTACACTCATATTGTAATCAAATTTTCAATGGATTTATGCTCCATTTTCTCGGTTATTCCATTGTATTCAATAATTCGCCAGAGTAAACATTAGAACTTTTCTTTACGTTCGAGTGAGAATATCTCATCAATCTATTATCGATTTACCAACACACCCTGCTCTTTCGTTACTTTGCCAACATATTAACGGTAAAGCAACAAAAATATCTAAGAAACAAATGTATAATATTATAGAGTATACCATTCAAAATTATTTTAATAAAATAATTTAATTAATAAAGTTGCGGTTCAAAGTTAACGTAAACTTTATACTTGTCTAAGAGCATTTTCTTGCAATGTTCTAGATTTAATCTATATTTCGCGCAATTTGGATGTTAAATATATGACATATATTAAATACATACATACAATATTATGTTAGGGACTAAGCCTAGTATATAACAGAATGTCTAGACTACGTGTACCCCAAATATGATTATTTTATTTACGTATAAATAAAATAATCACATAAAATGTACATATCATAAAAAATTCAAAATAACCATATAATTTATAAGCGATTAGATATAGCAAAATTATAAAATTATTTAACTTTCCGACCATTTGGATGATGGTCCTTTATACCACCTTTTCCTCTCAACACCCCAAATCGTGTCAAGGATTCGTAAATAAAAGTCTACGCTACTCGTCCTCGATATTTCTGATAAGATTTCATTTCAATAAGAAGTGTGCTACGAATTGATCTGAATTTTACGGAACGAAATTTGAAGAGGGTAAAATACTTGTTTTTCTTAACAATACACAAATGTGTATTAAATCTAGAAAAAAAAATATTTAATAAATTGACATTTTTCTTCATTATTGTAATTGATAAGAATAGATCGATCGCTATACTCCATTACAATATTTGTTACATATATATATATATATATATATATATATATATATATATATATATATATATATATATATATATATATATATATATATATATATATATATATATATATATATATATTGTAGAACCATCGTGGCCCATAGGCAAAGCCTTTGCCTGTAAACGACGACAAACGACGGTTTGTGGGTTCGATTCCCACTTGGAGAGAAAGAATGATTTTCATTTTCTTCGCTTTGGTAACAAGACGAAGCGTAACGTTGAGTTCCGCCACTGAATACGCAATGCCTCAAAAGGCGGAAAGCGGAGAACGGAGTATCTTATCATTAGGTTCCTACGGTTCCTTTTGCCATGTGGCGGGATACAGCGTGAAGCTAATTTAACTTACTTATATGTGGTGTATAATATTTTAGTTTTTGTTTTCTGAAACGCATATACATGCACAACATTTCTGAATATATCAAAATAAATTCATATGGAGACGTCTCATGTATATACATATACATATATGAGAATACAAATTTTCACTGGAACCATTTGTTTATGACTTGTTTTATAAAATACAAAATACCTAAAACTAATAATATAATAATGTTTTTGGTATACATTTTTGCAACTTTAAGGACATTCAAAATTAATATTATCATTAAGATCCAAATTATTCAGTCGCAACAAGCATAATATCAACATAAAAGTAAAAGGAAACGTTTTTACACTCATATTGTAATCAAATTTTCAATGGATTTATGCTCCATTTTCTCGGTTATTCCATTGTATTCAATAATTCGCCAGAGTAAACATTAGAACTTTTCTTTTACGTTCGAGTGAGAATATCTCATCAATCTATTATCGATTTACCAACACACCCTGCTCTTTCGTTACTTTGCCAACATATTAACGGTAAAGCAACAAAAATATCTAAGAAACAAATGTATAATATTATAGAGTATACCATTCAAAATTATTTATTAAAATAATTTAATTAATAAAGTTGCGGTTCAAAGTTAACGTAAACTTTATACTTGTCTAAGAGCATTTTCTTGCAATGTTCTAGATTTAATATATATTTCGCGCAATTTGGATGTTAAATATATGACATATATTAAATACATACATACAATATTATGTTAGGGACTAAGCCTAGTATATAACAGAATGTCTAGACTACGTGTACCCCAAATATGATTATTTATTTACGTATATATCTAATAATCACATAAAAATGTACATATCATAAAAAATTCAAATAACCATATAATTTATAAGCGATTAGATATAGCAAAATTATAAAATTATTTAACTTTCCGACCATTTGGATGATGGTCCTTTATACCACCTTTTCCTCTCAACACCCCAAATCGTGTCAAGGATTCGTAAATAAAAGTCTACGCTACTCGTCCTCGATATTTCTGATAAGATTTCATTTCAATAAGAAGTGTGCTACGAATTGATCTGAATTTTACGGAACGAAATTTGAAGAGGGTAAAATACTTGTTTTCTTAACAATACACAAATGTGTATTAAATCTAGAAAAAAAAATATTTAATAAATTGACATTTTTCTTCATTATTGTAATTGATAAGAATAGATCGATCGCTATACTCCATTACAATATTTGTTACATATATATATATATATATATATATATATATATATATATATATATATATATATATATATATATATATATATATATATATATATATATATATATATATATATATATATATATATATATATTGTAGAACCATCGAGACCCATAGGCAAAGCCTTTGCCTGTAAACGACGACAAACGACGGTTTGTGGGATCGATTCCCACTTGGAGAGAAAGAATGATTTTCATTTCTTCGCTTTGGTAACAAGACGAAGCGTAACGTTGAGTTCCGCCACTGAATACGCAATGCCTCAAAAGGCGGAAAGCGGAGAACGGAGTATCTTATCATTAGGTTCCTACGGTTCCTTTTGCCATGTGGCGGGATACAGCGTGAAGCTAATTTAACTTACTTATATGTGGTGTATAATATTTTAGTTTTTGTTTTCTGAAACGCATATACATGCACAACATTTCTGAATATATCAAAATAAATTCATATGGAGACGTCTCATGTATATACATATACATATATGAGAATACAAATTTTCACTGGAACCATTTGTTTATGACTTGTTTTATAAAATACAAAATACCTAAAACTAATAATATAATAATGTTTTTGGTATACATTTTTGCAACTTTAAGGACATTCAAAATTAATATTATCATTAAGATCCAAATTATTCAGTCGCAACAAGCATAATATCAACATAAAAGTAAAAGGAAACGTTTTTACACTCATATTGTAATCAAATTTTCAATGGATTTATGCTCCATTTTCTCGGTTATTCCATTGTATTCAATAATTCGCCAGAGTAAACATTAGAACTTTTCTTTTACGTTCGAGTGAGAATATCTCATCAATCTATTATCGATTTACCAACACACCCTGCTCTTTCGTTACTTTGCCAACATATTAACGGTAAAGCAACAAAAATATCTAAGAAACAAATGTATAATATTATAGAGTATACCATTCAAAATTATTTATTAAAATAATTTAATTAATAAAGTTGCGGTTCAAAGTTAACGTAAACTTTATACTTGTCTAAGAGCATTTTCTTGCAATGTTCTAGATTTAATATATATTTCGCGCAATTTGGATGTTAAATATATGACATATATTAAATACATACATACAATATTATGTTAGGGACTAAGCCTAGTATATAACAGAATGTCTAGACTACGTGTACCCCAAATATGATTATTTTATTTACGTATATATCTAATAATCACATAAAAATGTACATATCATAAAAAATTCAAAATAACCATATAATTTATAAGCGATTAGATATAGCAAAATTATAAAATTATTTAACTTTCCGACCATTTGGATGATGGTCCTTTATACCACCTTTTCCTCTCAACACCCCAAATCGTGTCAAGGATTCGTAAATAAAAGTCTACGCTACTCGTCCTCGATATTTCTGATAAGATTTCATTTCAATAAGAAGTGTGCTACGAATTGATCTGAATTTTACGGAACGAAATTTGAAGAGGGTAAAATACTTGTTTTTCTTAACAATACACAAATGTGTATTAAATCTAGAAAAAAAAATATTAATAAATTGACATTTTTCTTCATTATTGTAATTGATAAGAATAGATCGATCGCTATACTCCATTACAATATTTGTTACATATATATATATATATATATATATATATATATATATATATATATATATATATATATATATATATATATATATATATATATATATATATATATATATAGATATATATATATTGTAGAACCATCGTGGCCCATAGGCAAAGCCTTTGCCTGTAAACGACTACAATCGACGGTTTGTGGGTTCGATTCCCACTTGGAGAGAAAGAATGATTTTCATTTTCTTCGCTTTGGTAACAAGACGAAGCGTAACGTTGAGTTCCGCCACTGAATACGCAATGCCTCAAAAGGCGGAAAGCGGAGAACGGAGTATCTTATCATTAGGTTCCTACGGTTCCTTTTGCCATGTGGCGGGATACAGCGTGAAGCTAATTTTACTTTAATATATATGGTGTATAATATTTTAGTTTTTGTTTTCTGAAGCGCATATACATGCACAACATTTCTGAATATATCAAAATAAATTCATATAGAGACGTCTCATATATATATACAAATACATATATGAGAATACAAATTTTCCCTGGAACCATTTGTTTATGACTTGTTTTATAAAATACAAAATACCTAAAACTAATAATATAATAATGTTTTTGGTATACATTTTTGCAACTTTAAGGACATTCAAAATTAATATTATCATTAAGATCCAAATTATTCAATCGCAACAAGCATAATATCAACATAAAAATAAAAGGAAACGTTTTTACACTCATATTGTAATCAAATTTTCAATGGATTTATGCTCCATTTTCTCGGTTATTCCATTGTATTCAATAATTCGCCAGAGTAAACATTAGAACTTTTCTTTCACGTTCGAGTGAGAATATCTTATCAATCTATTATCGATTTACCAACACACCCTGCTCTTTCGTTACTTTGCCAACATATTAACGGTAAAGCAACAAAAATATCTAAGAAACAAATGTATAATATTATAGAGTATACCATTCAAAATTATTTTATTAAAATAATTTAATTAATAAAGTTGCGGTTCAAAGTTAACGTAAACTTTATACTTGTCTAAGAGCATTTTCTTGCAATGTTCTAGATTTAATATATATTTCGCGCAATTTGGATGTTAAATATATGACATATATTAAATACATACATACAATATTATGTTAGGGACTAAGCCTAGTATATAACAGAATGTCTAGACTACGTGTACCCCAAATATGATTATTTTATTTACGTATATATCTAATAATCACATAAAAATGTACATATCATAAAAAATTCAAAATAACCATATAATTTATAAGCGATTAGATATAGCAAAATTATAAAATTATTTAACTTTCCGACCATTTGGATGATGGTCCTTTATACCACCTTTTCCTCTCAACACCCCAAATCGTGTCAAGGATTCGTAAATAAAAGTCTACGCTACTCGTCCTCGATATTTCTGATAAGATTTCATTTCAATAAGAAGTGTGCTACGAATTGATCTGAATTTTACGGAACGAAATTTGAAGAGGGTAAAATACTTGTTTTTCTTAACAATACACAAATGTGTATTAAATCTAGAAAAAAAAATATTTAATAAATTGACATTTTTCTTCATTATTGTAATTGATAAGAATAGATCGATCGCTATACTCCATTACAATATTTGTAACAAAAATTATAATAAAAATTCTGGCCATTTATTTGCTTCAATCATTTCGGAACCATCTCAGTGAGAAAAGGGGGAGCGGCTGGCACATTTGTATCCATTACCGTCTTCAAATTAAATCTACGTGCCGTGCCGAATGCACACTTGATTTACTAATGGATTGCACTAACTTGAATTGATATTGGCAATGTAGGCAAATACCTAACATTTTTTCTTAATTTGTTTTTCTATCTCCAAATAACTACTTTCAATACAATCTTAGTAACTATGTCTTACCTGTAGAAAGGAAAGGCTTTTCGTTTTAAATGATATGCTGGAAAGACATTTATTTATACAGAAATCCTTCTAACATTTCATCTGTTATAAATATAAGTTATCGAAAAATTTTAACCCAGATCCGTCACATACGGCTTAACACATAATAAAAGCTAAAAACATACCGAATTTAATCCATAAATCATGTTTTAATGTTTTAAATGGTGCACGTCGTAATTTCTAATACTTGTCGAGAACATATGACGACGATAGTGCTATTACGATCAACAGAATGTGGATAGAAGTATAGAGTCAAACAAGGCTGATCGTCATGTTAATGCATCCATCATTATAGCCACTGCATGCATTACTTTTCGGGCTAGTTGGTTCAAAGTTCAAATATAAAGAAATACACGTAGTAATAAGCAGTACCCAAGAGGTGTGGGTGCTAATCCCCTACATTCAAAGCTTATACATTATTTTAAAAATATTTATCTATACTTGTTAAAGAGAAACACTTTATAACAAGTAAAAATAATTATGTTATATATTTAAATATTTTTCATATACATATAAATATATTACATAAAGCATGCACAGCTGATGAATACAACTCCCTAGTCATCCCTAGAGTGAAAATATTTTAAAATAACACAATAGTGTATATCATTACACATTAGCATAAATCCACCCTATTTCTATCTGTCAGATTTAAATGCGAAGTTAAGTGTTAGGGGATTTAAAATTTCTAAGCGATTCAGGTATGGAATCGAGTTTAATATTTAATAATCGAACTCAACAACTTCGCGCTAAATTAAATTTGCATGATATTGGATGGCGGTTTAGAGCAAAAGTTACTGTTTCGGGAAAGCTAACTTTGGGTCGTATTAAAATCGACAGATAATAGATATCTCTCCATTGAAAATTTAAATTTAATTTTTAGATTTTCTCAGCCTACCTTACTATATAAGATAAAATGTGAAGCCAAATAAAAATTATGACAATTACAAAAAAAATCTTTACAGAATTGATTATCACAATAGGAACATAAAAAGTCTCATTAGTTTGATATATTTCAACGAAGTTTAGCTTAATAGTTAAGTTCTTGCCATAGCGGCGCCGACATTGCTTCGTGAAATTCGTCACGTTTTTCATAAATGTGCGGAAAGCAATAAACTCACAGCAATATCGGCGTGAGTCGACATTATAGATCAATGTTAGAGATAGAAAGCTACACCTGTATATTTTACCTATATAGAAACAAGTTATACATTAATTATTTATTAGAAACAACTTATTTTCGTTTTTTTTGCTACGTTCGTTTGTACGCTTCTCGTTTTTATAAAGAAATTTATGGTAAAAAGAAAGACAGTTTGCTCCACTTTTTAATCTTCTGTATTAGGGGACGAATTACGAAAATGAAATTTCATATTGCTCCAAACCCCTCCTATTTTTTATCATATAGGTATACCAACAAATAGACATATACATATATGTATATATAATAGTTTTACATGACTACATCTTAGAATTATCATCTATACGTCGAATAAAATTGTAACCAATCTCTATCTGTACGTGGAATACATATTAAAGAAACATTAATGAACATAATAGAACACATACAAATATTACATTTCAAAATATTTTGTACGATAAAATTGCTTACAACACTGTTTTATTGAATTGGCTGATATTATATTTTACTGTTTCTCGTAGACTAAGTTGCGGGCGCAACTAGTATGTAATACAAATTACATACTTAAACACAACTTGACTGTTCAAATTTATTGAAATTTAGTTTATATACTTATTCATTTAAATAAACTATTAATATACTTATAATGATTAAACTGTCGTCGTCAGTGTCGCAATTATATCATTTTATAAAATACAAGTTGTATTCTGTGACTTCGTATGCACGTAATATCAAATCTCATTTGATCCGTTCCCATAGCTTATTCTAAAAAAAATTATAATTACTTTCATCTCTTTCGTCATAAGATTTATCTGCTAAGGAATGCTACAGGCGGTACAAGTTGAAAAATTTGTAGCAACTCTAGATATTTGTCGTAGCGCATGATACGTAACTTATATTTTTGATAACATATGTATATTATATTTAAGATTTTATAAGAATCATATAAAATAACAAAAAAAATCTTTCCTTTTTTTCTGACAATGTGATATGTAAAAGCTTTATTAACCGTACTTTATACAGTCAAAAAGCGTTCCTAACAAAAAAACTCGCAAAAAGCTGAAATTTGACTGAGACCTGGTTTTGGACCTGGACATTGCAAATATAATATCGCCTGATCCGATCTCTTGTATACTTAAAATGTTATTAGTTATTTTAGAAATATTCCCTTAAACAGCAGCTTAACTATGTCCAAAAATAAATAAATGAATGAATGAATTTTAAAATTGTACTGTATACCTACTTGTATAGATAAACAAAAGTTTTGCAGTATAGTATTATAAATTATAATCAATGTCATTTTATTCCTCTGATAAGACAAAGGGCAGTGTCGAGTTCCGCCATTAAATATACAATATCAAACAATTTTACAACGAGAGTAATTTAAATAAAGTCGCTATATTTATATTATGTAGTTATGGAACTATTGGCTATGAACTTAATGATATTATGTTGAATAATTATATAAATTTAAATACTTTTATATATTTTCAAATAAAGCGACAAAGTGTAGTTCCGGATTAGTTTGCAATTCAATAATATGTAACAGCATCTTGGCCTCAGCTCAAGCAAGGGAGCCCCAAGTTCTAATACAGTTTAGTCAAACTTCTGCTATCCATAACGTGAACAGTAGTATGTATAATCTCTTCTATATTTGCTTATAAGTAGAATAATATGAATTTCTAGTCAATGTTGCCGCCTTTTAAAAAAAAGCGTGCAGATCTGTACGTCTTTAACAACATTTAAAAAGCTAATAAAATAAATTTAAAATAAAGCTTTCAGTGCCAACAATATTTTTATATATCTTCAAATTATAACAAAGAAAGAAAAAAATATATAACATAAATACTTAAGAATCGTAGGCACAATGTATAAGGTACAATATTTACTCAAACGTGTACAAGTCAAAATATTAAACAGACGGCAATCGCGTCACAATTTGAATGATTCCGGCAGCACCTTCACAGACGGAAGGAGTTATTGAAACGTCGCCAAATCCACTTAGTTTTATGACGTGGAAAATGCGATGTGATGCTAGCGAGGGCGTGATTATATGGTATTCCCTCATCTGACGTTGCTTGCTTATTTTGAAATATACAATTTCCACCTATATGTCGAAGTAATAATACAATCTCTTGTTATGTTAACTTGACTATAAATATTTTCTGTGAAATTAATGTATGACTGATTATTTTATTTTCAATTGGTGTAGAAAGCTGCTGATAAAAAATAAATCAATATTGTTCAATTTCACCAAAGAAACAAGAATAAAATAAAGATACACAGAGTAAAATTCAAACCATAGCCATTATTACCATAAAGTCAAGAATATTCGTAACAGTTGTATTGTACAAAAGTAGATATTGTACAACAATAGGATCATGTCAGTAACTGATACATACTTACTGTACTTTACTCACCATACTTTGATACATAATATTATGTAGACGTATCTACTAAGCCA
The DNA here is from genome assembly GCA_037127375.1 of Dione juno. Lineage (NCBI taxonomy): Eukaryota > Metazoa > Arthropoda > Insecta > Lepidoptera > Nymphalidae > Dione > Dione juno. The sequence continues at coordinate 3,665,924 of JAXRJS010000032.1, read as the reverse complement.
GCAGAACGATAAATTAAGATCAATGATTTGGTGAGTGTAACCCATGCTCATAATAAATGCAATGCGATGCACAAGAAAAACAAAATCTCTACCAAGTCTCGAGACTCTTTATGGAACAGTTGTGCGCAACTAATAATTGTTATATTGATATAACTTGCTATATAGAAAATATTGTGTAACTAACAAATGTATGTATGTATGTATTTATTCGTATAAAAATGGTTCAATTATAAAAATACATTAAATTTGAAATATTTTAATTTTTTGGCAATAAAGAAGAAAATTGGATAAATTTCATGAGCTATTAAAAATATTTATAAAATTCTAGCATTGTAGCATATTTAAAAGTATTGTTAAAACGACCCTTTCACAAAATTAGAAGCCACTTTATGTAAGCCCTACTTTCCCTCGCCTAATGTACGTTGTACAAAACCCAAAAGTTTTTGGTCATGTATATCGATTTGTGGAAGCTGTTTAATCGGCTTAGCCTATATAATTAATTATTAAAGTAACTAATTCAATGATTAACACTTATACATGATTTATTAAGTGTTAAATGACTAAAATAAAATGTAGTAAGAGGCCGTCGCGGCGCAGCAGCACTTAATCTGACTGTTAATGATCGCATTTACTACAGTTATTATTTATGAATATCGGTCCAATTTGGGAAAAATAAAAAAAGTAAAGTTGACAAATTTATATTTGCGGTCGTATGCAATCATTTTGAACGGAATGAATTACAAATTTAAGTTTCTAATGGTATTTTTTTAAAAACCTACAAATTTTAAATTTCTGGACTCCTTCCTTTTATTGTACAAATAGTCTGAACTTCTTACCAAATTTCAAAACTCTCGCGAACTTCATACAAAATGGAAAATTATTAAGAATAAACGCTCGTATCTTTTGATTGCGTTGACTTTGAAGTTTGATTTTTTTATGCTTCAAGAGACCAAAGACTTAAATATTTGACATTAATTTAAGTAGATACCTTCTTGCGCTTGTGAGCAAAAGATCTTAACGCACAGACAAGACAGACAGACAACAAACAAAGGGTGATCCTATAAGGGTTCAGTTTTTTCCTTTTAATGTACGAAAACTTAAACATGCCGAATAAAATATAATCAAACGTAATCAAAGTGTTTCTTACATGAGAAAACGAATTGATAAATTCGAAGTATATAAAACAAACAAGTTGAGGTATTTTGATATCACCATATGTGTGAAGATATTATAAATTTTAAATTTAAATATTCATATGGTTATATTTAAAAGTTACAACTTGGAAGCCTAAAACACATAAATTAGTGGAAACTGTCCCACAAACTTTGTAGCAGAGCACTGGGACTCAAATTATAACTAATGGCGTCGTACATCTCCATGTCCAGCGAAGCAGGTGCGCGGATAAAATGCTCTGAAATATATGCTCTTTGCGATTAAACCCGTAATCGGGGACAAAATATTAAATAACTTTGTTATTGACACCGTCTTGGTTCAGTTGCGACTTGTCTACATAAAGCCTTTGTGATCTGGTTCAATATGGAAAATTTTTACCCAAATTATTTGAATTTGATCTCTATAACAATCAATTATGTAAAATATAGAAATATGTTTTGAATTTTTTTTAGTATGTTATCAGGAAATTCGTTGAATATTTTTTTAAGACAACAAGTAATTTTAATAAACTTTTATTAGGATCATTTTCATTTTTTAATCATTCAAGTGATAATTTATTACGCTTCCGATTTACGACTACGTTATACTACTCTTATATAGGATAAGATAACACTTGTAGCACTAAATATTTTTCATTATTTGCCGGCCAGTCTAGTGGGAAGTGACCTACAACTAAACTACTAACTACTAAAAAACCGACAAAAACTAAACTACTCAAGAAATTAGAGTATTTACTGTTCCTCTAAATCCTCTGTTACTAATTAGCTATTATTCCAGTAAAGCTCCTTTGTTAAATTACTCTATTTGAATATATCTCAAAAAAATTATATTATTCTTACATGCTAGATGCGGAACAAAATAATAAATTCATGGAAAAATAACGCGAAGTGGACAGCGGGGCACCTAATGTGCTTAAATTATGATGAATAGTGTCGTATATCTGTGTCTAGTTATGAAAGAAAATTGTTATTTTATTCTGTTGTACAATTGTATTAGATGTTTTTTAAGTAGTTTTTTACGCAAACTTAACACAAAATTGTATGTAGCTTTACCTTTAAAGCTTATGAAGCACCCGGATGATTAGTAATATTTAATGTATATTTACATAATTAAGTACCCTCCTAGCCATTAACTTATCTTAAGTTGTCAACATTTAACTATACAAACACTACACTATATAAACTATACAAACTTACAAATTATAATAAGTTATTGGTGTAGATTTTAAGTTTAAAATATTGTTCATTACTGGTTTTACCATGACAGCTATATAAAGTTATATTTATTTTTTTCAAAACAATATTTTTTAATCAAAATCTTTCAATATTCTCTCTGTCCCAAGAAAATACATCATTTTTCGATCCGATTCGGGTTACTCGATTCTCACTAAGACCAGTTTTTGTTCACTCCGACGTGATTCCCGAAGCATTAGGCACGACGGCTGTAACATTGAACGCGCAACAAAAATCTCCTCAATATTGGATTTTCAATATACATTATATATTATTTTTACTTTTTGCTCGGCGGCAATCATATATTGCATTTATTAATAGTTTAGTTTAATTAATATTACTATTTATGCATAGATTGTACGTTAAGAATAGAGAAGCATAAGGTATTCCTTTGAAAACGCTTTACAAAACTTTTATATTTAGCTCTATCCCGTTTTTAGCTTCTCTTTTTGTTTCTTTCCTTCGGTGGTTCTTTCGACACTGCAAGTTGAGTGTTGGAAGTCAACACTCTTTGTTGACCACATAAGGTAAATGAAATTAATTAATTACTTGTTCAAACCCACAACCATCGCGGTCACATTCAGTACTTCAGAAGCAGTCCAACTACGCCACGAAGACCTTACTAGTATATTTTTAATAATATCAAACATAATTTTTACTTTTATTTAGGAACACAATTATTTGTATTGTTTAACATATATTGCTCTTATACTACTTCTATTTCATTTATATCTTAGTTTAATATATAAACGCAATCAGGTAAGAAACTCACTACAAGTCAAAGCGAAGACTGGTGTAGTTGTAGTACTTACCGAATATAATCAATGGTTTATATGATTATTTTTAAACCACCTGGTGTCAACTTCGTTCCGGGCTTTATGACCTTTTTTATTAAGCATCTTATAGCTTAGAGTTCCAAGAATATGTTTCAGACATTTGTTTCTTTATGTCTTTGGCAAATGGCAAATAATTTCTATTAAGAAAGTATTTAAATATTTCATATTTATTATACTTATAATCTCTATTTTATAATAGTTAATATTTTATTGGAAATACAACTTAAGATATATTATTTTGATGATTTTTAAAGTGTTAATCCACGCTAAGGATAGAAAAATACTTTAAGAAAACATATAAAAATTTGAACGCAGCGGGATTAATACCCGCGCGTTGTGGAAACCGTCCAAGCGCTCTGACCACTAAGCCATGCGTTCTTCCTCACGCTGCGTCGAAATTCTTATATGCTTACAACTTATTACGTTACGCATGAAGTAAGAACGCATTGCTTAGTGGTCAGAGCGCTTGGACGGTTTCCATGTGGCGCGGGTTCGAATCCCGCTGCGTTCAAATTTTTATATGTTTTCTTTAAGTATTTTTGAGATACATTCTTTTTCATTTAATTCACAGCCTGGGAAGATTTTAAAAAAAATTAAAAAATGTGCACATATAATATGTTACTTTGAAACAAGAAATCAAATACACAAAACAAATTTCTGAATCAATATCGAGTGTCACGTTCTCTCCCCCGTTTACATAAGGTATTGAACTAAGAAAAGTAATCTTCAAGGGAAGACAGGCCCCGCCCCTTATTGACAAAACGTGTCTTTTTCTTTGGAAAATATTAAAAATAATCTGCGTTAAGAGGATTTCCTCACAAATTGTAAAGGATTCAAATGTATACAAGCAAATATCAAAAGATAAGAAAGATACTTTCTTTTCTTTGTGGATTTAATATAAGTTCTTTTATACTACAGAAAGCCAAACAACATATCCATATATGTTTTTTTTTATTTATATTATTCTACACCAAAGATATTGGTTATGCGTACCTTTTTCTTTATTCTTGTCGTGATTTTTCTTCTTGGTAGAAATTTGTATTTATCGGTCATATTTCGTTCTTGATGCATTCATAGCATCAAACGCTTAGTCTCCACGGTCCATATTTCTCCCTCTGTATTCATTTTTCCAAGGTGAGTGAGCACCTTGCACACCTTGGTGAAAGGGGATACTCCATCTCGTCCGTCAAATAGTGCGATAGTCTTTTTTTTAGATCGCACTATCTGCCATTCTCAGTAACCTAGCCTAATGACGAGAATACTGTCGCTATCTGATGTTCTCATGGTGGCCCTTTTGGTGCTACCCTTGGTGAGGACAGCTAGACTTGGTGAGATGTAGATAGACTTTTTTGATCCTACGACACAGAAGTTAAAACCCAGTCACTCTTCTACTTTATTCATTAAAGGGGCTACGGGTCTAAGTCTAAGGTCTAACAAGGAGCACCAAGGTGTCCGCTATTCGAGAAGCTCTAGATGGGTGAGAGCTGAGCTGAGCTGTGTGTAACTTAGTCTGAGCTGAGCTGTGTTAACTTTTCAGAGTGCGAAAAAGCGCTTTCCTTCCTCTGATATACTACCGCCTTTTACAAGCGGGGCTATCTAAATGATATCCTCTAGGAACTCAATAAATATTAGAAGCCTGGTTGCCTGCCATCAGAGAAGCTGAGCCTGGTCTTTCTAATTTGGTGTTGATGAGAGTTTCCAGGTCAGACGGGCTATTTTAACATATATGTTGAAACAACTTACTCTAAACATATATGATCTATTAACTACTAAGTAGGTAAGTATAAGATAAGTAATATATATTTTCAATATTCATATTACATTACAAAAGCTTTTGACATCTATTTCACAAAGGAAACCAATTACTCTGTAATTCCTAAGGCGATCTAACGTTAGCTATTACTATATCTTGCTATAATAATACTCTGATGTATTTTTTCATAATAAAATGATGAAAAAATATATAGTAATAATAATTTAATCATTCAAATAATAGTACCTATATTAATACAGTTATGTAACCTATATTTAAATAAACGTTAGAAGATCACTGCGCTATTTGTACAGTAAATGCAAGACAAGCAATAAATTATTTCTACATAATCTGTAATAAGTTTTATATTTTTACACCTTCCAGCTTTATCCTGTATATAGCCATGTATGCGCAGGGTATGACCGGTATGGGTATGTCAAACCGCCTGTTTACTGTGAAGGCGTTACTGTGTCGGATCTCAACGCCGCCGTTTGTCTAGTTAGAGCGGGGAAATGGAAATTATCCGTTCCGTCGAGAACCTTCGCCATTATAGTCACACGCTATTCCAACAATGTTTGTTATAGCTTGTAGTTATAGCTGTTAGGTGTTCTCATTCGTAAGCTATATTACTGCAGGGCTTACTACACTACTTACAGGGTTCACTAAGGCTATTTATTCAATTCAATATTGTAGTAACTTAGTTTAAAGCTAAATTACTTAATTCAGCTAAATTACTTAGTGTGAAAGGTACAGTTTATATACATTAAATATCTACTTAAAACGACAAATGTATTGAGTTTGATTATATAATTATCATTGTAAAACCCACTCATCCACCTCCACTTCCTTTACCAAGCATAAAATATTTGTATATCCGATTAATTAACAAATGTTTCTTTTTTTTTATTATAAGCTAATGTTAATGCTAATGCAATTGTAAAATAACCAGACATAGAATAACATAACTAAACTAAATATCGGAAATAATATGGCAATAAAATACTTTGTTAATATCAATCAACATTAACGCATCACGTACCGCCACAGCGGCGCCTTGCCGAGCGGGCGCGAAGTAACCGCTATCAAGTGGCGTATTTAGTAACTGTTTATCTACCCTTAATGTGGTCTGAGTATCACACTGTTATGAAATTTTAAATACTGAAAATATACTTAAAAGTATTTATATGTGATAAATACACTTTGTACTAGGCATTTTTCATTTATAAGTTAATGGAAATCTTTCATTTTATAGTGAAAAATTGGCAAGCGCACAGATTAGGCAAAATTTAAGCATGAAATTTTTTTATTTTTATTTATGTGTGAACAAGAATTAGGAACGGAAAGTTAAATCAATTTAAGCAGGAATTTTCCATAAATTATCCATGTGGCTATAAGTTAAAAAAAATGAAATACATATTCCTAAATTTACATTTAATTTGCACTTAATATTTAAATCTTATAGCTTTAATAACATATAATAGACATTAAACTCATCCGTAACGGTGTGAATAAAGCTCACAGTTCATCCACAATTAAGGTCAATGAAATTGACATGTTAGCACTGCTTTGATTGAATTAATTTTGTGATATTAACTATCTTATTTCTGCAGGCCTTTCAACGCAAGCCTATTATATCTATAGGCTTTGAAATGATTGATGCAAATGGATAGGATTTATACATTTTGCAAAACTGAATCGTGGCACATTCGATCGATAATTATATTTAGATTATTTTCATACTCCTTCTCTCACTGGCAAACAACGTATTCTCGAATTCTTAAATATCTCGAAATCAAAATAAAAAGCGGACAATGGTGTGTATTAACAATAAGTTCTCTCGGCCTTCCCTCCCTTTCCCTCCTTCAAGTTGGATACAGAGTGAAGCTGAAAAATAATAACTATAATTATTTATATATTTTACCTCTTTTTACGTTTGAATATAGAAATTACGCAATACATATAAAGCAAAATAAAAACTGTTATGAAACTCAATAAAAATTGTATATTGTGATGATCATCAAGCTTTTTAATAAACTTGTTCCCATTGTACTTACACACTTAAAACAAGTTATACGTAATTTAATGTACTGAAGTTTCATATAAAGTACAGCTATAGTATCCGCATGTAGCTGGGCGTCGGAGCGGATTGTGACGATATTTTTCAAGAACCAAGTGGCTGTATATTAGTGACTTTGTAGCGCTCAAATATTTTCAGTCCGGGTCGTGAAAGCATTAAGTTAATATTAATGTTGTTTAAAATTTCCTCCACAGCAGATATTGTGTGATAGTTTTTTTCATAGTAAGTTGGTATAGTTTTGTGACCGGACATGTGAGAAAAAAGACTAAGTACATTAAAGACAAATGTGAGTGGTATTCGTGAACCGAGGCTTCTGTACAATTTTCATGATTGTAGGTCAACGGAAAATGCATCTTATATGATAAAAAAATTAAATTTGCGATCGTATACACTCATTTAAATGAACTTACTACACAAATAAATTTATATATTTTTTTGGGATATACCAATAAATGTTCATTTTTCAGATTGTTTTCTTCTACTATAGTTATGTATTTATTTATTTAGGTTCACGCTGTATCCTGCACATAGCAGGGTAGGCAGAGGGAACCGTATATTGAAGGAACCTAGTGTTAAGACACTCCGTTCCTCACTTTTCGCCTTACGATTCATTGCATGTTAAGTGGCGGAACTCATAGCCGCGCTTTACCTTGTTGCCAGAGCAAAGAAAATGAAAATTATTCATTCTCTCGGAGTGGGAATCGAACCCACAAGTTGTCGCGTTTACTGTCAGACGCTGTGCGTCTACGCCACGATAGTCCTCTATATACGGTTTGAACTGTAAATTCTAACTTATTCCCATATTTCACTCTAGGTAAAGTATCTTATAGATTTTGATTACGCGGCGAAATTCATACAAATGTGGCAGAAACGAAGCGTTAAAATAGCGTTTTAATAGCGTTGATTTAGAAATTTGATATTTTCTATGATGTGTTTATGATTTCTATGACCCCTTGAATATCAAAGATCTATATATATTTGTTTTTAATTTCCATTTCATACATCTACGTGATTTTGAAAAAATGATCCTATCAGAAAGACTAAAAAATAAAACTGTCAGGAATCATATTATAATTTTGAATGTATAACCGACATTAGATGCCTTAGGAAATAAAGTCTATCTTTAAGTGGACAGTAGAAATTAAGTTCGTTCTGCCTAAAAGGAAAACAGTAAAGTATCTAAAAAAATATTACGCCGTATCGTTTTAGCCGTGTAGATTAATTGTTATAAATTGAGATAAATTGCATGCCCGTTCCCATACGACAAGTAATACAATATAAAGAAAAACGGCTACTTTGTGTGTTCGCTTACAGAGTGGTTGTGGATAACTAAACACATAATTCATGTTATACTCCCTATGGGGGCGGTGAGTGCAAGTGACGATGCAAGAAAGTTGGGCTATAAAAAGTATACGTATATAAAATTTTGATTATTTATTATAAATAATAAAATATATAAAGAATATTACGCTTTTGTTAACTTTTCGCTTTATATTGGTAGGTAGATCCCGATGTCATATTTTTAAAAACATTTATAAATTCACTTAATTGGCTCCACCTATATTTTTTATATGCTAAACGCCTATATCTTTAACCTGTTATAATATCTACCTGTTATAATATATCTCTAATATATTCTTCTAAGATTGTCAGACATTACTAGTTCTAATTGAAAAATTATTTTATATATTGGAGTAGGTGTGAAAAGTTATGCAATTTTAAGAAAATAAGTAAATGGAAAATATACGCTTACAAATATTTTATGACATCTTCACTATCATCATTTAATTTGTTTAAGTAAGTAATTTAAATATTTTATAAAATCATAAAAAGAAAAATTTAATGGATTCCAATAGTTTGAAATAAGACATAAATTCTATATAATATTCCTCTTTGAAAACTTTGGTTTAAGCCCAGCTTAACCCAATTGTTGTTACGGTGAAGGAATTAGGTCGCGACTGGAGACCTATTAAACTGACGAACCTTAATAATTCTTTTAACTATTTACTAAATACGGCTTGGATGCCAACAAGCTTTAAGGTTTACATTCAGAAGAAGAAGGAGGTTAACGAGACAATCTTTTTTAAATTTGTATATTTATTTTCTATCCTTCTTGCTTTTATACTATTGTTAATTCTTCTTGCTTTTTTTAATATTGAAATAATTAGATTTTCCGTAGTTAGGTCGTTTTATATACAATCATGAATTCAAATCGTCTTTTCTAAGCTTCACACGCTGTATCCCGCATAGAGCAGGTTAGACAGATTTAGTTATAAGAGTAGCGGAACTCTACGCCATACGTTGTATTACCAGGGCAGGATAGTAAAAATAATTAATTCGCAATAGTAAAAAGCTCACAACCGTCGTGTTTACAACCGCACGCAGTGGCGCTACACCACGAAGTCCTTATACAAATTAATATATATATTATATATATATATATATATATATATACAATACAAATTATATATATATATATATATATATATATATATATATATATATATATATATATATATATATATATATATATATATATATATATATGTGTGTGTGTGTGTGTAATTTCAGATGACATACTTAAAGATAAATTGCGATCAATAGAATAAAACCAGGATGAAAAACGTGGATCGAGATGAAATAAACCATCTTGATATCGTAACTTCGATTGGCAATTGTGAAGTTGTTCAATTCTACGTATACCTCTGATCCAGAATCACGATAGCATATTGAAGGATGTGAAGACGAGTTTCGACGAAGATTAGCTATTACAAGACCTAATTTCAAAGAATCCGCCTTAACCGTCGTATTCAAAATCATGAAAGTGTGGTTGTGCATCTAAAGACCAACGCAAAACTGCACTGCACGATGCACTTGAATATTAGTCATGGGGGCGAAAGCTACGAACACCTTGTACAGCGTTTCACATCAATTTTAAATCAAATCAAATTTAATTAAACAAAAGTTGTTACCGTCTTAAACAAATGAATAAAAAGACATAAAAGTTTCAAATAATAATAAAAATAATTAAATGGTACAAGGAGTGTGGCTCAATGAATGCTGTGCTCTAGCGCTGTTTTTCAGCTTAACCCTTATTCAAAAAATAATACTAAATACAAAGTACAATACAGGGAAGGATGTGATAACATGCAATAAATACGCTCTTTAAAGAGGCTTTTTAAAACACAGATTTCATGCTCTCTGAATTGAAAATTAAAGGAAAGTAGTCCAAGAAGTATAAGGCAAGCAGTCTTAAAGTATAGATCGCCTTATGCATTGGACGGATCTTATAAACACCGCAACACAAAATTACATAGTCTAAGATGTTGCACCTAGTCTCATCTTCAACCCCGACCAACTGTCAACAGTGAACGACTGAGAAAAAAAGATTTGCAGGATACTTCCACAATATGTCAAATGTACATAAAAATAATAATTAACTGCTCCTATATCCATTTTACGACAAATATATAAAAAAACCAAAAACAATTTCAAAAACTTCTAAAGTATAGGATTTTTTAAAGAAACTAGTAAGTACGGACGTACTTCGAAACAAAATACACATATGTAATTTAAAAATTTTACTATCTACTTTGAGATATCATTCACTGAGGGTACCTTCATCCGATGAATGTTGTATTACAATACAATTATAATAGAATTGTATGCCTTTTTAATAATATCGTACTTAAGCTTACTGTTCTCTGCTTTTAACAAACAAAAGAATTAAGGAAGCGAAACGATACCGTCTATTAGTCCAGAGTCCCGCATTATAGACGGATATCCTCCTCTTTGAAAACGTTTAGCTTCTATAGAAGGATTAACAGTCGCAATTATACTCAACAAGTTCTATATAAGTATAAACCTATGTAAATATATACATATATATATATATATATATATATATATATATATATAAATATATATATATATATATATATATATATATATATATAATATATATATATATATATATATATATATATATATATATATATATATATATATATATATATATATATATATATATATATATATATATATATATATATATATATATATATATATATACAATTTTAATGAGGCCGTCATGGCATCTGGGACAATGATTTATTTTAATATTTTTTCTGTTCTGTATATTTACGAAAAACCAATAATTGTCCGCAATTTAACTAAAACTGAAACTTAGTCGTGTTGAGCAAATTGCAAGCTGGATTCCGGAATCTATTGCAACTACATATGTTGTATATTGAAGCCTGGTTTCCACCGCGAGCGGGACGGATTAAGGACTTCGTGAGCTTGCAAAAGTAAACTACATGTATTTCCACCAACAAATAGTCGGGTGGAAAAGACCGAGCGAACAGAAAGAATTGAAATAAACTCATTCATTTCTAGGGAGGGGAGCATTCGGAGTCAGTCGGAGTCCGTTCAATTCGCAATGGCGATTTAACATGCCTGCTTCCCTAAGTAGTTTTTCATAATCTAAATCGTAGAATAATGATATTCATAATATTTTAATGTTCCTTCTGGAATCTGCGACAGACACAAAATATCTAATTCGCGCCTAACTAGTTCTAAACGACAACTGCACTCGCTCTTTGTAGAGATTCAACAGCATTTGGTAATTTCTCATTTTCCCTTCAGTTCAATCTGCTCATTCCTCTCTCTGTCTCACTTTCATTTTGCAGTGGGAATCAGAATACAAAACATTTTGTTTGGGGTAAATGTAAACCTAATTTATATAACAGGAGTCCATCACTCTTTTGCCGTGGAAACCGGGCTTGACTAAGATAAAATTTCTCGTTCCAAAACTGTATCCACAATAATTGCGTTGATTCATATAAACAAAGTCCTGACTTTGCTACGAACGCTACGAAATTAGGATTGTTTGATCAAAAAAATTATTAAAATGAATAACAATCAATTATTCCAAACATTTCAAATTTTGGTCTAATTTCTTTCTTCAATGAAAAAAATGTGTTTACGCTCTTTTTCATCTAAAAATATAGTCATTATAACGATAGCCTTAACTGAAATTCAGGGGCGGTATAATAGCTTTTAAGCCGTGACGTCCTCAGGTTACCGCCTTCAAACTTGAGTGAAATTAGTACAACATGGCGATATAATATATTTTAATTTAATGAATGAATTATTCTAAACATGAAGATAATGAGGTCATTAAAAATATTCATTTTTAATATTACTATGTAAAGTTAATTGTTTTTAAGTGAAATAATTGTGTAATATAAATGATGCAATGAGACATCATTGCGTCGTTTATGGTGTTGATGTGATGATGTCAAATGTCATTTACTTATCAGTCTATCTATTGATCAATCCATGTATCCACCGCTATTTTGGCCCACTGTTTGTGGTCTAATTTACTTGAAAATTGGCACACATGTTCATCATATTTGAGGACAATACAAAAAGAAAAATGCTTTATTTTCATTTTAGTAATTAGATAAGAAAATGTATTGGTTAGAACGTAGGTTCAACATTAAGCTAAATAGAAGTGAACAATGATATTTTGATGTCAATTAATTCTTCCAGGTAATTTATAGTCTAATCTTAAAATATTATCTTTAAAAAGATTCCATTTTGTATCTAAGACACTTGTCGTCTAGCCTATCTCAAGAATTGCTGTTATTCAAATATGTGTCAACTAGGTTTACCCATTATTTATTTTCCATCATTTATTAATCAATCAAATATATATTAAATTTAATTTTAAAAAAAAGATAAAAGTTCTTACTATTATAAAAATAGAACCAATATCGTGAAAGAATTTTAAACTATTATCGGAAGCAAACTAAAAGCCCCATGTTCTCTTTGCAAAAAACCAACAGGCATTTTTGAGATGACTCTTAAACGCCAATATGCGAGCACAATGAGCCTTTTCTTCGCATCTTTTTCATCGCACTGTTAAGTAGGCTGGATCATTTTCCTTTGTACCGCAACCACTGGGTATTAACTTTGTTTACTTCTTTCTATTTTAATAATAAAAATATTATAACACATTCTGAAAAATTTTACAAATTTTGCTTTATGTTCTAAAGAATTTTTTCAACGTGTCTTGTATTTATAGACGGCCAGTTACAAGTTACAAAAAATGACTAATCTAAACTTGAATCATCTAGTTTTTATAGCTGCTATACAATATATAAAAGAGGGTATAAAGTCTTTATCCTTTGAACATTTCTCTAGGTATGTTATCTGCGTTAAAAATATATTATTCACCTCAAATTAAGTAAATTAACAGTAATATACCAAAGATTTTATCGGAAATTGTATTGAATAGTATTTTTTATTTACTTCACTTAACGGCAAATATATTTTATGAAATAAATATTTGTGGCACGTGGTATTTAAGTACAATAGAATAACTTCACGTACAGTCCGGTGTGGAGGTTTCATAGGTACATTTTTTTTAATAAATAAAATTGAATAAAAATGTCTACTCAATTTATAAGAACCATTTTCCTTTCATAAAGTCCATTTGTATTAATTTGAAGTTCATATCGAAATAGTCGTAGATAAGGAAATTGGAAATATAAATAAATATCTATCACTAGTAATTTCATCTTCAACGAAGGGTGGCCGAATGAATAGACTGAAGAAATGAATAGGGTATCCCCCTAATGTACACCGCACTGATACACAATTTCATTATAGGTACGTCCTGCTCTTAATGTGAAAAATATGCTGCCTTTTTCTTTAGACATTATTTAGTTTTTTAATAATTATATTATTAGTTGAAATTAAACATAATTCAAATTAATTGATTAATAAAACTTTCGTATAACTTTTCGTTATAGTAAAATGGATCTTAACGACTTTTTAAATAAGACAATATAAGTCTTTTCATCATATTTGATTATTATAATCAGTTTTCATCATTCCAAATTTTGAAAGTTGAAACTTAGCAAACATACTGTAAGAAAGACTTAAAATAAAATTTGTATAAAGTGGTAGAAACTAAACGAGTCTAATCAGAATTTAAAAACAATATTTATTAAATATCAATTAAAATTAAATTTCAAAACAATATTTATTGAATATCAATTATAAACCAGGGCCAGACAATTTAAACGCTTAGTCAGCCAAAGTAGTAATAATACTCGTACATTTTTACACAATAATAATATTTTTTAAATCTAGATTTTTTAACTAGCATAGATTTACCAGTTAAATATTAAAGTAAATTTAACTTTGTACTTAGATAAAAATTTTGGAAGGCCATATTTTATCGTTTGACATCAAAGCTACAAGGTTTGCGGGCTTAAACGACATCATAAACCGCAACTCCACCATGATTAAGGCACATTGTTCAATGAAATATAGCGCCTTTTTTACTGAACATTATAAATTTTAGTTTATACTTCAATAAATAAAAACATAATATTTAATTGCATAGAAACCAATTGAGTAAAAGATTTCTTTTTTATTTTTAATTTATCCTGCATGTAGCAGTATGAAGACTGAGAGAAATTGAGCAGAGAGTGTCAAGACACTACGTTCTCAATTTTCCTCTATTTATGGTCAGACTCTGCGTTATTACGTCACGATATCCTCTAAATTAGAATGTATTTAAGAAAAATAAGCATTTGTAGAATAGGTGTGGAATAAAATAAACACCTTAAAATTTAAATAATATGAAAATTTCCTTTACCTAACTTTTAGTATAAATACTTAATAATAAGAGTAGCTTATAATAATAATATTGAAATATATAATAATAGTGAATCACTTATGATAAATACGCTTTACTAGCTGTACTAGTGAAGCACTACCCTTGAAATATTTGCGGAAAATCCACAAGTTTTACCGCTGGCACTATATAACGGTCATATAATTTTATCTATTTCATTCGCGCTTGGCTTTTTAAGCGATAGTTAGTTTATTTACAGCATTTTTATCTATATGGTTTACAGTTTCGACTATCATTAAAGAACTAGGTTATGTTCTAATTTAACTAAGGAGATAAATAAATTTAGTTTTTGTTAAAATCAAAAAAAAAATGTAATGTCAGAAATATAAAATATTGACTTTCTCAACGACTCAAAGGCAAGACTTCAAGCTTGTGTAAATGAAAATCATAATCAACATATAATATTGTCGCAGCGATTCAGTACCAACCTTCATCCAAGGATGAGGAACTGAAAGGTAAACTATATTATGAATACGAGCTCGTGTAAACATATATCGAGCACTGAATGATGATTAACACAAATTATAATTAGTCGTCATAATATGAGTTGCTTATATTATGGTACATAATCAAAAATAAAATATATCACATAAAATCAAATAGGAATCGATCACATAAAATCGATAGAAATAACATGTTCCAGCTTAAGAGCTTTTCAACTCTAGTAAGAATCGTAATTCAATAACCACATCATATTTTATAGATAGCACTTTTTACTCTAAAAACAACACCCATGGGATAGTACAAAACCAAATTGCCTTATATAAAGTTCAACGTAACAGGATTTGAACTTGTATCTCATGAAAAACATATAAGCTCTCTTACCACTTAAGCTATACGCTATAGCTATACATCATGTAAATAATATTAAAAAATACATACATATTCATTAGCAAATTGAGAAATATTACATATTAAAATAGGGATACAAATTTTTTTTAGCATGCAAATCGTTTATTATTGCGGAGATATTATCGCACGCATTTTAGACTAACAAATCGTCCACATTTCCCCTTGGTGTATTAAGGTTATTTCGAATAAAATTATACATTTTTAAGCAACCGTAACCGCGGCATAGGCTCGTTGCTAATTTGCATACTTCCATGGAATCATGTAAAATTTCACCATATAATAGCCAAAACACTTTGTTCACTGTTTGTTCACATGCATAATATATTTAATGTTTGACTTAAAATACATCATTTTTATATTTTTTAAAATCAGATAGATTATTAACTCTAATGCTCTTATAATAACCATCACAGCAAAGTGGGACAGAATCTGACTGTAAAGGTGTTGGTATTGGGTTCGAACACCACTAAGGTAATGAATTATTTTGATTTCTCTGCTCTGCTAAGACAAATTCGCCGTTGACTTCCGCCACTCAACAAGCAATATCTCGAATCGGGGTAGAAAAATGTGAACAGTATGTCATGAAGCTGAATTAATAAACAAAATGATTATTATACATATATATATATATATATATATATATATATATATATATATATATATATATATATATATATATATATATATATATATATATATATATATATATTACTATCTTGCTACACAAAATGGAGTTCCCTCGTCTGAGATGTCATAATAATTTAAGATCTTATAATATAGCTTTGCAACTATTTTAAAATTGACTGTATTTATATTTTAAAATACCTCAACATAAAAACATAGCATAACAGAAAGAACGAAAAAAAGGAAAGTGATGTCGTAACCATGTCAAAGCAATATCCACGAGTTCCATAAAACAGAACATAAACTAGTAAGCAAACTTTGTACTTAAACTTATGAATTTGCTTAGGGGCATACCATGGACCCCATAACTTAGCACTCGAGTCACGTTTGTCATTTCGTACCGATCTGTAGGCGGATTTTCACACTCTATAAATTTCCATCATGAAATAAGGAAATTTTTCACCAAGATTTGTCACGTAAATATGCGCCTATAGATTTGGATGAATCATTTGCCTAAACTTGAATGAATCATTTATTTCTATTCATTCATATAAGGGGGAAAATAATGAGTTATCTATCTATCTATCATTAATTATTTCACTATGAAATTCATCCCGCTTATGAAAGCTTGTGAAATAAAGCTCACAATTAAACAAAATAGCCGATATAAATATATATATATATATATATATATATATATATATATATATATATATATATATATATATATATATATATATATATATATATATATATATATATATATATATATATATATATAAATATATGAATATATGAATAGTATGCTTATGTCAATATGCCAATTTAATATGAAATCTTAACGTCTAAACAGTAATAGATATGATGTCTTAAGATAAACCACTTGGAGATAAACAATTTATCGTATAATTCTGTACATTTGCAGATTCAATAGAAAGATCGACAGCACCAAGTTGATACATATAAAGCATTCGAAATATACTCTGTGGAGCGAGTCAATTCTGAATACCGGGTGTGTGGTAAATAAACTGACTTTGTATTCTAGAGCTAGCTAGCACATCTTATAAATTTAAATTCGTACAAACACAACCAAATGTAGGTGTTATATAATGGCCCTTTGGCAAAATGGCCCTTTAGTTTTAGTGTTTCCAATGATAGTAGATTAATAGATTCAAAATTAAAATATAACTAAGTGTATATTAAATTATATATTTATCTTATTTCTTTCCAGATGACTATTCAAATGAAAGCAAATTGTACGTGAACTGTTTTACATTAAGATAACCACGTAAAAAATTTATAATTCATTAACAAACCCTTTTTAATGTTCCAAGTTTTTAAATTTAGTTGTAATTTAAATATTTTTCATAATAAGGGAATGACGTAGCACACTTTTACTTCTATCAAAACAGCACGTAAAAACTTTGGTATAAATAAGCTGATTTACGTTCAAGTTGAGGATTTACGATATTTTGTTTTACTAAGTGTAATTTATATACTACCACATAATATATTCATTGAATTCATGATCAATTGACGTGTGACATTCCTTACTCCGTAATTTGTATTAAATTCTTTTTATACGCGATAAGCCCTAGTAAAAGAAGATACTACTTAGCTGTCTATGTTTTCACCCAAGTGTAGGTTTAAGACATTAGTAGAAAAATACAAAAGTAATACATATAATTAAAGGAATACTGGTATTTGCACACGCTTACTACTTGAATAACTTTTACATCAATATAAAATATTATCCTCGGTTTTCCCAAAAGAGACTTATAGATGGAAATTAAAATGACCACAACTTGAACAAATCTACAGTTGATGAAGCAGACATTTGTACAGAAGGACTATGCGTTTGACACCGACAATGGAGTGGAAAGGACAGGACTTGTCTCTTTACAGCTGATATATTTTTTTCTGTTACTAAAAAGTCAAAAACACCTAGACTTCACAAAATGTCTATATGACTTAATACAATCATTTAGTTTAACATTGTTAAAATATATGTTAAATTCAAAAATTTCTTTACATTCTTTAAGTATTTTTCGTAATATAAATAAACAACAATAAGTCTAAAAATATGTGAATATAAAAAAAATCTAATAAGCTTTATTTCAGCTGCACAGCAATGTGTATTCTATTAGATTGATGTGATGAACTTACTTGACTTACTTTTAAAAGAGAATTCACTGCGGCATGTTAGATATATATACAGGCCTGCCAGAGAGTATACCCAGAAATGCAACATGTAGACGTATTGGGCGCTCAAAATAAAACACAATGAAACATTTCCTAGGTAGGTTTGAATTTCTAAGAAATATCCTTTTCTTTTATCAGTTATCTTATCCATCAGTTGTTCGGTGCTATAATATTCGCAGTAAATTGTTAGAGAAAAAAAATAGACCAAGAAATACATGTTTCTAAAATATTTCGTTGTGTACATTTAAAAACCTAAATTTTCCTTGCTCTTGAGATTCAGTGTATTAACTAAAGCCTGCCTATATTGAGGTGTTTGGGGAATCGAGCGAGGTGCAATCAAGCAAACAAGACATATCGCCAGTAATATATTATATAGGCGATGGTCTCTCGCCCGCACTGTCAATTTGTTTACCAAAGCATTACTAATTCATGGCAAGCGTGTCAAAGGCCTGTAGGTATTGGACGCTTAAACTATAATTTATAAACGTATATTGTTCCAATTACTTTGGATAAGTTTGTTTGATAAGTTATAGTTAGAATGGGTTAAGTTTAAGTTAAGTTAGAATGCGTTGCAATATTGAATAAATAAACCACTTTTTTGAGAGAAGTTCATAAATAGCTTTTGTTGCTCGCAGATATTATAAAAATACTTTGAAATAAAATAAAATCTAAATCAAAATAGTAACATATACATATATGTTACTATTTTGATTTAGATTTTATTTTATTAATATAAATATTTTGTATTTATTTTGTATTTATATTTTGTACAGATAGTCAACCAGCTTATTCTGTTCGTTGATAGTACTGCTCCAACCTTAGAAGCTCATTCAGCCGTAACGTAAAACTTTGTAATTACAATAATTTACCTGGATTGCGAAGTTACACGTAATTGTATAAGTTGGGATATAGTATAATTATTGCATCAAGTTTGTGTAAGCTTAGCTCACAAAAGTGATATTTCACCGTCACGACCCCCAGGAGGGCCTTGCTCGTAATCCCATGACCGAATCGTAGTCATTCTACGACTACTCGTATATCACTGGCTCAGTGGGCTCCCAAAAATATAATAAATGGCAGATTACTTTAGTTTACTGCAACTTCAATTTCACACCGACTTGCAGTAAACTAAAGTCTAAAATATTTTATACCACGTTCAGATTCTATTTATAAGTTAGAAACTCTTCGTAAACGTTTTTTTTCTGCTATTCGTGAAACGTTATATATATATATATATATATATATATTATATATATATATATATATATATATATATATATATATATATATATATATATATAATATATATATATATATATATATATATATATATATATATATATATACATATATACATATATATACATATATACATATATATATACATATATATATATATATATATATATATATATATATATATATATATATATATATATATATATATATACAATTATGTTTTGTTTAGATATTTATACGTCACAAAATACTCGTACATAAAAATTTAAACATTAATGTGCATTCAGATTTTCAAATTCACACTTACATTACCGGCGTGCATATGAAGTGGTATTCAAAAGTTCGTTTGATACGGAGTGTCATAAAAATATGATTAAAAAAGTTATTGCGCGCTTTATACTCGGGGACCGCGTTTAAATAAAACTATACGAGGCCGATATCTCTTGCATATTTCACAGAGCACGCCATTTAAATTCAGTGCAGGCAGAAACCGAGGCAGAAACAAACAGAAAAATATACGTACATATTCCTTGGTTCTCATCCGAACATCAAGAAAGAAAACTTGCTAGCGGACCATTTGAGCTTTTATTTATTTTTAAATTGAGTCCAAACTTCATTGTAGCATTTGTCCATTCCCAAATCCTTTTCGCATGAGAGGATGTAAAGGGACTTCGCCGTACCAACTGCGGTTTACCGCCGACAAACTAGCATGTATTCAGAATTCCGTTGAGCGGCCTACAAGTGTACTCAAAAGTATACACTTTAATGCCCGCAGCCGTTTGAATAAAGTACAAATGCTGGAATTCTTACAATTGTTTGCAAAATTTGTGTCATTGGTTTTACTATTTCTCACTCATCCTATTTGTTTTATGGAAATTATTGATGAGAAATAAATCTATAGCGAAATAGAATTAAGACATGACTTTAATTAAAAAAAAATCAAATTTTTCTTTCTTTCTGAAATATTCGTCCCTTCAATGTATATATTACTAGTATGTATATATCAATAATCAAATTCTGTTTAAATAGATATGCCTCAAGGGAAGCAATTATGTAGATGTAGTTTAAACATCACAAAGCACTATAGTTCGTCATTTACCTGCAATCGAAACTAAATATTTGCGGTTGTTAACGTATGCACTATGCAATATGCAATATGCGTCGCCGATATTCGTCACAATGTAAAATTAGTTGGACCGGAAAGTGGTTTCGAATTAGAAATTATATGTCGATTATTTAACATGGAGATAAAATTGCATGTTACGATACATACCAAGTATGTTAATATGAAACTAATCATAAAAAATCAATTTAAATATAAATTTCATACATAAATGGCAATATTTTTCAAAATACATGTAACGGCTCGGCTTGACTTTCTTTTAATAACCTGCATTTAACTGGGTAGGCAGAGGGAACCTAGTGAAAAGGCACTCCCTTATCCTCCACTATCATCATACAGTTAAATATTCATAGTGAATTTGACAGTACACAACTTATTATACTGTAAAATTTTTGAAGAACAAAGTTTCCAAGTGGGTGCTGGTGGCTTTAGAATTCGAAAATAAAATTGCGAGAACTAGTCTCGTAGGGAGATCCCTCACAAATCTCTCGTCGGAAGTGAGCGCGTCCGAGCCGTATTTTAACTAGACCAGCTACATTGTTTCTCGGTTAAATTTACTTCACCAGGGCCATCGTAAATCTTTCACTTATACGAATACTTGTTTGTTTACAAATTGTCGTTTGATGTACTTTTACAAACATTATTTAAACACGTACCTATATATTTTATCATAAGTTGTACAATTTAACAAGAGAATACAAATATCAGCAATTTGTATTCTCTTGTTAAATTGAATTTTGTCAAGGTATTATCTTACAGAAATTTAATCACAAAGAATCTATTTACACTATTGAAAGCTATCGCTCCCTCGTTAGAAAAATATTAAGATAAAATTTAACTTTTACGTGAACATTTCTCTAGGCTACTACATAACATACATATAAAAAGAATATAACGTATTATCCTGAATATGTCATATGTATATTATGTTACACAATATAGTTTTTAGGAGAAAACAGTATGATTTTCTGATATAATATGAGATAAAAAGCCAAAAAATCATACAAGTATCTTACATTAACCATTACCAATCACTGTGGCTTACTGAGACAGCCTCCCTTGGTGATATAAACTATATCTGTGTGTGAAACAAAACCTTATTTTTTTGCTTAAATATTATTTATTCAACAATTATATATTACATAGTGGTATTGTAATGTAATAAATGAAAATTCCCATTTATAGAAGTTAATTTATTGCAAATTACCTCTTAAAGCATCAGTGAGCAGAATAACGTAGTTTGCGATTGCATCGCATTATTGAACGGTCCAATCAATATAGAAATAGTTTCCACGTCATTACTCAATCATTGTGTTTTATCTCGCTTTTATAATTTAATTTGTTGTTTATTTACCAAATAGTAAATTTTTATCGTAAAAATTATATTATTGGTAGATTACAAAATTTGCTTACACTTTATCTTTTATCGTTTTTCGTTTATGACCATTTTAAAAAATCATTAAAAAATCTTCAACTTATTATCATTAATTTCTTTCTTGTAAAATAATAAATAAAG
This sequence comes from Dione juno, assembly GCA_037127375.1. Taxonomy (NCBI): domain Eukaryota; kingdom Metazoa; phylum Arthropoda; class Insecta; order Lepidoptera; family Nymphalidae; genus Dione; species Dione juno. The sequence continues at coordinate 3,643,586 of JAXRJS010000032.1, read as the reverse complement.
AAAATATTCAAAATTATGTTTTACCCAAATCAAAATATATCACTAAGAGACTTGTTTCATGCATAATTAAATGCAGTGTATTTTTAGCAAAGCGAACTGAAAATAAAGTTATCAGTTCTTAGCTTTTCCAGTTTAAACTTTCAAACGAAATCAATTTGGAAGGCACGGTAAGTTCTGAAGTGCCTAACTTCCATCGGCTCTGAGATGAAAACTCTACAGAAAGATCTTGTATAAATACACGAGTTAAATAACTTTTTTAAAATGGCGTTCTCTTATTAAGAAAACTTGGATATAACCACCAATATAATAATACGGATAAAGCGAATATTTGAAGAAATCAAATTTATTTTTGTATTGACCAACTTAAAAATTTTTGAAATAACTATAGAATAATACGAAGAGTTATACCAAATAACTTTATTAATGATTCAAATGTAAAATAAATAGGTTAATAGGACATTAGTCATAAAATTATCATTATTCCAATACTATAGGTATATACGTATATATAATAATATATCGCGTAAACCAGGAAAAAATGTGATTCACATTGTAAGTATTTAGGCCACGGCTGTATTTATCTCTTCTCTCAATTATTGGTTAATAACATTAGGTACAGGCAATAACACTAAGTACTAACTAATAAAGCTTCATTATATTACTTAATATATATTTATATATATATATATATATATATATATATATATATATATATATATATATATATATATATATATATATATATATATGCCAACGTCCATGCCACGTTGAACACACCGGTTCTCGTCCGATCACCGAAGTTAAGCAACGTCGGGCGCGTTCAGTACTTGGATGGGTGACCGCCTGGGAACACCGCGTGGCGTTGGCATCTCAGAGGGTGTCTAGCCAATTATCTGTCCGATATTTGGTTTCCGGCATACGGGTACGCAACCCCGGGACCTCGAGCCACCACTTTCATAACCCGATCCAATCCATGTAAGTGGTGTCCCTCCCCTATATTCCAAGTCTTTCTGCCTCTTATTCCCTTTCCTTTCCTGGTTTCTCCCAGTAATGGGTTTGGAGGTCAGATGGCAATCGCTCCACAAAAAACCACTTCGCCACTCATATGGACCGATTGGTCTTAGTCGGAAGGCAGACCCTGGCAAAAAGCCGGGACTAATGCCAGGAAGAAGAAGAAGAAGAAGATATATATATATATATATATGTATATATATATATATATATATATATATATATATATATATATATATATATATATATATATATATATATATATAGATATTATAGGTATCATTTAGTTTAAATTGAGATGATAAAAACTTTTTAATATATTATTTTTATTTTTAATATAACTTTAAGCTTTCACTTATTAAAGAAATAAAGAACATATTTTTTATAAAAATCTACAATGACACATATTTTTATCATACATTATTAGTAAATAAGCAAAGTCCTTTTTATAAATATGAAGAAATAAATTAAAATCATTATTAGTTTTTTCTAGCAAAGCATTTGTGAATCAAATGTACGTGATCGTAAGTCGGGAACATTTTAATAATTGACCGCAAATTGGTCTCGATGCGTGCGGGTTCCACGCACTGATCAATCATAATTGTCGCGGACTAACAAGCAAGCTAACAGCCGGCGTATTTATTGAAATGACTCGCTAATAGATGCACTCGTTGCAACATCCTGTGCTTTTAAATTTATCCTATCACCTTTTATACGCAGTTTCCATTTGCATTCGTAGAGTGAAAACGTATTCAAAATGTTTTTATACTTTTGTGTTGCGCTATTGTTATTAAAAACAGTGTCAACGCAAATAAACGGCGATTTTTGGTGGCTACATGAAAAAGTCGCAAGGCTACAACAAGTTGAGCCGCCTCCGCCTGAATTTGATGATGTAAACGAGTTTGAAACCGATGAAACTGTTAAAGTTGTGTTCAAAGATAATGAAATATATTCAAAAGAAAATTTAAATGATAATTTAACTGAAATAGAATCATTTCTAAATCAAGGAGAGATGTTGCCAAACACTATAAAATTTCGAGATCAAAGTGAGTTAGTAAAACCTATGAACTTTAAAAATACTATGTTGAAAAAGTCAAATTCTAGTAACGATACAATTTTCAATCAAGTTCTTAATGAGAAAAAAGGTGGAGATTCAAATATGCTTAATAAATCTCAGAGCACAGAAGATGTGTTAGAATTTATTTTCCCGAGCAGCAATGAAATTATATGGGAGAATAAAATAAAGAATTTTACGCAAGCTGTCATATTTAATGACTCTAAGTCTTTTAATGTAAAGAACAACTACAAGCCGAATACAATTAAATTAAATGATAAGGTGTCATTTGAAGAAGAAAAAAAACAATTTGAATCTGAAAGCATCTGTACTTTTATCAATAAAGATGAATGCACACGTAGAAATGGACTCATTAACATGCCAGCGTAAGTACTACCTATGCTATGATTGACAAGCTATTTTTTTCAACAACTATATTTACTATTTACAGATCATCTCCTAGAAAAATATTATTTGAAACTCAGAAAATTTGCTGTATCTTTCCATTGTCAACAAAACTTTCATCTAAAATACAAAACCCACATAAATTTTATACATTCATAAAACGTTACAAGCGCTCTGAAACTGGGGATCAATTAACTTCTGTTTTAAGACAAAGAAGTGCACTATTAATGCGAAATCATTCTCAAATAAATAAAAACAAGCTTGTTGCCACGACAGCGCACGCACAGCCTGCTCTAAAAATAGTGACACCAGATTATGGCGATCCTTATTGGAATGTAAAAATAAGAAATCCCAGCACCCAAAGTGGTACGAACCAAGACTATCATAATTCTGATTACGTTGAAGATTATGCCATAGAAATTCCAAGACCTGGCCTTGTTGGACTTTATTCAGAAAACGAAAAATTGCAAGGAGCAACCAGTTGGAAAGTTAAAGATATAAGGAAAGGATTCACATACGGTGGCTCAGACGAAGTCAGTGAAGAAGACGATGGTGGTAGTGACATACCTTTTGGATATTCGAGTTTTGATCCAAGACTAGGTAGGCTATTATTTAAGCACACTATTGTAAAATCTACAATCGTATAGAATTATATTTAAAAATTTTATTTTCTAATGTAGGCGCCTCAACTAAACAGCCCAGGCCATTAAGACGCAAGTCAAATCGAGTAACGATGGTACCAAGAGATGATATGGTTCAACAATCTGAAAGTCAAAACGTAAATTTTCACTCTACTCCAGATTTTCACGTATTACAAGGATTTAAGCTTATAAACTTAGCAGGAAATAAAAATAGACACGTCAGAAAAACTACGACAGAACGTTTTCATGAAATTAATGAAGACGGATCCTTAGAAAAGCTGTCTACAATTAGCTCCGACGATGAATACATTGATACTGTTCACGTGGATCAACAAGTGTATAAGCGATGCGGACGAAATGTTCAAAATTTTGGTAAATACTAAAAACACACTTTGTCAATATTACAACGTAACTTTTAACTAGTATTATGATTGTGTATCACCACAGACAGTAAAACTGTATAAACATTTTATTTTAGCATTTTCAATTGTTTTATAAAAAATGGATACATAAAATTTTATTTTAAACAGAAAGTGGTTGCGATCCGTGGCTTGCAATAGTCGTGTCTACGAAAAGTCCCGAGAGCATTTTGTGCTACGCAACCATTGTACACCCTCGTGCCGTCGTCACAGCCGCCGACTGCGTTTCAAGGTAGCTTTATTTAAAGTTTGTATACATTAGTTTTTTATTAAGCTTACATATATGATGCCGATAATCTTTACTTTAATTTGTTTCAATGATATATCTTATAATTAGCTAATCTTCACTAAATTCAATTGTCTCTCTAGTATCCAATCAACAGTGACTTGTGTAAGCTTTTAAAGTAAAACCAGGATTAAACTACTTCTTCAGTGATATTAAAAGCCGGTTAATTTTAACTTCACATAAATTGAAACTTTCTTAATTTATGTTTCTAATGTGATTTTGTATAAATGTGATTTTGTTTTTTGTAGAAAAACAATAGGTGAAGTTACTATCATAACTGGTGTTTGGGACTTAAAGCAAGATAGAGAAAATTCACAACAACGAATGTCAACGATTTACATTCATCCACAATATAATTCCGGAAATCTTGACAATAATCTCGCTATTTTGGTAAATTAAACAAAACTATAAGTATAACTATAAGTATATTAAATATGAAAGTTAATTCATTATATTACTTTTTTGGATACATTTTACTATGAGATATTTTTTACTTGACTTGTACCGTAATTAATTTATCATTTGACGCGATATTTCTAATAAGTTCTACTTACATGAAAATTGTTACTTCAATTCCCTAATCAAAAGATTATTTTATCAGGAAAAATACAAATACTTGTATGTAATTATGATTTTATTATAATATCATACTAAGGAATGATTTGAACTTAAAAACGTCTATTATTTAAAATGTAAATATACATAGCACATACAACTTACCTGAATAGACGTTCGAAAGCTCCAACATGGAATTATTCTATTTCAAAATTTACTAAATTTCATTACGTCGACAGCATTGGAAGCGTCCACTGAGAATAGATTCAAAAGTCCAGCCTGCGTGCCTCGGCGACCCGCATGTGGGAGATAGTTGCTACTTTGTCGGCTGGGGCGGCTACGACCGAGGTAGAAATTTAACATACGGTTTTATGACGCAAAATATGATTTGAGAACAAAAATTTATTATAAATTTTGAATTATTATTATGAAATATCACGGCATCGTAGCGCAGTTAGGAAGTGCATGTTATGGTTGAAGACTCGATTCCAGTAAGGGGTATGATTATAGTAATATTTATTTCCATTGTCCGTCTGTTGACGTGTCATGGCGGTAGTGTCATGGCGTTGGATTCCGCCATTCAACGCATCATTCCTATGAAATCAGCGGAAACTTGTGAACTGACTGTTTTTACACTACACTTTTTGTCCAACTCGATCAAAAAAGCTCCAGAGAATATGTAAATATACTTATCTCTAAAGATCTGCTTAAAATTTGGAAAAATATGTCAGTCATATTTGATTGTTACATGGTGACCGACATTACGTTCGTGTAACGTAGTCACAAACAGCTTCGTTGAACTATTACCTAATCATAACAATACAATTGCTTCATTACGGTCGTGTATCCGGTGTATTAACCTACGATTCAGATATAATAATGCTCACAAAACAATTTAGTTTAATAACAAAAATGTAAACATTTCGCTCTAGTCTATTGTCTATTGGAAACAACTAGGAAGTACTAGTGATAATTTTAAAAAGTTAATAAAACACATATTCAAATGTATGTTTTTATTATTTTTGAATTTAATGTTATTATTAGTTTTTAGTATTTAATGAATTTATAAGTTCTGCTAAATTAGTTTTCTAGCTTCAGCTAATTTCCACTCTAATTCTAATAAAGAAGATAAAGAATATCACATTAAAATTTTCTATGTATGTTTATTATTTTTTATTTCATAAGCTCTTCAACCAAAACCACACTGGCAGCACGCCACAATACTCACGCCTCGTGAATGCAACGAGAAGATATCTTCACCTGACATCAACATGCCGACTGGAGCATATTGTGCCTCTGTGAAAACACGTGGAACTGTGGTATGTACACTTATATATTATGTTATGTATGACATGAAAGAAACCAATATAAGGCCACTCCGTTATCAACTTTACATCCCTTTTGGAACCCTTTTAACGATATCTGACTCGATTCGGTCCATTCCATCTATAATTTTACCATATCGTTCATACGGTGAGGCTTTTGTCTATTCTATCGAGATGGTATTTAATATACTTAAATGTCTAGAAATTAATGAATTGATTAAAACTGTATATGTATAAAAAATAATAAGTTTTGATATTGTCTTATCAGACGGGCATCGGAGGTCCTCTTTTATGCAAAGCGGGTGACCGCATATCAGTAGTGGGCGTGGCAGTGTATCGAGAAAGTATCGTCATGCTGTTACCAGTGTTCGAATGGATATTAACTGGTCTACGAGATCTACAAATTCATTAAAATTTGTTTAAATTTCAATTATGTCAATTAATTATTATGTAAGTTTTTATATTTTTCTAATTATTATTTTTAAGTATACAAAGTGATCTGTTTGCAATATGATTGTTTTTAAATAAAATAAATTATTCTCCTTTATACTTTATTTAATTTAATATTTTATAATTTGAAAAAAACAATTAGGATCAGCATTTGATGAAATTTAATACGCATGTAATGTAATAATGCTAATTGTCTAAAAGTCAAGACATGGCTGTATTAATATTCATAAAATGCCAATTATTCAAAATGGAGCCAAAATAAAATTACTATAGGAACTAGAAAGTAAATCTAATCACGAAACATTGGGAATGTCGAGATCTACTACACTATCGTTCAACACTGTAATACAAACTTTACATATGCCCGTATAAATAAACCAAACGAATAAACTTCATAAAATTATCGCCTTTTTCGATATAAAATCGTAAAAACCTGAACCAGCAGCTTTCAGAATATATGGGTGTCAGCTCCTTCATATTATCTTTACTTGTTTAGTCCATTTATACAAAGCTTTACAATTAATATTACTTGTATACATTATCTTATACAACGATCTTTGGTGTCGAACTTGAGGCAAAAATGTCGATACAAAGATTGTATTAAAATCATAAATTTATAAAAAAATAACATTTCACAAGTCTTACGAATAACAGCCATTTAAAACTAAAATAAATAAACAATTCTAATTTTCATAAGAACGCGGCTGTTATTTTGAAAAATAAGGAGTAATGTCATATACCTTGTAAAGACTTGAACTAATGGAACTTTTGACAATTTGTTACAAAACTAAATTAAAAAAAAAATGTCATCCACGTTCTCAATGTTTACAAAACTACGAATAAAACGCCTACTATTTTACTTAGAAAAATTATACAAAATATTAATACTCTGAGCATTTAATGATAATAATAATGGAGGGGGGGTGAAATCTATTCACGAATGAACCTATTGCTACTAGAATATTTCGTAAATTAATGAATACTAGGTGTTATAATGTTTTGTCTACACTGACAGTATTAAAAACAATAACTGGCAAATGCATATAATGTACTTTCTTCTTTATCTAAAATGTAATACAGATAATAAATATGCAATACTAGCCGGTTATTAAGTTAAGCGTTGTATACACATACAAACTGTAATCTTTACTTTTTTTATAAAATTAGAATATTTTGAAAAGTAAAAAAAAATAATATTTTTATGTTACAAAAAAATAAAAAGTATTTTTTTTAGAAATGCCTATGTATACAACTATAACTAAATACCGATGACAAGATCGTTTATCACATTACACTCAAGCTATCACGAGGGGCTCGTCGTCGGAGAAGCCGTGGATTGGTGGTACGTCGTCGTCATCTGAAGAATTAAAAAACAAACATATCACTGTCATAGAATAACCAGATATCAAATTTATAACATTTTAAACAGCTCAGTGGGGAACGGGGTGTCTTAACAACAGGTCCCTTGCTATATGTGGGAAAAAGCGTGAAGATATTTATTATTATTTAAGTCGGCTTAGCTCAGCTCAGTTAATACGTTATTTTAGTCAATGATACAATTGAGGACTTTTTTAAGCCCCGCATAGAGCAGGGTAGACAGAGGGAACCTAGTGTTGCGACACTCGCGTCGCCGTCGCGTTTGAAGTTAGAGGTGTCCTATGGAATGCCACATATCACACTAAACAATATATTGACTATATTTAAAAGGTACTATTTTGGTTCAAACTAATCGTACGGTAAATTTGATAAAATTCTCTATATCTTAAAAATAAGAAGAGCAATACGAGTACCATGATCGATGGTGGCCTGCCCGCGGCGGCTGTCGTAGCGCGTGGTGCCGCCCAGCAGCAGCGCGCCGGACAGGCGGCGGTGGCGCAGCGCGGCGTGCAGCAGCAACGCGCCCAGCGCCACGGCGGCCGCGCACGCCGCGCCCGCGCCCCACCACGCCGCCGACGCGCCCCACGCCGCTCCGCCCTCCTCGCCGCCCGACAGCGACTCCGCGCCTGGACGACCATTCAAACATATTTATCATATAAAGATATATAGTTTCAAAATGTATGGATGTAACAGTAGTAGTCGAAATGTAACTATATCGTATAAAGTATAAAGATTTTTAAAATCAAAACTGTATAAATAAATACTCATATCTGCAACTTGACATTTAATTAACTACCACTATAAACACATATTATATTTATTTATATTATATATATATATATATATATATATATATATATATATATATATATATATATATATATATATATATATATATATATATATATATATATATATATATATATATATAAATAATATATATATGATATATGATGTGATAGCTTGAGTGTAATATATATCAAAATGTCAAAAATGTCATGTCAAAAAATGTCATACAAAGATAAAAATATCACAATGAGTGGCATAGTATTACCCTATAAATCTACCCTCGACTCTCATCAAAATAATTGCTAAAAATAAATTTCTAATCGTTTCGAACAACAATAAGTGTTTAAAATTAGTATTACAAGATTTCCTTATATAGATACAAATAAAACTGATAAAAGCATATAAAAATTCAAACAATTAAAGATTAAAACATACCAGCCATAGTTAAAACTTCACTGAGATCACTGTAGTACCCCTCCTCCGTAATGGCCCTGACGCTGACAAACAGCGGGCCAGCGAGCGCGCTGTCGGCCGTCATTATTAACGGTGAAAATTCTGCTACAGCCGTTTTGATATTGTCATTCGGATGGAGAAGATCTTCGGGGATTTCCTTTTGTGATACCAGGATTTGGTATTTGTGCCTAGAAACAAGATTATCGTTAGATTAATGTACATAGTCAGAATTCAAAAGTTGTTATTATTTTATTTTTAATTTATTTTATTCGTTCCACCAACAGAATGAACACAACAACATGAGCATACAACAAATCGAAATTACACATTATAAGATGTTCTTCCACTTACAGGTCAAGTCAACATGTTTCAATGATATACATTTTTTTGGGAGGTAGGCAATTTTAAAATTATATTAAACTATATGACAAAAAGAAGCATAAGAATTTAATTTCAATATAAAAAATACTACAAGAACATAACAAATACAAAAACATAGCAAATTATATTAGAATGTCTACATTTAAATTACTTTCAGGTCTGGATAGTCGAGATATGAGCGAAAATACATACACACTAACATATTATGCATACGCATTAATATAGAAGCAATTTTAATTTGCCAACAAACCCGCTCTGTCTGCCCTGCTACATTGGGTAAATATATAAAATCTACAAAGTACATACGTGCGTACATACCTAGGCACGGAGGCGTTGTCGTCGGCGTGCTGCCAGCTGACCATGACGTGTCCGTTGGGCGACAGCCACGCCATGACGGCGCGCGGCGGCTCCACCTCGCCGCTGCGCAGTATGGAGCACGTGCGGTGCGAGTCTTTCTCTGTTGACTGGGGGAGTGACATTTACGGATGCTATTAATATTATTATTAAACTAAAATATAACTACCAATTATATTTTGCTTTATTCTGTTTTTACGGTCAAATGATATGATTTTCTCAAAAACGTGGCGAACGACAACAATAACAATGATTTAATATCATTGTTATAACAGAAATATATTATACGCTATGAATATATTATTATTATTAGTTTTATACTATCATGTTATATTAAAAATAAAATTTCTCCTTATATTATTACAGATATGTGACAGTACTTAATTTATTGTATATTATAAAAAATAATATGAAATATATTAATAATTAACGACAAAACATAAAAATAATAACGTACAAATACACAAATGTTGAACCGAGCGCCGATGGGGACACCCTCAATTAAATGTACGAGCGACACGTTCTTGCTTGCCTTTAACTCGTAACGACTTATCTTGTTATGTGTTAGCTCTGTTATGTCCAGCTGAAATGAAAAATCAATGTAAAACAATTTCAATGTATATAAATGTATATAGAGGCTATTATTTGGCGGCGTTGTGTTGCGAAAAGCCGAGAATAGAACCAGTATATAGCGTGAATTAATTATCAATAAAGAATATTCTGTTCTATTTTATGTTGATAGCTAAAAACCTTACCCTATAAGCAACTGGCTCTTGTATGACGTCACAATTAGCTTTCCACAAAATTTGCAGCTCAGCCTTCTGGAGGTCGAACAAGAAGTGAAGATCTTTTACGGGTGCCCTTAATGAGAGATGAGAAAACATATAAAAAATATGAAGTAAATATGAGAAGAGTGATGATATGAAATAAAAAAATCTGATTAGAAATATGTTTTAATTGTTAAATAAATGCACATACATGTATATTATATAACTTTTTATCAGTACTAAAAGATTTTATTTATTTTTAAATGCTTTTAACTATCCCGTTAAGGTGCCTTGTTGTAGTCAACGTACAATTTTTTACGTAAAGCAAAGTAAAATAGATAAGCTGTGAATACTTTTAAATAAAAATGTGCATATATTATAATTTTTTTCTAGTCGAAACGTATTTTTATGTATTAAGAAAAATCATACTGACTTAGGATTTTCTCGCGTTATAATTTCCTTCATGGAGAATGGTCCTCCGCGCAGCCCCACTATGAACATGTAGCTTTCGCACGCGTGCAGACCCTCTATTAGTACACTTGTATTCTTTGTTATTATTTGTGTTACTGTAAAAATAAAAGTAAAACTTTTTCAAAAAATTTATAAAAATTTAAACGAAAATATTTTTGGAATTTTTTTATACGTTTTATACGTTAATAATATTTTTCAATTTTAAATATGGAATAACACTTTAAAAGTAATCTTTTTTTTTCAGCTGTACGTTTTGCCTTGTTTAGGTTGTCTCTAACAAAGTTAGTAGAGACAACCTAATGTTAAGACACTCTGTTTTACTCTTTCCAGTCAAATTCAAGTGCTGGGATTCAACGCCAGCAAAGTTTTGCTAGAGCAAGGAAATTAAATAATTCATTTTCCACACAAAACTTTGTACACCATCGTACCCACGACCATCTTGTCTTCAGTAATAATTACCACAGACTGTCTCTGCGTCCCAATGGCCTGGTATATTAAACTGAATCTATTTAGCGCCTTCTTACAACGGGTCGTTAAGGAACTTAATATGTTTACTATAATATAATATCTTCAGTTTTTGAATCATCATTAAAGATATTACTTTCATCATTGAAATGTTTTATTAAATCGTTTATTTAAAAGTGAATTGCGAGAAATATATTGACATAGAACTAAATACTAAATAAATTACCGTTGTTCTTCCACTCAGGTAGATGAAGATAATTCACTTCGTATTCCAATTCCCTGTTCTTGTATCGCTCGGCCGCAGGCGCTGACCATGTGACGTGTACAGAAGTGCGTTTCTCCTTAAGTAAGACCGCGGTTACGTTCAGTTTTTCGTCGGGAACTCCCTCAGTTTTGAGTGGTATTGTGAATGGATCACCCATTGTGGTATTCTTGAAGGCTCGAATGTCAATGTAGACTGTGATGCCAGGTGGGAGGTTTGTCACTGAAATCATATTTGAATCATATATTAAACTTGTAGAAAATTCTCATGTCTTATTTTTAGTAGATAGGTTTTTGATGTTACAACCAAAAAAGTTTAATGACGGTTATTTACTTATTAGCTCAAGAGATGAATCCCTGAGAAGGTCACGCACATAGATTCTTCCATACGTAAGCGGAGCACGCGAACCTTATCAAGTCTTTACGTTGTCAGGTATTCTCCAATAAGGAAGGACATGCGCTCTTACTCACGCACTAGCACAAACGTGACTCACGATTAAGGGCTTTTTTGGTAGTGCGTATGACGTCACGCATGCTATACCCCAGCAGCAGACACAGGCGCACGGCGTACCCGTCGACGCCGCGCAGACGGTGCCAGCGCACGCACACACGCGCGAACACACCTTCACACACTCGCACATTCGTGACTCACCGTTGAGCGCGTTGTCGGTGGTGCGTATGACGTCACGCGTGCTGTACCCGAGCGGCAGGCGCAGGCGCACGGCGTACCCGTCGACGCCGCGCAGACGGTGCCAGCGCAGCGCGACGACGCCGGGCGCGGGCCGCGACACGCTCGCGTTCACTATGTCGTCGACGTCGCTCACCTCGTCGAACGTTATGTTCGCTATTGGTGTCGACTCGGAGGTTAGTGCGCCGTTTGTTGCCGTCACCTGTTGATATAATAATTTTATGTTAAACCCAATGGTACAATATATGCACCATAATACCGATAAAAATATATTAAACGAAACATACCCAAAACGAATAATTCTTGTTTGGCTTAAAGAATCCTTCCAGAACAATGGACATAGGTTTATTATCCTCTGAAGCGGAAATCAATCGTTCTATGGGCGGTAATGGCGGTACATAATACACCGTGTATGCATGTATAACGCCTCGGGGCTCAGCCGGCGGGTCCCATACGAGATTGACGCGTCGACCCACCATTTGTCGTACTGATAGACGACGGGGTGGAGATGGTTCTACAATTTTCAGTAAAAAAAATAAAATTAACAATAACAATAAGTAGACTATAAAAAATCCATATACATACTCCATATACATACTCCAAAGATTAAAAATATATTTACCTCCTTCGCCAGTAACCGTCGTAACGTATTTGTCAGATCGGTAAATCTTTTTCGTCCTGGTATCCTGGATGTAGACTGTTACATTATATTCAGTGTATGGCTGCAATCCATTAAACCTAAAATATAATGAATACAGTAAAAAACAGTGTATGATGATGTTCAGGCTATCATGCCGCAGCAGTGTCATCTCTGACTTAAAGACAACAAAGAGACAAGACAAACAGCATTGGGATTTGTTTTTTTAAGTTACAATGTATGGGATACAAAATAATATACTTTTCTCTAATTAAAAGTATAGCAAATTCTATTAAATATCAAACCTACCTATAAACACTTTCATTCGTCCACGTCATGTTCTTCCACGTTCCTTCACTGATCTTAGATATAGATGGTAAGAAGTTCATGACAACAAGCTTTTGTTGCGGAACCCAACATGATATAAGGAAGCTGGTTGCGTTGATTGAAAACTGGTCCACTCCAATGCTTATAGACTGAGAAATAAATACATACTATTAATAATAATTTTTTATATGAAAAAATAAAATGCACACGCATTCGAAAAATTATATTCCACAAATACTTTTCATCTCCCGGTTAACTAAACAATAGATAGTTATTTTAAGTTTGTTATATCTGCCGAATTTAACTTTGTTATATCTATCGAAACTAAAGTAGGAAAGTAAAAAAAGTTATAATACATACGTTATAAAACGTTGCTTTGTCTTCATTAGTACAATTCGCCTCGTCACTGCCATCATAGCAATCCTGATGTCCATTACACACTTTTACTTGCCAGAGGCATTTGAGACCATCATCACATTGGAAGTATCGAGCTGGACAGCTGGATACGTTTCTATGTTTCTGTTAAAGAAATAAAATAATAACCGTTCATTTATAATAATTTTTGCTATTATTTTCAATTGAAAACTGACTGACTGACTGAAAAATTATGTTATGCCTTGAAAGTTATTTTGTTTGGTGAAAAGATCTAATTTAAAGTAAACGTCTAATCACAGCACTTATTAAAGCGCTTCGTTTAACCATAGCATCCTAACGCCTGTAACCACACATAAAAAAAACAAATAGAAATTAAAATATTATGTAAATTGTCTAATTATGTAAAGTTCGCTGGATAAAACTTTGTCAATTTGTGTATTTTGGATACCGCCGAGTTCGGCGGAAAATACAAGGACTTGACTTAATTTCAAGAGCTCGTTGCCAATCCGGGTCAGTGTCTGTTTTTAAACACAATTCAAAGGAAGCTTATGGCAAGCCCATGCGATGTCTTTACAAGTAGCGCGTATTCAGTCTCGCTCATGTATTCTGGCCTAACAGATATATCTTGCTGAGCATAAGTAGCATAACTTCCACCTACACTACTACATTTACTTTGTTATCTATAATGAAATAAAACTACGTCAAGCTTAGTCTGCCATGCCTGCCAGACAACAATAGTGTTACTCACTCGCAAGCATTGAATTAGACATTTAAACGTTTGTAAAGGCTTAGAGCTTACGGAGACTTGCCGCGCATTGCCACGCATGTGAATGTAGCATACCATATTTAAACAATATTACCGCTCCACAATACATCTCGTCACTCCCATCCGCGCAGTCCCGCGCGCCGTCACACAACTGCGCGTCGCGCACACAGGCGCGCGCGTCCGCGCACTGCGTGCTGTCGGCCGGACAGAGGGGGGGTGAGGCACCTGGCGAAGGGGAGACAGAGGGAGCGCCGCAGTTGCGCTCGTCTGAGCCGTCGGTGCAGTCTGCCATGAGGTCGCACACCCACGAGAGGGGGATGCACACACCTGTTGAATTACACGAATTGTTACTAGCTAGCTTTTACTTGTCATTTAATCTGCGTGTTCGAATTATTCCAATTAATAATTGTATATCATACATGACATGACAAGATTACATTGAATCCATTATTGTGATTTAATATACCCTTAACGTGAAGTTTTTTTTTATAATTTGTTCCTGAGATTAGCGTATTAAACCAAGAAAACCTCTTTGGCTTTATATAAGTATAGTAACAAGATATATATACTCAATGTATATAAGTTATATATTAAGCTTTGGCTAAATAGTAAGAAAAATAGTAACAAGACAAATTTTGTAATAAACAAAACCGATCAGTTGAATTTGTGGTTACTGCCAAATGCACGCGGATAACTCTGGAGGAAAGACTGTTTGAAAAGGCTATATGCATAGATAGCACTAACGATCGTAGTAATATCGGGACGCGACGACGCGGTCATAAGGTTAATTCGGAATTTGACGGAGGCAACAACTAAGAAAGACAGGAACGCAGCGGTCACGACTTTCACCATAGCGATCATGCCCTAGTCCTTACACCAAACCCCTCACACCCTAGCCCACTTTTTATTATGTTAATATCTCATGTAACCTATAATATTAATTATAAATATATGAATGTTGCAATATAAACTGGTTCTAGATTAAGATATTGTATTAGTATTATTGTATTTCTCATATATAAGTATAATCATGTAAGTTAAAAGTAATAATAGATAGTGCTCACTTATTTATGGCCTTAGTTCTAGGTAACAATTAAAAATATATATGTAAAGATGAGGATAATCAATATTAATTCTACATATCAACAATAATAGCATTGATATTGATGATAAGAGAACAAAAAAAATGGCACGGACCTAGTGTCTATAGTGTGAATTATTTTCCAATATATTAAAAAAAATTGTGTGCATATGTTTCTTTAACCATTGGTTTCTCACTTACTTCGCAATTAAGATGTGCTTACATGAATTGAATACATTAGTAAATTATATTATAGAAATAATTAATTATTAAAACATATAAATACTGTCTATAAAAATATACAGATAACCAAAAGATTTAAAATTAAAAATAAGGTCAACTTTTTTAGAATCAAAGTCACATACGTGTATTCGAACCTGCCATGCCTATTATTTAGTATTTTAAATTATTATGAAAATAGCATAATGGTGGTCGTGTGAAGCGTAGAACGAAAGGTCTTAATACTATGCAGGATTATATTAAAATAGAAAATATAACTGTTTTGCATTACAATAAAATAATTATTATGGATTGGATTAAACAGTGTTAGTATGAAGAAGATATCCGTGATATGAGTCTATGGTACTGCAAGCTTACCCATATTGTCTATGGTTAACTGCTAGTTTACCTACTTAAACACCAGAGGGCCCATAACATGTTCATTGGCGCGAAACCATTTGTTACTTCAGTCTTCACGCTTCGTTCAATCAGCAGCAAGTCCTATTTGCTAACACTATGTTTTATCCAACACACAATAACTGTGTCGTTGTAATGCATAACAGTTGTATTCTAAAACACAGTGTTAGAGTGAAGATATGTTTGTTGTCTGCTGATGTCAAGACCAAATGCTAAGTTGAAAAGAATCAAAAATATTGTTCATCATTAGGAAAAGTAAAACTTAAGAATTGTTACATTAAATTTCTAGGTAATCATAACATTAAAGCAACCTGAGATATATTATAATATATATGAATGAGATCTTTGCGGTGGCAAATAAAAGAAAAGCTTTTTAATTAAATAAGACATGGGTAGAAATATATACCTGAGTACAAGTAAGACAAAGGTTCCCGTATTTGAAAGAGACGAATAAAGGACGGAATGCAAGATTTTTGTGAATGGAAACTTAATAGAACAAGTGAATGAAGTAGTAGAAGATACGAAGAGGACATGGAAAGGCGTAATGCTGCCGGTAACAATGAACGGTGCCTTAGCTGCATTGTTGAGACGGCGACACGTCAGTGAACTGCACGGTACGTACAGTGTACACAATGCAGTTCTGGTGCCGACGCTGTTATATGGCAGTGAAACGTGGGATATTGCAGAAGAAGAATGAAAGAAAAATTAATGCTGTGGAGATACGATCTCTACGAAGGATATGCGGAGACTGCTTAACTGACCGAATCCACATCGAAGAGATACACAGAATGGTAGGTACCAGCGAGGATGTCACAGTAAGAATGAAGAAGAACGTGCTCTGGTGGTTTGGGCACGTCGAGTGAATGAGTGATGAAAGAATGGTAAAAAAGATATATGAAGCAAAATTGATTGGTAAGAGAGGTAAGGAGAGACCTCAGTTTACCTTTGAAAACATAGTGTCGAAGGTATTGCAGGAAGGTCACGTAAAAAGCATGTGGGCCCCCGAAGAGCATGTATAAAGAGGTTAATGACAGTAGACCAGACGAAAGAGGTATGCAGGGACCGCAGCGTAATGCTCTTCGTTCTCTCTGAGCACCCTGCTGGGGTTAAAGCGTGAAGATATGTTATGTTATGTTATGTTATGTCAGAAATATATAATTATTATTATATACTCAAGCTTAAAAACCCACCCACTCTAGTGTAACTGCGGTTTTAGAATTTATTATCTTTTAAAGCCTTTGTAACTATTTGATCTTTTATATAACATTACAATATACTTACTAAACTTATTTTACTTCTCAGATTTTTATATGGGACAATCTTTTACTGGTCCATCTTGCCACTTCTAATTTTCCATACAAAAAAGTGAAGCATATCTCCTTGTGGAGTGTGACTGACCAGTCTTTCATGATCAAGTTTCGAAAGAAACTTCTCTTAATACAAGTCTGGTCTTCTCTTAATACAATACAAGTGGTCTCTATCCATTGTGGAGATATAGTATAAATTTTCCTTTATCTTGCTAAAGTTATTATACAATACTTCCTGTTATACAAACCTTCCCGGCGCGCTAGTGGTGTTCTTAGCTAGCTTGTTTGTTAACTTTACTACAGCAGTCAATGTAATGCTTCTTATATGTTATGTATTGAATTAATCTTAAGTCTCTCAAATATATCTCAATAAATCTCAAGTATATGAACTTTTATGTATGTTTACATTTTGTTCAATACAACAATATTGATATATTGTTCCACCTTCTGATAAAGGTCTCATCCTGACAGAAAAGTATTGAACTGAGTACCTCATAATAAGTCTAGGTCCATGACAATCAATGGTCAGAAAGTATGAATTCCAGCATTTTTTTATCAGGCAAGATTTATTTGCATTATTCACACCAACCATTTTAAATAGTTTTCTAAACATGTACCAGTTTTACATTATTACATATTTACGCAATAGAGGTTAAAATTATCAGGATTGTAAAGTTTAAATAGCCCTATAAGTGTATTGGATTTTCGGCATTACAGATTGTCACGTTACTCTAATTTTTGTGTGGGGTCTAAAAATGACTATTTGTATTAATGAATTACCATATAACGTATTACCCTAGAGTATTTAGCTAGCTCAGCGTTTTCGCAACCTGAGTATCTAGATTAAACTGGTATAGACTCCTTGTGTGGGAGAGACTTCTTGTGTGGGATTTAAAAATGACTTTGTGTATACCCTAAAGTTTCAAGCAAGTGTAGCATTTCCGAAACCTGAGTGTCTAGATTGAACCGGTAAAGAATCTACCACCAGACAGTTGTCTCAGTAAAGAACCCAATTAGAAATTGCTGCAATATTTTGTAGGGCTGGTAATATTCCCTTAATTTTTCCTCAATTTATTAGAATATTACTGTAAAATTTTGTAGGACAGATGATACAATTCTTCTTATCCTTAAGGAAAGGGAAAGAATTCTTATCCTTAAGGTTTCCGCAACCTAAACAGACTTAACCTAAACAAACTTAACGAGAGAGCTGTCGATCATAGCACCTCATTTGTATGTAGCTCATAGAAAGTGCGAGTGAAAATCGTCCTATTTTTTGTATTTATTACATAATCTCTTGTGCAAAGTTTTTAATTTAAATAAACAGCTCAAAAAAATATATAGACTTTATGATATGAAAATATCCTATATTTTAGCTCAAAGAGGACTAAACATTGACTAACATTATTTCCCAATCAACTCCCTATTCGATAGGCAATTTTGTTTAAAAACAGCTGTTTCATTAATTCATCATTTAATTTGTTTTATTTCTTATTATAATTATGTTGAAAGATATGTGATCGTATGTTACTAGGCATCTTTACTAAATAAATATTTGCCCCTGGGAGATATACTACTTAAATAATTTAAATGATTTACATTACAACTTAACAAAGCTTGATAAAGGTCCTTCCATAGGGTACCACAATATGCTCTCCATTTAATAAATATAATTATTGCTTTCATATTATAAATAAAACACATTGAATTCAAAATGAATTTTAAATCCCACCCCATCACAATTAAACTTTTATTCAATATTTTAGTATAAACACTTTCAGGGCTTTTAAAAACCCAAATAAGTAAGATTACAATGGCGTCCATATAAGATAACTTTGCTCTTAAGCCAAATTACGTCCTGGTTAGAACTTTATTAAACTGACACTTTATTGCATTAAAGATACACTATTTTTGTTCTCTTCTCTAATAATACCAAATTCTACAAAGTAGCTTGCTAGATAACTTTATGTAACAAATAAAGATGATCTCTCTAAAATATTACTCATCATACAAAAATACTATTTCATTTAAGGTTACTGTATTATAAGAAATCTATCCTCTAGCATAATCCAGGCTATAAACAACTTTGTAGTTTAGATCGTCGGAGCACAACCTTTAATGTCGCGCTGACATATAAAAATTTACAAAGTCATTAATTAATTTCCCTTAGCTTTGGAATTCTTAACTAAATTTGTAAAATGCATACACAAGTAACTTATTTTGTGATGGACCACAGCCACGTACATTTTATCCTAATCGCAAAATGACTGTAAATTATCTTTTAAATCAAAATAAAGCAGATAGGTGTATTTACTTTTATTATAAAAAGGTTTTGGTGTTTAAACAACACAAATCACAAGTACTATGAAATTACAAATGGTTTCGAGCCAATCAACATTATATGGGCGCCGTCTGGTGTAAGTAAGTAGGTAAACTAGCAGTTAACTATAGATAATATGGGTAAGTTTGCAGTACCATAGACTAAAATCACGGATGTTTCTTTATACTAACACTGTGTTTTAATAGACACTTAATAGCTTTTACTACTCACCTGGTGCACAAGTAAATTGAGTTTTACTGCACTTATGTCTTGTAGCGTCGTGTTCTGGTCTCACTACAGGTTTTTCAGGAATAACAAGACCACATAGTAATTCATCAGAGTTGTCCCCACAATCGTTGATACCATCGCATCGCCACCAATATGGCAGACAGTTTCCATTGTTACATCTGAACATCCAGTCTAAGCAAGATCCATTATGAGGAAATACAGGCGTTTCTGTACTAGGTCTAGGTATTAATTTTGTATGACCCACTGAAGAACAGTTCTTCTCGTCTAACGAATCCACATCGCTGCAATCGTTTTCACCATCGCATACCTAAAAAATATAAAGAAATGTTAGCAGTATATACAATAGTAAATGACTATTTTTCTATAGTCAACGTCTCATACATTATTGTACTTTTTATTAATATAATCAAACCTCATTGTTCGACATAAACATCTCTGATTGATAGTCTGGATAATCGTAAATCTGTAATATCCGTAATATCGCTTTTTATATCCTGGTCAAATTTAGTAATATAAAACGGTGGCATTATTACTATTAGAAAATAAGTGGTTTAGAAAATCTAAGCCGGAAAAACTATTTTATTTTCTCACGCACTTCTTTCATACCCGTAACATATACTTTTTTGGAAAAGTAAGTATTGACAATTCTCCCTCTGCCTATCCTATCTATATGCGGGAAATAACGTGAAGCCATTTATTTATTACAAAAGCCTCAAACTACCTGTCCAGATGATTTGTTTCATGGACAAATATAACAATATTTTTAAATAAATACTTCTTTACTGTACGAATTTTATTTATAATCTCAGTTAAGTATCAACGCCGGCAGTCAGTACAATATAGGTACGTACCCAGGACATATAGATGCACTTCCCGCTGGGACACCTGAACATGTAGGGCGCGCACGTGGAGTCCCTGCAGCGGTCGACGCCCTCGTCCTCGCCGTCGGGGCAGTCCCGCTCGCCGTCGCATACCCACGAGTTGGGGATACACTGCCCGTTGGTGTCGTTGCCGCAGAGGAACACGTGGCCGGAGCAACGCAATGAGTCTACGCGTTTTGGTTGGTTTTGCTGTAGACGATTAATTCAAATTCAACTCAGTCGCAAAACGCCACGCTTATAATTGACTGTTATTTTGTTAAGGAACAATTATTTAAGTAAGAAAATCATATTAATCATTATTGACGGTCGTGTTACACGAGTTAAGTAAAATTATAATCTGTCATGACAATTTAATTGCTAAATAAAACAGCAATTATTATTAAAGTTAACATATCAACTGTAAAAAATCACAAAGTACAAATTTACTTACCGCACAATTCCGTTCGTCGGATCCGTCTCGGCAGTCGTTGTCGCCATCACACAGCCATCTTTTCTCTATACAATTACCATTTGCACACTGGAACTGAGTGTCAGTGCAGTTTTGTTTACCGCAGTCTAAAAATTATAATACGTTCTTAATTGTCATATTTATAAATATAGTGAAATACATACAAAATACATCAATCAATACAATACCTTTCTCGTCGGACATGTCAGCGCAGTCCGCGTCGCCGTCGCAGCGCCAGCTGGGCAGGTAGCAGCGCTCGTCGCACGCGAGCATGGGCGGCGCGCACGCGCAGCCCTCCTCGTCCGACATGTCGCCGCACTCGTCGTTGCGGTTGCAGCGCCACGTGTTGGTTATGCAGCGGCCATTGCGACAGGTGAATTCTTCCTGCATTAAACATTCAATATATTCATTTGAGACATTAGTACTCGTAGAAAACATATTAGCTTAAAAACTCATCCACTACCATAGGTTGGCTGGAAGAGATCTCTTATAGGGATAAGTCCACCTTTATGTACTACTTTTTCTTTTTTTATGTTGTTACGCTTATGTTTAACATGTAACATTTACAAATTTACTTTAATCAAATATCAGTGAAAATTAGACAAATTTCCTACAAAACGTGATCTTTATCCTGCCTGTACTATTATGCCTGTATTATTATTGTAATAATATAATTCAACACAACAATAATATTAGGAAATATACAAGACAAACAACAATTAAAGTTGAGTTATACATACCGGAGCACATGATCCAGCTTGTTTCGGACAGGTCATGTTTGGCGCCGGCTCCAAGCCATTGGGACACATACATTTTCCATTGACCTTCTTAAATCCATCGGGACAGAGGCAACTAAAAGTATTTTCAGGACCGCCTAAGCAAAGGGTCTCACAGCTAGTGTTCTTATATGAACACGCATTGCTACCATGTTGCATAAAATATGCGAACACTTTTAAATCCATCAAACCAGATAATGTGTCATTAATCGTAATTATATTAGCTCCTGTATCCTTATCCGCCATAAATATAGATTTTGTCTTCCAATCATCCCAGTACATTTGGTTCTTTAGGACAGCAACTGCAAATGGATGTGCCACTTTCTCGTCGTTCCACAGAATCCTTCGGAAATACTGCCCATTGAGATCTGCACTTGCAATGTAATCTTCCATTGCGTCGACCCAGTAAATTCTGTCCGCCATTTGGTCTATCGTTATCCCGTTGGGCCATTGTACTATAGGTTTTGTGAATAATTTCTTAACATCCGTACCGTCTAATTTGGAACGTGATACAGAAGGACTGCTACGATCCCAATCCGTCCAAAACAGATAACCTGCTTTCGGGTGCACTGCTATTCCGCGAGGTTTAGATAGCACAGTAGAATCCAATATGGTAGCTCGTAATCTACCCATAGCCGTAAGATCTGTTCTAACTGCTTCTATTTTTTTCCGTATGCCGTCGACGAAGAAAAGAACATTTGATATCCAATCTAGTGCCATTCCTTCAATGCTTGCTAAATCAGTATCGACAACGACTTCCTGAGCCTGACCTTTACCAAAACATTGTCGACTAATTTTGTCAATTTCGATATCAGCCCAGTATATGCAATTGTTTTTCATATCGAATTCAATAGCGACAATATTTCTTTGACCTTGAACCGGAATAATAGTAGAATTGTCAGATAAATCAATTCGTGCGATCTTGTCTCTCAGAGCTACTAACATGAATTCTTGTGGTTCCTCGATGGGGCATGGTACAACTTGGGGCTCGTAAGGCATGTAGTAAGACGAAATACAAACATCACCGTCAATTTTCCTATAACCCTTCGTCCTAACATAGCTTTTGCCAGGCCGACAATCAGGTGAGACGGCAAAGGGGTCAAAATTCAAACTTTGATTCCGCACGCAAATATTATTAGACAGTACAAAACCAAAATCACATTCATAATCACGTCTGCTACATTCACATCTTTCCTTTTTGATCGGCCTATTATATCCGACACCATTGTGACAGTTTGTATGGGCGATTCGCCTTTGGAATGTATCACGCATTCCTAAGACACACGAGACATGAGAATTAGGAGGTGTTGGAGACCAAAATTTGTAATCGTCATCGGTACAATTGCGCTGGAAAGTGTGTAATAAGTCTACAGTAATAATAATCCACTGGTGTTGTTCGTTGGCTGAACCAAACATAGTAAATGTCGTTGTGTTTTCACCTGGTTCTGTCATCAGTCCATATATTCTAAGGTCGTCTTCGTTGAACCTGAAAATATTTTACTTATCATCCTATTCAACGCTTATCAAGAGTATTTCAATAATAATACAAATTACTGATAATGAAATACACAATCAATAGTTGTATGTTAGTATCACGTATGAGCTTAATTGTACATGACATTGATGACCACGTGAGTGTTATCAAATAAGAGCTATCAAATAAGAATATATGTGTTCTGAGTTCGGACAGGTGTAATAATAAATGTCTTAAAAAAATTACACAACTTACTGATATGAATTCCAGTCCATTCCTTCGTTTGTTGAATACAATATTTTCCGTGTTTCACCTCTTGTTTTGAAGTATTTGACTGCAACCAGCACACCGCCGTGGTCGCCGTAGTTGAAGAAGTAGTAGTCTTTCAATATCCTCTTCCATGTCAATCCTGCATCTCTGCTAATATATACGCCGGGGATTCCCTTGAGAGACTTTCCTAACACCCCAGTGGCCATGATAATACCCGGAGCTGACTTGGAACTCATTATACTTGCTGATCTGTAATAAAATAGAATAAGTAACAGTTCCTACGTAGCGAGAAAGCAACACAGATATGGACGAATACGCGTGCGTTTATTTTTGATGAAATGAAATTCTGATATAAGGACGATTTGACCAGTATAACTTTTGCGTGCATACAAGGGTAATAAACATTCTATGTTTACTTAAATATTATTGCCTCATGTAATCTAGCCGGAGGAATTAAATTGACAACACATCAGCATACGCTAAAAGGCACCCTTTTTTTAAAACGTAAATTTCACAACACCCAAATTTTTCAAAAATGTTGCATATTATATAAACAAAAAAAATATCTATGTAAAAAGCCACCCGTGCTTTGCAAACCAGAAATATATAACCACATTCTCTATAGTGAGTTAGTGTTTACCTCATTTCACCGTTCATGATATATCCTGGTTGGCTGCAAAAAATTTTACTCTATTACATGCCGTTCATCTACTTGCATATCATTCGTATTGTTTAACATTTTACTACGAAGTTTGATAGCAGCGTCAGTAAAACGAGTCCATTCATAATATTCCCTATTTATTTAAAATAATAAGATTTCAAAATAACTATGTTTTTAAGTGTCTTTTAAACGCTACTAAAACAATACATTTTTTAAATTTTTTCCTATATTCTATTTGTCCGGGCTAATCTCCAAATCTGCTGATCCGATTTTTATGGGACTTTCACTAGAAGACAGAATAATTGTGGAGCGACATAGGTATTGTCGGGGATTGGAATTTCCGAGGTAAAAACGTTTACCACGCGCGTGTACCATTCGCCCAGATAAAATGTAGCATATAAAATGATAATTTTCATTTGTATATTTTTGATTAATAACAAAGTTATTTGAAAGAGAAAAGACTAATTTACAACAAATGCATATTATATTAATGTAATCAAATTTAAATCCAATTAATTGTGTTAAATCTTGATAAAATATCACGGTTACGTTATACTCAAGATTAAGTAAGTGATAATAAATAGTGATAAAAAATACCATTATTACGCACAAAATATGTATGTAGACATACCCCAAACTTTTCTTTATTTTGTTTTCTGTGACCGATAACGTGACTGATACAACTTTTAGATATAAACGACATTTTTTGTGACAAAGATGACGTGAATAATATGGATTTTAACAGCATGTGCTTTAGGTAATGCATCCATGATTTTCAATTATCAAGTAATAAACATTTGTCATTAAATTCAATAGTTCATACAAATATTGAAAATGTGATAGTATTAATAAGCTTTAACTTTTCATTTATTTAAAACATAAATGATTTTTAGTATACTCTTATTTCTGTCCGTTCTCTTTCCTTCTAAGTAAAAAAAACTAAATATACGACTTTATAAAGATAACTAAAATAAGGAAAATTTATTACTCTACTAATTTATACCACGATATCGGCCAATATTATGGTTACAAAACATCTTGTAACGGAGAAAACTTATAGGTTACACATACGTTATAATGCAATTACCGCATATTATGTCACCAGGTTAAAACTTATTAAACCTTATAGTTGAAATTACAACATTTTATTATATAGGGGTTCGTGCAAAATGTCATCATAACGTTTATATGAACTATGGACCAGTAGACAAATAATAAATAACAAAAAATAAATAAATCTATTATTCCATAGTTTAACATACCTATTATATGATACGGAACCACATTACAAATCGATAGATAGCCTAGAGGCTTGGGATAATTACTGAGAAGAAAGAAAATAACCAGTTTCTTAACTAAAATACCAACTAACTCAAATAAAAAATGAATTAAAATATATAAGACTTTTTTTTGTGCAAACCGTCAAATATCGCTAGGGGCCGTTTAAAAAAAATCAATTTATACCAAGAGAATATAAGCAAAATGTATCAAAATCCCAGGAATAATACACATAATAAAGATATACGCAAACCGGTATTTATAATAACAGTGAAAGTGATAAAATTCACTTGGCAACCTCACGCACGTCGCCATACGCTAGCAGCTAAACAAGAGGTTATCATGTATGAAACCAGCATATTGACCTTGACCTGTCTGTTTGGTTTATTTGATATATGCATATATGTATATACACACCTACTATAGAAATTTTAAAATATATATGATAATTTCTATCCGTGTTCTCATACGATGATACGATACGATCACAATGATATTTCACGGCTTCTTAAAATTATAGAACGTATAGAGTTCACTTTATGTTGTCAAACTTATTCTTTATTTGTACAACTTACATTGCAGTTTCTAGCAGAAGTTAAAAGAAAATTCTATAATCTATTTAAAACAGTATTTAAATCTGCTTAGAATATTAAAAATAGAAGACAAACCTGTCAAGATTTCGTACTATGTCTACTATGTAGCATAATTACAAATTTTTGACGACAATTTTCAAAAGGTTCTTTTTTATTATAAAATGTTAAATACATATGTATATATGTATAAGAATATATTACTATAGGTAAACGGCATTGTCGTTATCTTAAATAATTTCCTTGTTTTGCACATAAGACGCGTTCTTGAATGTGACAATGCTTTGTTCCAAGTATAATATAATACAGACACAGCCATATATTAATTAAAATTTGTCTCTCGTTAGCTTCCGATAAAAATACTTATCAAAACGGAAATGGTAATACCTATTAATATTTGAAAACAATGAGCCAAGTAGAATTGTATACCTACAAAAAAAACTCTCTTTCATAATAAACAAGTTCAGTCAAGTTGCGATAATCGTCGTTTTTATAAAAAGGTGCATTTAAGTAACAAAAGCGATACTATAAGTTATAATTGCAATTAAACTAAATATCTACATTTCTTCTCTATAAAACTTTGCTACTTGCATATTTAATGCACAGTACACCTAATAAATTAGATTAGAAAATTTCATTACACAATTACCTTGTAACTGGATATAGCTGACTGAATTTCTGACACAAGTGTAAACTGCACGAGTTCTCTATATGACAGTTGAGAGGTTTTCCTGTGAACAATTTTGTTTTTGCTTAGTACAAATAATCTATACTTGTCTTTATCTATAGTCCTATACTTAATGTTATAAAGCTGAAGAGCTTGGTTGGTAGAACGAACGCACAAGAATACTGATTCGAATTGATAAAGTCTTTTGGTGATAAACGGACTGTCATTTATCAAGGAATAGGCTATTTTACATTACGTTAATCGTTTCAATGTAACCCACTGTACCTGCGGCC
The DNA here is from genome assembly GCA_037127375.1 of Dione juno. Lineage (NCBI taxonomy): Eukaryota > Metazoa > Arthropoda > Insecta > Lepidoptera > Nymphalidae > Dione > Dione juno. The sequence goes on along the minus strand of JAXRJS010000032.1, from coordinate 3,616,401 downwards.
ATAATTACGTCAAGCGCTTAGAATGTATCATGTTTCACAGACAAAACATAACTCTTTAACTTTATATCCGTAATTAACCGTGCCGGAAATAAGATAACTTTAGCATTTGGTCTACCCAACGGAATTTGAGAAATGCATGAAGTTGAAACAAATATATTAACATTACTAAATACTTATATCAATATTACGTCATCAAAATATACTTGTCAATTGTTATTTATAATTATATTCACAGTTATACTATAACGTCTAAATTAAGATCTTAATATAAATATATAGGTAGTATTATTATACGACGAAGAGACTGGGAGAGGTACAAAAAATAATACAAAAGATTTTTTTCTCCATTCCTTTAAACTTAACAATAACTTTGATAAGGTTGAAAAGGAATATAATCGAAGTGGCGCAGGTAGGTAGTGAACGAAAAGCGAGAAAAAGTAATTCATCGTCCCATCATGGGCAACGAACAGACAACCGTCGCGTTTACAGTCAGACGCTGTACTCCACAACGATGGCCAAGATGTCAAAAATAATTTAAGATAAAAATATCTATACATTTAATTTAATGCACAAAAGCAATAAAATGAAGCGTTTCTTACCATTTTCATCTTCCGTGGGTGGTTTAATAGGAGACCATGTGACACCATGGTCGAAGGAAATCAGCGATATAAGGTGATCCGGCTCAATATTGGATCCTTGCGTTTTTTGGTTCACCTTCGACGCTATGTAAATACCCTTTAACCCTTCAACACGATATAAATCGGTGAACGGATCTTCTGTTACGTCTCTGAAATAAAGTTTTACATTACTGTATGTACTTTAATATATTTTCTTACAAAATTTGCAATAAGTTGTAATCCCGTTATTAATTGAATTGAATGTATATGCTTAGTTGTTTAGATAGGAGCAAAAATAACTTCTAATAGGCTATATTTCCATAGTGGCTTGAATAAAATTGTAAATTTATGCAAATTATTATAATCATATCAACCGTTTACCGACAACAGATATTGTCAGCTTTGTTATGTTACAAAAGGAGATGTATAAAGTATATCATAATATATGTATATAATACTCAAACATACGTCTCAATTTAGTTGGCAACAATTAATGCTTTATTTAAGGGTACAAAAGAAAATGGGATGAACCAGTCAATTTAGGAGCCGACATTTAAAGTCCTGTTTGTTATGATTTTTTTTGGCCAAATGTTTTGTATAATAATATAAATACAACGTATATAATAATTACTAAGTATAAAATTACAGAAAACGATAAGCCAAGAATTTTCAATGGAAATTTCTTGTATATTTTTATTTGCAAATAAATATTATCAGTTTCAAATTGAGTCATAATTTTTCATTATATGTATGTTAAAACAATTTTGTATTGAACAAGAATTCATGATTAAAATATTTAAATATTAATAGGTATTTACAAACGTTTTTTTACCTACTCCTAACCTAATGCATGTAAGTACATTGCATGGCGGAACTCAACGCTACACTTTGTCTTTACCAGAACGGCGAAAGGAAAACTATCCATTCCCCTAAATAGGCATCGAGCCTATAACCACAGTGTTCACAGTCACACTATCCCACTGCGCCACGATGGTCACAATTACAAGTATGTATTAAAAAGTATCTTAGCGAATACACACATATTCTTTATAAACACAAAATTCTTACTAAAAGTAGACACATACAATTGTAGTAAACAGGAAATGTTTGAAAAAATATCCTATAGATTTTCCTCTTTATTTCTTGCAATTTTGTCATATTAGGAAATGGAAAATAAAATTATTTGATTTATAAAGACTAAATCATGGTAATAGAAATAATTTTCGAAATTTAAATTATATTCAACTTGAACGTACAACGCGTTCAAGGTTAATATGAAATTGATGATATTTATTATTAATAATGAATTAATGTATTACTTTGCAGCCATTAATTTTATCTAGTTATTTATTCAACGTTACACAAGTAATAATCCTACTAAAAAAAGTGGTTACAAAGCATTATAGTCATTTGTTTAACTACTTACTCTAACCAGCTGTCTTTCCAGTTTCCATCGGGGAAGTAGCACAGGATTTGCTCTAAGCTTAACACAAAGTTGTACTGAGTGAAATCTTTGTTTATTTCTGACACGTACAAATTAGCCAAACTATCTGTGTGCATGACAGAGACAAATATACGTTTGTCAGTCACATCTGCAATGTGGAACTTGTTCAGATCGAGTTCAGTCTGGAACTCCGCTTTGAAAAATGGCCCACGCTGATGAGATATGTACAGGTCCAAGGAATTTTTCTGAAAAATTAAAATTATAATTAGTAATTATTGTTGGACCGTCGTGGCGCAGAGGCAACAGCGTCTGCATGTAAGCGCGACGGTTTGTGGGTTCGATTCCCACTCGAGGAGAATGAACTATTTTCATTTTCTTCACTCTGCAAAAGCGCGGCGTTGAGTTCCGCCACTCAACAAGGAATGCCTCGATAGGCGGAAAGTGGGGAAAGGAGTATCTTAACACTAGGTTCCTTCAGCCTACGGTTCCCTCTGCCTACCCTGCTATGTGCAGGATACAGCATGAAGCTAAATATTAATAATTATTATTATTATAGTAATACGAAAAGCAAAATAAACATGCTTAAGTACTAAATGTGCTTAAGTGGCCTTGTTCGTAGGTATTACGCTATAAACTATAAAGTGTCAGTGTAAGAGTCGTGGTGGCAAGAAAATTCTATAATAGTACACAAATACAAAATACAGTTCAAAGTGGAATGAAGCAGAGTTGACTATTATAAATCAAAAAAAAAGGATAAAAAAACTAGTATACGTAATTTTGTAAGTGTATCGTTATTCCATTACGTTGCAACGTTGCACTATCCAATCAATCGATCGGACGACCCGACAAATGATCACGTGACCTGCATCCTTTACGATAATGTTTGAGAATATTCATATAAACACAAAATGTATAGTCATTTTAATTCAAATATTCTATTATTAAAATACATTTTCCCCACGCTGCGTCGAAACTCTTATATGCTTTATACAACTTATTACGTTGTTAGCATCTCTGTAGGGAGAACGCATGGCTTAGTGGTCAGAGCGCTTGAACGGTTTCCATGAGGTCTTTAAGTATTTTTCTATTCTTAGTTTGGATTAACACTTTAAAAATCATCAAACTACTTTTCTTTAATTAAAATATTCGTTTCCTGCTGCAAAATTGATATTTCGATACAACCAATACGAAAAGTACCTACTATCCCTAAGTGACATACATAGCTATTATATTAATCCTAGTGTTTTCTATTACTAGTGCCTATGATGACTAAGCTGGGTGTTCAAGTATACCTCTCCACCCAGTACAAGCATAAATATTACAAATACCTACATACATACGTATGTATGTGTGTGTGTATGTATGTATGACATTGAATTTTTATTTTCTTTTTCTAGTTTATTTTATATTTAAAACTATTTACAGAGTAATAAACAGTCAAAGTGTATTTCTTAAGATTCTAATTAAATATTACACAAGTAAATACTTTTTAAAATATATGACCATTTAACATGTCAAATTAATTCATGTAACAAATTAATACATGTAACAAATTAACATTGTGACATCATCATCGTCTTTGTCTTTTATCCAGTATCAAAAGCTTAATATCCTTCAGTGAAGAAATCCGCTAAGTTCCGCCCTCTTACATAATACTTATCGCCTCTAAAGGAGCAGAAACAAGTATTATAAATTATAATACTTAACTACTTAACAAGTAACTCGAATCGATAACATCATAAAATTAAACTTGACTTTCCTCCTAATATTACGAACGTTAAGTCTCGACTTGTGACCTCTAATGTATAAAATTTGAAATTGTTAAAATGTAGAACATTTAAAGACCTTCAAGCGAGGCTAACTTGATTTAAATATATATATATATATATATATATATATATATATATATATATATATATATATATATATATATATATATATATATATATATATATATATATATATATATATATATATATATATATATATACATATATATCAATAATTTCTTTGTTATTTTAGCCTACAACGGACAAAGAAATTAAAAGTTTTAGCCTTATGTTAAGCGAATATTAAACTAAAGTAGTACGTAACTAATACTTATTATAACTAGAATTATATAAGAAATTTAAAACTACCGATTTGGAACATATTTATTGATTAGTTCACTGCAACTATTATGAATCATAATACACTGTGTCAGTCGAATGTCGATGCACAAAGAATGAACCCGTAAATTTACAAAAAAAACTAAAAACATTTAATATTTTCAAGTTTAAAAAAATTATATTTTAAATATTAATTATTAAATTAAATATTAATTTCAAATAACCTGTTTATACAATATCAAATAAACATGAATTCGTTACTTAGGTATAACTTGAATTAGAAACGCCATAATTAAAGAACTAATTTTGTATTAATAAATATGCATATGAATAAATGTACGTAGATATTTTATAATTTTTAAAAGAAACTTATTAATTGTTCTTTTAACACTTGTCATTTGACATTTCATAATATGAGTCACTTCCTACTAGGAATAGGCACTATTTAAATATGATTCATATGCTTTTTATGCTTCTATATATTAATATTTTTTATAATTATAAATTTCTCTGGTTATTGTTGATTTCTATTCGATTATAAATACCAATACAAAAAGATGTCTAAAAGAACTATTGGATAAGTTTACATTAATATAAAAAATATCGGTCTAGTGCGAGTAGTACTCGCGCATCGAGGTTCAAGATTGTAGGTATTCCGCTGAGGAAAATACTACTTACAAACATTCACAAACTTGAAATTGTAGTTGTATCCACTCATTTTATATGAAACGAACTACAAATATAACTTTTTAATGGTTTCTTTCTGCGTTTAACTGATTAAATTATCAAATTTGAGACTTAATCCTTTGTATATACCGTAAGTTCTTTCTTTCCGTCAAATTTTATAAGACAATGCAGTGCTAGTTATAAGAGACGACAAACTTAAATTTGCTGTTTTATGCACTTATTTTGTATAAAATGAACTACAGTATAAGTTTGTGATGGGTTTTTTCTGGGATATATACTTACAGCTACAAAATTTAAACTACTATAGTACATATACTTATAAACTTAAACTACTATATTTACAGCTACAAAAAGTAAGGAGTCTACAAAAACGTACCACACGTAACTTCGTACCTACATAAATCCACAATAACGATGAAATTTGATCGCCATATTATTTTATCAAGTGGAATTTCCACTGGTAACAAACTGATTGTTTGTTCGTCAAATGTAAACATATCAAATAATATAAGGCCATCCTCATAGAATTAAACGCTTCCTAGTACTAAATTTTAGACTAAACAACGATAACATAGTGCTGGCATTGTGAAATTAGATACCATGGTTAACCTTTCGACACGTACATTACTGTATATACTATATAGTATTTGATAAAAGTTAAGTGGTTAGTAAAGTACTTCGTTAGAAAGAAGGATTAACTTATTCTAAAACGGCAGGAAATATTGTGATTACAGCATAATATGACGCTCTTGTTCTCTTTTAGTTCCACGCCTACCAGTGATCGATTAATGATAGTACGAGAAAATTTTATATTATTCATTGTTAAATTAGCTACCATACAAATGAATATTTTTAATAGATTAGTATTATAACACAATATTATATAATTTTTGTTACCGAGAAGTGAAGAGAATACTTAATAAAATACAATAAACACAATTCGTGATTACATAAATAAAAATATATTGAAACCACTCAGTTATAAAGAGTTTCTGATTATTTAATTTTATTACAAATACGTATAAAATATATATTTGATTGTGTGGGTATTTTATATATAGTATATTATTACTAAGTTTATGCACGTAAAAAGCAGTGGTAGCATTTGACTAATTTAAGCGCAGCCCGCGTCTTTCTTTGTGTGGATTATGAAATATAAAATTGTGTTTCAGTCACTCAATAATAGAATATAAGAGATTGCTATTTAATCTGTATTGATTTATAATGCAACTAAACAAATATAAATAATATTAAACACCTTTAAATAAACAACGTTCTTATCGAACTTACAATACAATGCAGTGTTTTAGAGTTGGGACACTCAAGTGTAAAAATCACTTAACTTTCTTGACTATCAAATTTCGATAAGATTATACAAAATCAATGCTAATAGCATACAAATATAATTTACGTTATGTAAATTAGTGTGTATAAAGAAACGTATAAGAAACCTGAATTTAGATTGCAAATTAATAAGAAGTTTTTATCTTTATAAATAAGTATGGACGACGTCATGGCGCAGTTTTTGTGTGCCTGATTGCACATTGATTTTGGTATTTCCATTTAGAATATTTTGATATACGACTGTAATATGTATGTATTAGTGAAGCAACTGTATAAAAATGTTTAATGTTTAGCTCAAATAAATCTCCCATACCTATGGGTAGAAATTAGAAAAAAAGAGCCGATGGATGCAATAGATTAAATGCAAACGGTTTACAACTCCAAGCTTATATACAAATATACTTTTTTATTCACATCCATTTTTCCTTTGACCATTTTTTAGTCACAAAACAAAAAACTCATTCAAACATTCAAACGATTTTTTTATAATATTGGATGCAGAGGGAACTTGTGTCAAGACACTCCGCTACCCACTTGCTGTCCTCCTTTAAGGTATTGTTTATTAGTGGGATACGAGGATTTATTTTCAGGCATAGAAATCGAATTAACGACCACCACGTATACAGTCAGATCATATTATTATTTTAATATGGATTAAGGATCAAATATAATTTACTAAGCAAATAAATTTTATCACTTAGGTCAGAGGTCAAAGCGGTGTAGCTGTGATTCAATGAGAACGCTCTAGAGCCGAAGTATTACAACCGCGACCGGGACAAATTTGTCTCGTATTATTCACTTTAGTAACAACTTCCTTGCGACAAGTGGAAATTTAGTGACAGCCCGAAGTATGAACGGAGCGCTGTATTGCGCTCCGTTCATACTTCGACATGCATGGTTAATTCAGTTAAATAGTTTTACATATTCAATTATATTTGCAAATATTCCCGGCTTTTGATATTAGAATATCACTTTATCATAGTTTTAAAAACCTATTCGTAGTAGGTGTTCCTCAGTTGACTGACTATAAAAAGCAGTAAAAGGTCATAATATGTACATACACTTTTATTGTCAAATTAACATTTGAAAGTATATAATTTATTATTTGTATAATAGAAAGATCAAGGAATGAACGGTAAGATATGGATTCAAATCTTTTGTAAACGATCTATTTGTATTATAGTTATTTTCTAAATGCGCTTTTGAAGACAGAGCTCATTTTTTCACTCTACGGCACTAGAAACGGGAAGCAGTAGCGCAACGGTATTGATTACTTGTTACTTCAAAGCAACAGTCATACTGTTTGTTTTTTATTTCGATTGTGCGCGGGTTAGCTATAATTTGCAATATTTTATTTTTGTTAAACACCATATTTTACAATTTCTTTGGTTACTTTGCATATCTGCTATAATATAAAATATGTACACAATATATTCACTTTATATTGTTAATATTTCCTAACATATTTTCTCTCTACAACATCTATGCAGATGAAGAATTTGATTCGACTAGGGGTGTGAAGCTGCAGGTAAATATGAATTAGGTATAATCATAATATGTAAAATATTTAAAGAAAACAAGCGTTATTTTCCTTGATTTACCATATATATTTACCTATTACCCAGTGTATTAGAAAATATTTAATAGACAAGCTAAATTTTATCTTGATACTTTGATGTCACAATTTGAGAGAGTTATGTAATATGGTTATTACATTGTACTTTGTTGTTTTCACATACATTTACATTTATATCGTAAATTTCTTTATATAAAGAGAATTTACATAATTTTTAATAATACAAAAATGCATAACTTTCAAGTAGCTGAGTTATGACAGAAACTGCATAATACATCAATTTTATATGAATAATGCATGACAGGGGAAGTAATTAGTTTAAGAGAAACTGTTATCTCAGCCCCATTCAATGAAGTGTGCTTGAAAACTTGTAGTTCTTTTAGTTCTAATTTAAAAGAATATGATTTAACAGTGCTGTGGGCAATTTTCTTACGATTTCTTCACACATGCAATGGTACCAACCTTTACATAAACATGTTTAAAGTTTATGTATTTTTTTTTTCAATAAATGAATAAATTTTCGCTATCCCTAGATCAACAAAATAATATTGGCTAGTCCATATTTTGATTAAACAAACTTAAACAAGAATGTAATGCCACTGGGCCACATCGACTACGATTTTTTTTCTAAGTTTAATTTAGAAAAATATATCCCATGAAGGATCTATAATAACTTATGTCTTATACATTTTGCCTTTCCTAAGACTTTCTTTACAAAGTCGCTTTGTCGCTTGAAAGTCATGGTAACTAATTCGTTCTACAGATAAAATCTCGTAAAACCAACCGTCATTCGCATGAATACAACGTTTCAATGAAATAAAAGAAATGATTGCTAGCGTTGTATAACGTTTAAATTAGTGTTGAGAGTAATACAGAACTATGAGTACATTAGCTACTTAGTTATTATGAAAATGTATCTTCCTATTGTTTTTTTAGTTTATTAGCCTAATTTAACCTTGACCAAGCAGAATGTATGTATTTTAAAAAAAATTACTTGTTTTTTTTTTTATTTTGCGACAAGATTTTTATTCAAACACTTGTTAAAATGTCTCTTATTAAAATTCAGAACAGTACACATAAAACACACAAAGAATTAGAATTACAGCGCGATTGACTAACGAAAAGAAGATTATCAGCATACAAATCCTACACATGACCAAAATAATTGACTGTACGATAGTATAATATTTATAACAAATGAAGAAAATAAACAAAGTTGTAACTAATTAAAAAAATATATTAATAACTTACCTCTTTAGACTGCTTCGTCGCAAACATAAAATCTCCTTTGATTTGGAAGTCCTTAGCATCCGCGAATAATTCATGCGTATTTATCGTATTGCTGGGATCGCTGACACTCAGCACAGTACTATTGCCACCTGGCTTCCATCTTTCTACGTAGAAAATCTTCGAAAACCCTGGTCCCGATGACCAGAAAAAGGTCTTCACGTAACTTTGTACCATTTGGAATGTGTTCCCACCATCAGAAGTCATGTAAAGCTAAAAAAAATGAGTTCTTTATAATCTGTGGCTATGTTTTTCTATCAGTGTTCCATTTTCATCATCCACATAAAGCTTCAAGTTTATTATCGTATACTTTTTTAAACGTTTAACAAATATGTATTCATATATTAAAATAACACAAGGTAAAGTTAGAAGAAAATAAAATAAATAAATATAAAAGATAAATCATTCTAAACGCGCTCGCCCAATATATCCCAATTATTAGTCGCAGTCACGCATCAGTCGTGATTATAGTTACGTCATATTTAAGTTGATATATTATTTTGTTATCATTTCAATATAAATGTCACTAAACAAGTTACTTGACCGAGACCGGCATAAATGTTATCGTTGCATAAAATGTATTAGATACAATAATTATTATTAATTGCAAAAAAAATTGTAAAATTTATTTAAAGTGCACAAAAAAATTATAATTATTTATTAGTGCCTATAAATGCTGCAATTTATATATTTATTTATTATGCGGGGAATGTAACTTTTCACCACAATTATAATCAAATCTTTTGACTATACGTATAAATAATTGAAGTGATGTGATTTCAAAATAATTGTGCTTTTTTAAGTGCATTTTTTTATTTTCACGTTAAAATAGGGCCGATAATATAGATCAAGCGGGCGTTATAAATTTAACATTACACTGGTCCATTAAAAAAAAAAGACAAACATTTCATTCAAACTTTAGTAAAATAATTATACTTCAGTAAAAAAAAGGCAAAAGTTATTTTATTGCGGTACCTAAACTAAACGAAGTCACTAGTGACATCAATGAGTATTCATGACCATATAATTTTATATGAATTAATTATTAATGCTTCACAATCACAAGATTATGATCAAAAACTCCTCGTAGTATCATTTTGAAATATAAAATTGTCTTTTATCTCTAAAATGTTTAACATCCCTTAAAAAAAGATGCTAATAACAATAACTTAAGATAACGATTTTGTCCAGGCGACCTTATAGTATTTCTATTTTAAAAACACCAATTTAATAAAAACTGTTGAATTAAAGATGGACATATTATAGAAAAATAATATACTTACATTTCTAGTAGAATTAACTTTATCCAAAATAACATATCTGTTCGGAATATCTTCATCGAAAGCAAGCTCGCTGGGATGAAAGTTGAGGTCTGATCTGCGTATTGTTTTGCCATTATCACTGGTGAAGTATAACTTTTGATTTGTTGAATCGACGAATACACACTAAAATTGTATTTTAAATTAGTATAAAGAGAGAGATGACACAACTTTTTTCATGTGACAAAGTAAAATATTAAATAAATAATACAAAGTATGCCCATATCAAAATTTCAATACAAGAAACGAATAAATGCATTATTGGGAATGCATTATTTTTATTTTTCAGCTTAGCAAGACGTGACCAGGCAACGTCTTGAATTCTGGCGGAAAGCGTTTAACGGAGTGTCTTGCGACTAGATTCTCTATATCGACTTTTTTATGTCCAAGATAACGCGAACTAATATAATTCTGATTCATGTCTAGGTAAAACAAAGACGATATCCTATATGAATTAACCACAAATGATTGATACTAATTATCTTGCCAGACAGTTTGATAAGTACTTAAAAATATGAATCATAATTGATTAAACAAATATTAAATATTCACAAATAACGATTGGTTCTTCAATTGGCTGACGAAATTATAAAAATCTAGGATTTTTTTTTACAATTAAAAATACGTTATTATGCAAAGGAGTGGATATATCAGTTTGTTTTTCTCCAAATGTCTAGTTTCCACCAGAATACCTTGATCTACATTGTTTATTTCTAGGGGGAACCCGACATTATTGTTCATATAATTTGTTCAAAGCGGCAGCTGAAACGTATGTGTATTTTTTATAGCTACTATGAGTTCACACTCTCTATTCATATTTTCAATCTATACTAATTTTTTAAATCTGATTTTGATTGTAACGCGTTTTTAGATTAGCGTCTCCGAATTAATGGTTCAAATTATAATAAAAAAATTTAAATTTGCGGTTGTATGCACTAATTTTATATGATATTAACTAATGTAAAGTTTGTAATGGTTTTTTCTGGGATATGACAAAAAAAATCCATTTTAGGATTTTTCTCTTTTTTGTACTATAAAGTTCTAACTTATTGCCAAATATCATAACTCTAGGTCAACAAGAAGTATCCAGAAGGTTTTGATTACGCAGTGATTTTCTTTTGTTTTTAGTCGATTTGATTTTTTCTGTGCATCAAGAGGTTACAGACTTGGACATTTGATATTAATTTCAGCTTGACTCCTCCACGTGATTTAAAAAAATTGTATTGACAACAAAGTGTATAATACCTATAAGGGTTCCGTATTTTCATTTTGACATGTGATTGACATGTGATTAAAATTTCATTTTCATTCATCCATAATTATAAGATATTTACAAAATTTTATCTAATATACAAAATAGTTAAAAAAATATTTTACTTGTGTTAACTGTCTAGCATAATAATTATTTATAAAAAAAGAGGCCATCAAAGTCTACACGGTATTCCTCATATTATCTAGACGTATATGCATATTAGAACATTTACATCTATTAAATATATTACTTTTATCGACCCACTTAATAAATTTAACATGAACTAAGCACACATGGTAATTCGAGACATACAACACATATTGCGTAGCTTAAGGTCAATGACTCCTGCACAATAGAAAGACATTTGTTATCATATTTGTTTTCAATTATTTCACATCAGATTGCTTAGCTTATCCATTAATTAAATACCTTTTGTCCAAAACACACTACATTTTCATTACATTTTTATAGTATTTTTTATAGTATGTATTACATTTGTTATAGTGCAAATTTCGCGCACAGTGTGCAGTTCATTTTTTACAGACCAAAACATATCCATTTGTAATATGGAATAGAGGTACTACCTTTATTCCATATGATTACTAAATCATCCATGTATCTAGAGACACCTATATATCACTATCTATATAACAATGTAATGTGAAATTTAAATATTATAGTATGCATATTATGGTTTCTTATTTACAAATAATTATTAATTAATATAGCTTTGGCAAATTATTACAAAAATTGTGAAATTTTCTTAATTTTAGTTGTTATGCAAAGGTTTTTTAATATTTCACCTCTTGTTTTTGTAAGTAATAAAAAATTATTAAACTATACAAAATTTTACTATTTTACAAAATTTGCAATAAAGTTACATTATAAATTTATTTATATACTAAGAATATACTTACAAATTCTGGGTACTTTGGATGATTGAAGAATTTATCTAATTGAGCATATCCACTGTCTGGAGTGTCGCCTAAACGGAAGCTTTCTGTTTTATTTGTGAAATTCTTTCCATAATCATAAGAAATGTATAAGGCTGATGAAGAAATGGCTCCTTTATTTCGTGAAGTAGAATCTCTGGCTAAACATATAATCACATTGGAGCCTTCACCCACCCAATGAACCATTAGCTGTTGATGACTGTCATTGAGATGAGTAGTCTGTTAACAACAATTTAATTACAGAAATATACCTAATAACAATGATTATAGCATATTTTTTTAGTAACAACATCTGTTTTGTATCAGTATTTATTGATTTATAAAGCCAGCCAAAAATATTACAAATTTAATATAAAAAAAATAAATTACTCAATTACTTCTAACAGTTATGTAATATATGATGAAAATAATGGATTGAAAATAAAAAAATAACAATAATTAATGAGTGTTTTATTTCTTTATAAATCAAAATTTCATTATAATAAGTCATAATAATGGATAATAAATTTACTTCTCATTTCATAAAATATTTTAACGACTAATGTTACTAAAAATAATTAAACGAACTATGTGCCCTTCAATGAAATATTGAAAGCGTATTTTCTCGAGGATGACAATTAGTAATTCTTATGACGCGTTATAGATAAAAATAGTAGAAAGTATATCATGTAAACATGATCCAAGTAATAACGCTTTTACAATCTTTGTTATAAACAAGTAAATAAATCATTGTCACATTATGCGGGCAATGTACGATAGGTAAATCAAAACAAAGGGGGAATTATTGAATTAATCAGAAAATTATAGTTACCCATATATTAGGATGTTTTTCTATGGTAGTATCTTCTATTGTTGAAGGCGGTAGAGTAGTGACATCGCGTTTTGTCCTTTCTAAAAATTTACCATCTTTTTCTTCGTTGAACCTATTTATTACAGTTATTTGAGCTGATTCTTCTCCTGCCACGTAGAGAGTATCTCCCGGTGAACCATATCGTTGAACACTCAACACCGATGAAATAATATTCACCAAAATTAATAAACTTATTTTAAATGTTATTGACGCTAACATTTTGACATCACTGCAAATCAAAAGTCACCCGACTACGACAATAATTCGAATAAAACTGCGCTTCAAGCTTGGCCTTTGAGTGATTTACCAAAACACAATGAATTGACAATTGAAAAGTGACATTAGAACCGTTCGATTCTTGGCCTGTCAATGTGTTCTTTTTTTTATTTTCGCCATGAACAGTTGCATTTTATAAAACATTAGATGCTTATAGAGTTAATTAATATATTTACTTAAATTTAAATTAAATACTAAAAATAATTGGTAATATGAATTGTTGTATCGAAAAAACTAATTGAATTTGTAAAATAATCTAATTTTAATAAATATTTACCAAATATCGAGTTTACAGTTATTGTCAATACAGCATGTTTTGGTTGTACCAATTGTTGCCGTATTTATTCTGTACATAATGCAAGTTTAACTAAAACTATTACTAACTCATTATTGGTAGGATAGGTAACCTGAAATATATGGGTATTGAGTAAAAGGAGTCAATATCTCAGATATGAAATTTAAGCATGCACTCGTTACTACTGCTCGTTGCTACTTATTATTTAAAATAGCATTTTACTTTATTAAGAATCATTATTAATGTTACGATTGTTTGTTGCTTATTGTAATCCGTAAGGTTTTCCCTTGTAACTATTCTCAAATATTCTTTAGCGACAGTAAAATATGGGTGATGTTGAGAATATTTCTTGATATCACTTGATATGTAAATTTCATTTTATATAAAATCTTGTTTATGTATATTTACTACTTATTTAAAAATGAATGCAGAGAACTTGCAGATTTTCTCATGATACAGGTCATGTACTTTCCCATAGGAAATACGCTGGAAAGGTCCCGTCATTTCGGAGAAAGTTATCAGTTTTACATATGGTAAAAATGATGTAGCAGTAGTTCTATGTGAGGAGCTTCGAAATAGTCTCTCCAAAGGTGACTGCTGCTGCGATCGCCAGATGAACCAATCTTAAGCAGCGCCTGTGTAAGTAATCTTTTTGGGTGTAAAGTGAACAAGTCCTACGCGCTGTTCATCAGCACGAAGCAAATTTCTTCCGCCCAGAAAAATATTGCATATTTTTCTTAAGACAAGCGATTTGAAAAGTGAACTTTGAACATCAATCAAACGGGACGAAGCAGCAAACCGTTCCGCAAGTCTTAAGAATTGATCTATGTTAAAACTTTTAACTCTAATCACTTGTTAGTCTATATTAACCTTCTAGATATAATTAAGCTAAACAAGTCTTTAAATAAGTGACAACCAAGTACACACCAATACATGGAACTAACAAGTTATATTTATGCAATTTATTAAAATCATATTTTTGGATTTAAATATAACATATAAAATCTTTTAGGTCTTGAACTTAATGAACTTTATATTTAGTAATTTTTCATTGTTTCAAATATTGTTCTATAAAAAATAAGGACATACAGTACCAATAAATTTTTACAGTACAATATTTAAAGCTAAGTAAAACAAGTTTGTATTAGGTTTAATATTTTTATTAAATTTAAAATTACAGAACAATTACACTCTGTTTAGCAGCTTGCCTGGCCTTTAGACGGACCTGTGCAGCAATTCTGTCCAAGTCACGTCTGCCTTGGGTAGTGAGAATGCGCCCACCATCTGGGATCTTTTCTACTAACTTAAGAGCTTCAAGGGCCTGGAGCGATTTACGAGCAATGCTACCTGATGATCTGTATAATAGAAAGGATATTTAATTATATTTTTGAATTCCACAATCTCCAACTTAAGTACATTGCAGATAGCAGCAGTCACATATTATAATGCAAAAACAAAATTTTGTTATTAAGTTAAGGTAGATTTTAGATTCATTAGAAAATTTTAAAGAACTGCTATCAGTTACAAATGAAAAATATCTTTTAAGCTTGAATCTGTTTAAAATCTATATCTGTCCTAATTATAGCACTTTTAAATAAAAAAAAATCAGCAATATTTATGATCTATAAAGATATAATTAAGGCAAATAATTTACCTGCAGAAATGTGAAGGGGTGACACCATTGCGTTTGCGGCCTCCAAAGATTTTAGTGACTGTTTTCACTCCAACTGGAGACCTGATGTAAATATGACGGAGTACAGCAGCACAGCGTACATAGAACCAGTCTGGGTCATAAGGAGCGAGTTCCTTGAAACGACCAGTTTTGACCAGATCCATGTGTTCTGGCACCTTTACTTTGCCCATTCTTGAAAATAATTAATGATAAAGTTTATTTTGCAGATTTCAAGACCAGCATATTTAAATAAAGAAAAACAGTTACTATTTATTATTAAAGTACTATTTATTATTAAACATTATCATTGTTACAGAAAATATAATACAAGAGTGATAACATTTATTATTTCAATTTAATAATTAAATCAAGTGTAGAATAAAAACATTCATGAGAAGTATTAATTGTATTCAAATAAAAACTGTCTAGCAAAGTTGAGTTACTCTAAATTATAGCAGGTGGAGATTATTGTATAAAATTTGTCCAAATAATTGAAATTATTATCTTATTTAAGCATCCAATAAACATGCTTAAATAATAAGTCTATGAAATACTACTTTAGTTCATACATCAAGAAAATATTTGACAAGACAAAATTTATTTAAACTAGATATTATCAACTGTAAATCTAAACTTTTTAATGATTTAATATGTATAATAAAAAATGTTGACAAAGTGGCTTTTACATATGTTAATGTTGGTATGTTGTAGTTTTATATACCATTTACAATTTTAATCTAGTTAATGCAAAGTAATAATCAAATTATTAGTAATGATCTTTTATTCCTCATTTGTCATTTGTTTTTGTCTCACTTTTCTTAAGAACAGAACATATAAAGTAATTAGAAATAGAAACATAAATTAAGAACTTACTTTTTCAAATGAGCAGCAACGGTCTTGACGACCTTGTCTTGTTCGACATCCTTCAGTGTGACTGAACGCATCTGAAATATTCAATGCAAATTATATCTATATATATATATGCAAATTACACATTAAATAAGTTATTTAGACTTGTCGAATAATTTTTGTAGTTTGACAGATGGGATATTGGAAAGGTTAAGACTAGTTAAAAATATATAACATTTTAATTTATTTATACTACCATAGAATAGTAAATAACTATGTTATTACAGACATCGATATATTTTCATAATAAAGTGCAGAATTATAGCAAAATTCTATCAGCCTACACATATTGAATTACATATTTATATTAAGTTTTTACTAATAAAAATTTAAAGTAGATAGTTAATAAAAGAATAAAATAAATCAAAATAAGAGTAGTCACAGGCATTTTGCTACAGAAAAAATATAATAGGCTGTTGGGGTATTAATAAAGTATCTTGCAGTAACATTGATAAAATTGAATATAAAAGCACTAAATATATGTCATGAATAACGTCACTTTAGGTTATGTTGATGCTATGTTGGTTAAAATCTATTAGATATAAAATATCTTTCTAATTGTTCGTAATTATCATAGATATATTGATTTCTGTAGGACAATAAGAAGATACATCAAGATCAATAGAATGATGTAAATTAAATCGTCGAACATAATTCTTACATTAACTTGTGGGGTGCGAATATGACATGCGACTATTACTTGTGCTCAACAACTAGAGAATATAAAATTTGACCTATATCCGTTATCATTTTACCTTTAACAGAAATGTGGCACTTTATACACACAAATTACGGTTTTAACACCTAATTTTACACTAAAAACCATGCGGCATAACCACGACACTCACCTTGCCTTGTGTTGGCAACCGGAAGAAAGAAAGAGATAGAAAAAATATTAAATTGTTGCTGCTTCTTGATATTTGGAATTAAGTGTGGTAACATTTTCTACTCCACAGTTTTATTTATATTTTGAAAAAAAGTGAATTATTTCTTTATACCAAAAATTAAAATATATTTTGCATACATTTTATATTAATTTAAGGTTTTATAAGTTTATTTATAAGTATTCATGAGTTCCAATTATTTCCGTTTTTGTTTGTTAATTATTGATTTTATATATTGTATTGTGTAATAATTATTAGTGAATTTGTTAAAATGTATCAATTTGACGATTTATTTATTTCAATCTAACAGTAAATGTTCATTGATTTAAATATTTCATTATCTTCAAAAAAAGGTTTTTGTCTATGGCTAAATTTTGTTGTCAAATTCAAGAAAATGGCCGCGAAAAGAAATTCTAATAAAAGTGATGGTAAAAATTATTGAAACAATTGCAATGTTGAGAATCTAATACCCTAATTTCTTTTTGGCTATAACATAAATAGATTTATTTATCGTTTTGGAGTGTTCTATATTTTTTGGAAATTTTATACTCAAAATGGAAACCATTATTTCAGGTCAAACAACATCAAACGATATTCCTTTGACATCCTTAGAACAAAGTCTACTAAGTCTTGAAAAACTTGATCGTGCCTCACCAGAGCTATGGCCTGAACAAAGTAAGATAAAAGATAAGATACATTTTAAATGATTCGATGTCAAATTTACTTTGATAGGAGAATAATAATTTTCAAAAGTGGCGCGATTACTTTTCTTTTCTAATGTTGTCATTCCGTCCTCCATTACGTACATTCGACATTGGTGATCGTTTATAACGTCTTGTTTTTAAACATTTAATTTGAAATGGGTGACGGCAATAGTAATTATTCTAATGACGATGGTTCAAGATGCTCGAACGATTCTTTTGTAGTTCCAGGTGTGTCCGAATTTATGTCGATGCAAAATCCCGACCAATCTCCACCATCGTGGAATAAAGGTCTGACTAAAGAAGATTATGCCTACATACAAAGTGAGTGAACATACGCATACTCTTTGAATTTTAAACTATTATTGAATTGAATTTAATGATGTCATAATTGTGATTATAATACAGAAAAGTAGTTATTAATATTTTTATTTATATTTGAAGCTATTATGTATTTAATGAAAAACAAAATAACCAGTTCTGTTATTTACATACATTTTAAAAGTCAAATTGCCATTGAAATTCTTTTTAAGTTATTAACAATTGTAAAATAACATTGATGTGAAGATAATATAAATATTTTCTTTATTAAATTAAAAAAAATATTAGTGGCAAAGGGATAATTAAAATTTTATGCATTCATATCTAGAATTTAGCATTGTGAGTAATTATTTTAGTTTTATTAACTGATTCCAGAACTTGGGACACTAACAGTAAGCAGTCTAATTATGGAAGTTAAACAATTGCATGATCAGGCTTATCAGCTGGGGTTGGAAGAAGCCAAGGAAATGACTCGAGGGAAATACTTAAATATATTTTCATCTAGACGACAAAGATGATTTCTAGTACAAATAGAACTTGTTAAGGTGGTCCTAGGTCCTAATATTATAACCTACAACTAGTGGTCATAGTTTTCTTTTATTTCTAATGCTGTGTACAAGTTAACTTTGAAAATTTGTTTTTTAGTCATTATGAAAGTCATATTCAATAAATCTTGTAAATATTAGTCAAATATATTATATTATAATAAAAATATAACAAGAAAATATGAAAAGCTTTATTTCACTACCTACTAGATAATGAGTATTATAAAGATATTGTTAATACATTAGCAAACAAACAATTATTAAATAATAATTAAATTCTATCTATAAATCTAATTTTCAATGGGCGGTTAGGTTTCACAATAAATTCCCTAGTTGGATTCACTTCTCCATAGTGATATTCAAGTTTGTATTTGTGCAAAATCTGAAATAAACATTGATACATGAAATTCAAATTAAAGCATTTATAAAAAAAGTAAAAGAACTGATTGTAAAGTGTTTTTTTACACTTAACAAAATTTAGGTAACAGAAGTTGTAACAAGCATATAAATTTTTGACGTAGCTCCACAAGAACATATGGCTTTGCGGTCAAAACACTTAAGACGGTTTCCAAATAGTATTTTAAATGTCTTTTTAAAAAAGAATTCTATAAATATATTTTACAGATTTATGTCTGATCTTGGGGTGATATTCAGACAAGAAACCTAACTCTAGCTACTTTCTTAGCATAATTATAACATTTAAAAGAAGAATTTAAGGCTTCTCTTGTAATGATTGTTATAAAATAGTATATAACTTATATTTATTGAATTTCCATTTTAGTATAACTTCAAGCTAATAAAAGGTTAAAATTCCTGAAGGTTCCCAGTCTTATATTTTTTATACTGAATAACAAGAAAATTAATCAATAATTTTACCCGTATAGTCAACAAAGATAACATAGTTTCAGCTATATTCTGGCCTAAACACTTTCTAGGTCCACAGCCAAATGGGATAGAACTGAACGCATGGTATTCCTTACACTCTGCTTTCAGCCACCTTTCTGGGTAAAAGAGCGAAGCGTGGTCGTAGTTGCTCTCCTTGAGGGAGGCGTCGCGTGTTGATATTACGATCAGAGTTCCTCGTGGGATGCTGGAATATATATTATCATATTGGCTATTACATTTTAGTTTTAATTTTGCTTGTATATAATTATACTGAACAAAGTGCTGAAATTCAATAAAAGAAAAACGTTTTGTTACCAATTAAGTTTTGGGAACATAGACGTAAGAGAAAAATTTTTATTGTATCTGTAATGCTTTTATTTTCACTTTACACGCTTCACGATGTTAGCTTTTATAGATGCAAAAAAATTCTGACTAGGTACTGATTTTCAGTAGTCAGAAATCGGAACCAATTGCTGTGACTGCCGCACTTGATTACCAGAAAAGGGAATTGAAAATAATTTTTATATATAATATAATCATCCTATTAAAGTACACAAACCTGAAGTATAATAATATATACTTACTTATATCCATCTAGGGTGATGTTTCTTGATAGAATTCGCGTTAGCAGCGGAATGGGTGGCACTAGTCTAAAACCAATGCAGAATTTTGACAAAAACTAACTTTAACAACGTTTATATAAACGAGTTAAAAAAACAGTTGAATCCTCTCATTAATACCAAAATTCTATTTACGATGAAAAATAAGAGATAATTTTTTTTTATAAAATTTTCATTTGTAGACGTTATTATTTATTTTTGAGTCCCCCATAGACCATGTTCATGTCATTTCTAACTTACCTACCCTGCTATATATGGAATACTAAAGTCTCCTATTAAAAGGAGACACGTAGAGATTACTTATAGTAACATACCCTTCTCCGTCGAAATTCGAGACCATTCCATTACCAGAGCGGTAAAATGAAAATATTGCAATTTCTCAGCCCCCTGTAGCACAATGGCCTCTAAACATTGGCAGTGTTTCTTTCTACCTTTAAACCATTACCTTAATGTCTCTTTAATACAAGCTTGTAAATAAGGCGTGTTCTCTTTCAACTTGTCTATATCCTTGACGACCATGTTATCGTACACGGTAGATATTTCTTGATAAAGCTGACGCTGGCACTTCTGGTGAGTCGCGATGTTGTACAGCAGGAACGACATTGAAGTTGTTATCTAGAATATTTCATATGAAAAAAGAAGTCAAGAGTCTTCTTCATAATTTTCTTGTCATTTTGATAGTATTTGGTCATTTTCATTGCACAAAGACAATAAGTCGGGTGAATGACTCTCAATGAGAAAAATAAAACAAATAGGCGCAAGGGTGAGGCGGGTGGTCCGTGCCCACACTAGAAACGTCTGGTGTTCATCCTAGAAAACTTAGTACAACTAAATAATGTAACATTCAAAATTATTAAGGCAAGTCAAAAAGGTTTTAAAACTCAACATCATTCCTGGACAGGGACTTTTAAATTTTTTACTTTTGTCGAAGTTTTCTTTTTTAAATACACGAAATAGTACTCGCCACGATATGACGTCATACAGTCTTGTCAAACAGTAGTCAACAACTCATCAACGCAACGCTTGTGTTTACAAGGACAACGGTTCTATGAAAACCACTTATGTCACTTTATAGATTAAATAAAAATGTTATAACATTTCTCGTCATTTTTTTATAGTGGTTCGTAGCGCAATGGTATACGGTGTCTGGCAGTAAACGCGACGGTCGCGGGTTCTACTCATATGAGGGTAGAATGGTTTATTTTCATGTTTCACGCTCTGGTAACAAGACAAAGCGCGGCTTTGAGTTCTACCAGTCAACACGCAATGTCTCGAAAGGGAAAGTAGGGTATGGACTGCCTACAATGATATAGTGTGGAACTATAAAAATAATAATATACCTATTTTATAATAATAATATTTATGTTTACAGTAAAATGTAGATATGAATATTTACACTATTAACTCCAATAAGGAGCATATCCATTAAAATCGTAGAAATATCTTCGGTCCTAAACTTATTCTCACTTAGCAACATTGCGCCTACCATTGAGGACGAATCTGTAATAATAAATTAAATTTGCTAGCTGTTTCATGTCATTATACAAAATGGATACTGCTTTAGTAAGCTAAAAAGAGAGTTAAATTAACATACATTTGTTTTCATTTTCAGCATTTCCTAAAATAATGTCTTCGGATTCAAGTACGTATTTGCCGATTAAGCTGGAAATTGTTTCAAATTAATGTCACCATAGCGCTTTCATATAGTCATAAAGTTACGCGTTTATGCGAAGGCAATCTTAATCATTATGTACACTCACTGAATTGCATTCAGAATTGTATAAATATAAAACTATGCCTTTTTTAGTGACGCTTTAAGAATTTTAAGGGGTTCGAACAAAAGTTTTTATTTTTTTTACTAAAAAGTAATTATTAAATAAGAAAATAATCAATATAAACTTCTTATAGAAGTTTTAAAATTTTTCATTCTCTCTTACTTAGTAGCTATAACAAAAAATGTGCCCACTCACTTGTCCAAAACACTACAGTATTTAACCAACGAATACCAAGCAGGAGTCGTAAAGAATTTCCACAAATGTAAACCAGTTTCACATTTAATGATGGCGTTGGTCGCCTTCTCCAAGCTATGGTACATCCAAGATGGATCGCACTGACTGTATATTAATTCTGTGTCTAGCAGGTCGAAGTTTTTGGAAAATGTTACTAGGCCTGTAATTATTTTTATTTATATGGAAGTGCGAGTCGGAACCGCGTATGGAGGGTTCCGTCCAATTTCATGGTTGTATTCAACGGGAATATGTACTTACAAAAATAATGGATTCTTTCGTGATATATTGTTTATTACAGATATTATACGTTAAGTTTGATTACGCGGGGAATCCCATACAAAATGAGGAATATGAAGCATATTTAAAACTTAGATGTACGAGATGTAATAGATAGAGATAAAAAAAATATATACTATTAAATCTTACCCATACAATCAAACGACCACTTATGTATTTCCTTATACAAATCTTTAGACATTTCGTCTTGATAATTCCTTAGGTTATATATTTTTTGTGTTAATTTATCGCATATGTTAAATATTCCTTGCGCGTGTTGTGTCACTGTGGTATGCGCTGGGCTGAACATAATTGACCTTTGTCGAGCCCATTCTTGTCCGTGACTATAAAAAAATATGACAAAACCCTATATACATTTTAAAAGGCCATGTATTTTTATTACCTGTAATTTTCCCAATTCACTTCTTTAAAGTTATGTTGTTATCTATGTATGAGAGATAGTAGTTGGTATAGATGTTAATATATAGGTATAGATGATAATTGCAATTTATAATATCATTTCATTACCTTAAACTTATCTTATTTATAAATATTAAATTAAAGTAACACTAACACTGTATAAATTCCAGCGTAAGCGTGATTTTTATGATCGTTTCTAAATCTTTCTAGTGAGTCCAGTGAAGATCTAACGGGGTATTCGTCTTCCATATTAAATACTTTTTGTATATGCTCCGGATGGTTAATAAGGACTATATCACCTCCTACAGGGCTTACGAAGCGTACTACAGGACCGTATTCGTCAAAGAGCGTAGATAAATCACGAATTTGCTTCCTATTATTAAGGAGTGAGCCTAAAATACATAAAATGTATGCTTTACATTTTTAATCATTTTGGAAATTGAATTTGATTCCCCTTCCAACAACAAGAGAGTCTATATAATAGAAAATTATAGTTACAAACTCAATTAGTCTTCCCTTTCTAAAAATACGAAAGTTCAGTTAAATTAATTTAAAAGTTTATGTGCCAGGTCTATTTAGAAAAATTCCAGAGTTGGGGTTTTTAAATTGTGTAAACCCGGTTAGGTAATACTTTACTCACTTACCAATATTAAGGCCAAATAATAAAAAGCTAGCTGTCATTTGTGTTCCAATTTCTGAGAAATAATTACGACATATAGACAAATATTTTAAAGATTTCGGTCCAGGAACTTCATCAAAAGGCAATACTATTGGCTCCTTATCTCTTATGAGCACAGGAACGACTCTTGGAACGGCTTGATAAACATTCACTTCATTATTTACTGGTGCTACTTCCATGGTGGATGATTCAGGCTGGGATGGTACTTGAACATTGTTATTAACAATATGTCTACGAATTTCTTGGAAATTAAGGAGTTTATTTCGATTCCAAACATGTTTAACTCTTAGATTAACGTTTTGCAACTTACTTAATAGCATCTTTACGTTTTAATGTCTTTCACAAGCAATTATTTTTTCATAAATATTCAATAACATTTGAAAATATTTGAAGTTCTATAGAATAATTTAAAAATGAGCGCTAAATGTTCAATATATTATCTATATTCGTAATTATCAATTACCATAATAAATGAAATATGCGGAAATTCAATATTATTAAAATAAGTAAAATAATGTTTGAACTTAAAAATATTATTACCCATATGGTATATTTTTTCAAATATTACTCAAAAAAGATTGTAACTCGATCTTGTTTTGAAATACACGAATTGAATACTTTGGGTAATGTGGTTTGTGAATTTTGACCACAGTACACAAAATAATGTCAAATGTAATAATGCTGAATCTTACTCTCAAGTCTCAGTTAAATGTTAAAACTTAAAAACACATATTAAAAAGTCAATAAAAATATTTTATATAGTAAGGTGGGCAAAGAGAACCCAGTATCAATAGACCGTATTAGACTGTAGTACATAAAAATCACTAATAAATTGTTATTCAATATTGTAATACTGTTTAATGACTGTCAATTATGCGTTGCGTAAAATCTGTCAATTCCCTTCTTGGACAAGAGTGAGCGAGTTAGCTAATATGGTAGATGGCGGGAGTGATCTCGTGTGATATAACTGTGTTAGATTAGTTTTAAAATTTTAGTGTAAAACAAAAAAATAATAAAAATGACTAGGTAATTTCGTTAAATGAATTTAACGGCAATCTTGTTTTGTGTACAATGCTTGACTTAGTTTCAATTTCGGTCCTTAGAGCCCTTTAAAGTACTCCTGCATAATATCACTACAATCGTGTGTTAATAGATACATTTGATATTTCAGAGCTAAAATAGAACTTGGCGATGTGACACCACATAATATTAAACAATTAAAGAAATTGAATACTGTTGTATTCCCGGTATCTTACAATGACAAATTTTATAAAGATGTATTAGAGGCTGGCGAATTGGCCAAACTGGCGTATTACAACGATATTGTGGTTGGAGCGGTTTGCTGCAGAATAGATACGTCAGAGAATTCCAGAAGATTGTACATAATGACTTTAGGATGTTTGTATCCTTACAGAAGATTAGGTATTGGTACTTTAATGGTGGAACATGTGCTCAAGTATGTTGAACAGGATGGCAACTTTGACAGCATTTTTATGTAAGTATCAGTGTATAATCGTATTTCTTTGAAATTGGTATGTTTCTATACACATGTGATATGCATATTATGCATATGAATTGAAAATTGAAGTAATTTCCTGTGCTAATCAAAAGTAACCTATCAATAGAAAAACCTATTTCCTGTACATTGTTCAATTCTAATAACGAAATAAGGTATAATTTGCTTTCAATTCATTACATACAAATTTGCTTTTACATGTAAATAATTTATTCAACTACAAAAATATAGTAAATTGAGTGTTACAAACATTGCATATTCAATTAATACCTTTTAATTAATCATTTCATTTACAGGCATGTGCAAGTGAATAATGAAAGTGCAATAGATTTTTACAAAAAATTTGGTTTTGAAATTGTTGAAACAAAAGAGTTCTATTATAAGCGAATAGAGCCAGCTGATGCCCATGTATTACAGAAGACAATTAGGCAACCACAGCCTGCATTAGTTAACGGGAATGTTCCTCATGCCAAAACTAATGGTCATGATTGAAATAACAATCATGAGAATTGTCTCAACTCTATAATATAATAGTGAAAAGGAGCAAGTGATAAATAACTTAATAATAATCAAGTCACTTTTATATTTACATGTTTGGTTAAGATGGAGATTATGAATGATACTTAATATTAATATTGTTAAAATTTAAAAAAAATTGTAAATATAACCTAATTGATATAAAACTTTCTTTGTTAGCTCTTCAAAATATTAGCAACAGTTAGCATTTTAATGCTAGATAAAATTATTATACTAACTCATTTTTAAACATTTGCGTGATCATTCATAATCTAACTTAAGAAAATAATGTGAGTTATGATTGGAATAATAAAGTAGGGTTGTGGTTGTGGACTACAGAGGCCATAATGCTAGCTGTAATATGACTGATTTCATTCTTATATCATTATTGATTCTTGTATTGTACAGATGTTTAAATATTTTCATGTCAAAATAATCATTAAGCATTTTGTCAATATGGTCACCTATAATCAGGTACTGTTTCAGAAAATAAGTGTGTTCAAAAAGTATCGCGAATTGTGAATTTTCGCGGGTTACGTATATTCGAATTTCGATTTTTTTGTGATGTTATGTTGGTACATATTATGTCTCTCACTTGTGCTGAATGTTTTCAGCCATTTTGAATGTTCAGTTAATTGTTGACAGCTGCTTTGCTGTGTGTTTTTGTTCGTCTTCGATTTTTACTTATTCAAAAAAATGGAACAAAGAACCTGTATCAAATTTTGTGTGAAAAATGGAATTAGGTGCGCGGATACCTTCCGAATGTTGACTGTGGCATACGGAGAAGCTACTTTGGACAAAAGCAACGTTTATCGGTGGTACAAAATGTTTTCAGAAGGCCGAGAAGATGTGAACGACGAAGAACGTGCCGGACGCCCGAATACTTCCACAACCAACGAAAAAATTGATGAAGTGAAGAAAATGGTATTGGCCAATCGTCGAATCACCGTTAGAGAAATTGCCGAGGACCTGGGCATATCGATTGGCTCGTGCCATTCGATTTTAATCGATAATTTGGGCATGAAACGGGTCAACGCTAAATTCGAACCAAAATTGAAGAGAAAGAAGAGAGAAAAGAAAAGAAAAGAAAATAAAAGGTAGAAGAGAAGAAAAGATGGCATCGAAGGAGGAGCTGAACAAGATACAAAAAATGATTTTTTGAAGTGGATGGTGATGGTGTGAGGGATTACTTTGAAGGGGACAAAATAGATATTCACGAATAAATATTTTTTGAAAATACACAAAATTCGCGATACTTTTTGAACACACGTCGTATACCAGGAATTTGTTTGAATACTAATATTTGTAAACAAATTATTCTCAATTTGTATGTAATTTAACATAATTAGCTCTAGGCATTCTTATAAATAAACATGATGGCATACAAAACTATGTCCATTTTTTACTGTGTAACTTAAGATTTGTAATTAGAATAGCGGGCTCTGATTAAACTTCAAATTTTATTAAACTGCATATATATAGACTGTTAGTCACATTGCAATTATTCTTATTTTTAATGTCACAGGTGTTATTGTTTGTATAATTACTGATTTAATTTATCTCTCGCCAAAAATCTGTTAATATATTTCTAAATTTGTTTGTATTTATATAATGTGAAATGTTCTTCCCTTGTAAACAATAGATGTTACCAAAAGTCAATTTGTCAGCTGTCTAAATATTTGTTGATCTTCATGTTTCTCTAAACTTTAAGACTTAGTACAATAAACATGATTAACAGTTTCAACTTGAGTTTTTTACTATTAACTTTTAGTACCTTGATTATTATAACAATATATAAATAATCACAATTCACCCAAACTAGGTATTCTTAGAAAATGATCAAAATTAATAAATTTTCAAACTTACAACATATATAATATTAAACAGAAGTAATACTTTATAGCCAATTTTATAACTACAAGTAATACTTTACTACCTTGGCCATTGACATAAAATTACCATGAAATGAGGTAAACAATATAAAATTATCTTGAGTGATTTTAAGGAAAATATTTTTTGTGACAAGAAAACAATTTAATCTGCATCAGCAGTGCTCTGTGTTCAATTCAATACTAGGGATTATTCGAATGTATTAAATATTTATTTTGGTCTACATATTTTATATCTTCACGACTTTTTAGCCGACTTCAAAAAGGAGAAGTATTATGTATGATTTTTTTTTGTATGTCTAAGTTTTTGGAGTTGGCGCCAGTTGAAGTAAGATTTTTACTTTTTTTCTTTGTATACTGGACAAAAGCAAATAAAATAATAAAAATCACACATACTGACACTGGTTCCACGGATAACGGACTGTAAATACTAAGTAGGTACCTGCATATCGTCCACAGAGTGCAAACCTGCTAGTTATATGTTACATTCTAAGCCAACCATATTAGTAAGTAAGTAAGTATCAGTAAGTTTATTTTTATATTTCTCATTCTAAAGCAAGTAAAATATTTACTTCTACTTTTCAGTTTTACGTTTAAGGTAGTACAATATAGCTTGGTATAATTTGGTAGTCAGTTTAATTTTTTTATAAAAAATAAAGTTTAAGACCTCACTTTATCGTATCGGACCGGAGAAATAAAACTAATTAATTGCCTCAAGCGGGAATCAAACTGCTGCTGTTCACGGCCTCGATCACCATGGATTTACATTAAACAAATAAAATGAAAAACATTGTACGAAATACTTATTTATTCATAATTAATTATAACATAAGTGCATTTTAGAATACTGTAATGCTTTCTAAAAGCTTTCAATTCACTATCACAGACTATAAAATTTTCAATAATATAACTAAACATAGATTATAATAATTATACATCAAGTGAAATACAACAAGCAAATGCAACAGTTCCTTGTGTTTGTACAGATTTTGTTTTATTTTCGTTCATATATAATTTTATAAATTGACAATAATATATTTTCATTGATAATTTGAGATTCAATATTAACTAAGCTGGTACGGATTTAGACTTAGGCATATAATAAATATTTATATTAAACCATTAAATGCATAAACGGCCTAACTTAAAAAAAATATTTGAATTTCGCATGCGAAATTTACAAATAAACCAAATTGTAATATTAAAATTAACTTGTTCAGACCATTGCATAGTCCTCCTCACCAACAAAAATAGATATAGCCTGTAGTTTAAAACATAAGATTTTTATGTTTTAAATTACAGGCTATCTTTATACCTAATCATATTTTTTATTAATTTCATCCATGTAAAGGTCGATGAGCATGTTTTTAGTTATTAATCAAAAACAGCTTAGCTATTGTGCACATGGCAATTTGTTTTATGCGGAAATTACGAATTTAATGCTTATAAATATTTTCATAATATTTTACCTAAAGATATATTTTGGCTGTATAATCTGATCTTAATTATGCTGTCAATTTGGTATTCTCAAAGACACCATTAAAAATACATTAGACAGATACCCTATTCACATCTAATTATTTATAATAATTAAGCTTTTACACAAATATTGTATTAATTATTACATGTATAACCTTGCCGTAAGCACGAACCAAGTTCTTGATAGTTTACATAAAATGTAAACATGTTACAATAATAAAATTCATCAAAAATATTACAATAATACATAGATATAAGTAGACATACGACATCGCGATAAAATCGTCTGAGCAATTTCTTTTAACTTGTGTTATGAAAAGCAATGATGAAGCAATAGATGATATATTTCATATCATCTATTTTAAGTACAACTCAAAAAAATTATAAATTATCCTAAGAAAATATAAATACTGAACTATTCCTTTTTTCATAAAATTCTGTTTAAAACATTTTTTTTTTATAAAAAAGATCGAATGTAGATTTTTATTAAATATCACGACTTATAAAATAAAGTCTGTGGTGAAGAAAGGTAGCATTTTATAAAAACAATGTATCACACGAAATCAAAAACGGCAAGAACTTCATTAGCCTTTAAGAAATACCGTACCTAACCTTATCAAAAAATAATATAAGTGTAAAATTCAGTATACATAACGCAGAATAAAATAATAAATTGCAATGTTAATTTTTTAGGAAAAATTTAAAGTTGATTATTTTTGAAACACTCATTTAACTGATAGATACCGTTGTGATGCTCCAGAATGTTCACATTAATAATATAGAGGATCTTTTAGTTTAGCTAACAAAGTGTGGCATTAAAGTCCTTTCAACAATTGATTAAGATTTAAAGATTAAAGACTAAAATAGGTAAAATACTAGTTTATATATCACTATGCTTTAGTTAGAATGAAAATGCTATAGTATAGTGAAGTACAAATGTAAATAAAATAATATGACGAATGCGTGGTATAACTACGCGAAAATAAAAAAAATACGAGTAACAAAATTAATGTATGAACAAGACATTCCTATTTTTCTCTATTTTTCGCCTCACCTCCATTTTTTTTTAAAAAACCAATGAATTAAAAATTGTGTACAATAAGTTCATAAGAAGAATCTATTTTAAGTAACTAAGAGAAGGAAAATAATTCAGTATATTTAAAATGCAATATTCAAAGACCTAAATAGGAACTTTGTGGTATATATTTAAGAGTAGAATTACATAGTATGTAATATCTACAATCAAATTTGCAATGAAAAGGGATTCACTACTTTTATTGCTTCTGTCTCAACAGAAATATTTTGCTTTGCAATTCTCATTTAAACCGTAAATATTATATTAGACTATATTTAGAGTGTACTGTAAAAACAAACAAAATTATACGACTATTCCACGACATACATCAATATATAATGAATAATATTTATTAAGAAAAAAAAATCGTTATTACTCATTTAATTAGCTTCACGCTTTATCCCGCACATAGAAAATTCCGTTCAAGGGCGGACGGACGGATTGCCTTCGTCTTTAACCAGACTGGGGAAATAAAAATAATTCAGTTCAGCGGAGGGACATTGAACCTACAAGCATAGTGTCCACAGTTAGACACTATCCTCTGTTTAGTGAAAATAATAAAAATGAGTTTTTTTTAACTAAATAAAAAATATGTTTACACGTAAGAGTAACGTGATAATTGTATCACAAATAACAAAAATATATAAACCCGCCCACACAATATTTTATTAATTTTACATAATATAAAAATTCCACTTTCATGATATAACTGGTCCACTTCATATGTATCGCGCAATTTAAATTCGTGTTACCTTCTAACGGCAATTAAACTAATAACGTTTATGGCATATTCAGTTTATATATCTATATCTATCTATATCTATATAATATATATATATATATATTCTATATATATTATATAATTATATATATAAATATATATATATATTTTTTTTAATATTTTTATTTACGGTACATAAATTTGCATTTATAATCTGTGCATTAAAAGCGGTATAAAATTGTCGAAAAAAAAAAATAACACACCTTCAAAGCAACCTTGCAAGCAAATTACAATTTAATATGAACAATATATAAATATATGTACCGTACATTACAAACTAATTAATTTGCTGCAACCTTTAAGCTAATGCATAAGCAATATTTACCCATATTGTTAAATTATAAGTAGGTTTTGCATAATTTATATACACATAATAACAATATGTAACTACTATAATTCAACATCGAATATTTATAATCTATATTCTCATACATTAGCCTTAGCCATTATGTACTTAATAGTTACATATCCTGTTTAGGCACGGACTTTATTGATACAACAAAAAAAAATACATTTTTTTTTAATTTAAAATTCCTCACTAACGTAATTCTCGACCGTGTATTAAACATTTGCTTGATCGTGGAATAAATAGCCGAAGCTACTTGTGCGTAAAATTCAACTGTCACCGCTCGAATACAGATGTAATGTTTTAGTTTATAAAGTACTAAAGTAAGTCCGGATTTACATTCCCGATACAGAAATAAAAATACACTACGGGTGAGAGATGATCGATCGATAAATAAGCCATAATAGCATTTGTAAATAGAAACAAAATATAATCTCTTTCGCCAATTGAAATAGCCCATTTTATCAACACAATGCTACTATTAAATTTGAATTTAACCTTTCTGTGTAAGATTTTTGAAAATTTTATATTCGTTAACAACATCACTTGATGTTGGCTTTATGTATAAATAAACAGATAAGATATTTATGTATTGGTCACATATATTTCCTTTTTACCGTTGTTACGACACATCACGTCCAGCTGTAGAAAGCTTTC
This sequence comes from Dione juno, assembly GCA_037127375.1. Taxonomy (NCBI): domain Eukaryota; kingdom Metazoa; phylum Arthropoda; class Insecta; order Lepidoptera; family Nymphalidae; genus Dione; species Dione juno. Next base: position 3,584,213 of record JAXRJS010000032.1, on the reverse strand, counting down.
CCTACTTCTTCTCGGTTTTCGTGTGATTACGAGAAGCAAAGTCCACACATTCATAAAGTGGTCTGGTCGGGAGTCGACGTGTGGTTCTCTAAGTCGAGTAATTGTTTTATACGTTCTACACAGAGCTTTGACCCTTCGTGTGCTTCTTTGGCCATCTGTAATTTCATATGTAATATATTATTATGAGATAATTATATGGAGTTAAAAGTGGAACTATTTTCATATGTGAAGCTTGTACTTAAATATTGAATTCGACTAAACGTATATTAAGGACTGTAGATACGTTTTGTCCATTTTGAGACGAAGGACAACAAAATGATTATTATGAAACAGACAGGGGAGCAGATATCCTATTGAAATAACCTCAGTCTAGTTCGGCAAATTATGGCGAAATCAGATACAAGAAAGCGATAAAGAAAGAATTATAATAATAAAAAGAAAAAATATATGAGAATTGAAAAAAAAATATAATAACTTTAAATAAATTTAAATAGTACTGTGGACGATAAAAATACTTTTTTTTTGTATGAATCCTTAAGAAAATATTGTCTATTTGTTTGTAATGTTATGGAAAATTGTAGGTTATTTTGTATATAAAATAATAACAAAATTAGTTACCAGAGAGAAATTCAGGAATCCATGAGGCAGTCCCTCCAGCACGTCGATGCCGACCTCGTTACCCAGCCCCTTCAGCTTCTTGGCGAACATCACACAGTCGTCCAGGCACGGGTCTAAGTGCACTGTCTGAAATATTTCATATATTATAATATAAACGGTCCCGACGTTGTTTTTTTTAATAACACTCAAGATGATGAGATCTTGAACTCAATTTAAATAAATACAAAAACACGCAACACTATTATAAAACTGTCACAGTTGTTGGTGACATTTTGTTTTACTTTTTCATATAGTATAGTTGTTTTATTAAGGTTCGACGAAGTATACTCTATGCGCTGTCCAGATCTCTCACAGCTTAACAATAAGAGATTTGCACATACAAACACACAGTTTTTAAATAGATATATATACAATAAAGTATTTCCATCTATCAGCTAATACACCAAGCACCAAGCAATAGCCAAAATAAACAGATAGATAGATAATAATAGATAGATAATAATTATAAAATAAATAGATATACAATAAAGTATTTCCATCTATCAGCTAATACACCAAGCATAGATAAAATTTAACATTATACATACATATATACATACATACAGGGCGTACAAAGGCGGACTTATTGCTAATAGCAATCTCTGACAGAAAACCTTTGACGAGAGGAATTTAGTCTTAGCTTATAAGGCTTAAAGCTAGTGTAAATTACGAAAATTAAAATAATATAAAAATAAGCTTATTTGCTTAATTATACGCTAAGTAGGCTACGGGTGACGGTTGCATACCAGTATCCTGACGGGCGGGAACCTCCGCAGCAGGTCGTCGTCGGCCCAGTAGGGCGACAGCAGCGGGTCGCGCGGCACCGAGAATATGAACTCGTCGGAGGGACTGCGCGCTATCAGGGCGTCCAGGTTTGACCGCACGGCCAGTCTGTTGACGGATGTTTCAATATTGACGTGGATAAATAGTCTCAAGAAGAGAGAAATAATAAAAGAGAAGCAGTCGTTGTGGATGCAAATGCCATTGTGTACAAGGGTATTCATAACAGTAGCTCAATCAATGGACGATCAATCCGGTGGCACAAAGATAGACGTTTATACATTTCTATTTAACCCTAATATAAATGCAGCAAATTTCCTACAAGTTTTCATATTGATACTTTGAGATTAGTACTGGAAAAGGAAGATATTGACTTTAACTGATAGGTCTATGTTCGTCATGTCTACCTCAATGTAGCTTAACAGGAGACCTTTAATATCAAGAAATAATAAAAATATCGTCGCTTTATTAAAAATACAAATAACATTTAACAAATAAGAAATGTATTCTTAAAAAACTAGGGTCAGATAATTAATGAGCCACCTATGATTCATCGATGGACTGACGAAGGATGTACCTTTTATTAATATTTATAATAAATATTGGATTCAGTATTTTTTCAGTATTTTAGTATTTTTTAGTAGTCCGAGAGGGCGCTTTCCGTTTTAAACGTTAATAAAAAACAAAATGTCTTACTGCGGTATGGGATTATAGCCATACAGTAGAACACTATTACTTCGACTAGGTGAGTAAAAATGACGTAAATAATTACTGTCCTTTCTGTCTTCCCCGTTAATACCCCTAATTGTCATTATTGCTGGCATTAAACATTCCAAAGGAAGAAAACAAAATTCAAAAAAAAATCTTACAATAAAACAACGCGTTACAAAATAACATGGTCACATATTGAAAAAAAAATAAAAATAAACACTCACTCTTCCTGCGTAGGCCTTATATTATTTGAACCGGTTATATACGCGAGGCGGGACGACATCGCGCCCATTATGCCGGTGGCCGCTTCACTTATACTATGACAAAAATAATTGCAATGAAAATTTACATTTATTAGAAACTCGATTAACCGGACTAATTGTCGGATGAACAAGCATTTGAATACTTACATGAACTAAAGAATTTGTACATGTTATAATTACTATTACACGCAATTTTCAAGCCCAATTTTTAATTAAATGTTTATACATTATATATAAACATATATTTAGTCTACAGGTATGTGATAATTTAGGGAATAAATATTTAAAAAAAAGTAGACACATAATAAAGACCAAGAATGACTAGATACGAAACATGTATATATAAAGAAAAATATATAACAAACAGTACATAGATTATAAAAATAACATATATAGCTTAAGTTATAAGTTATTTATTTTACATGTGCTCACCGAGTTTTTATTCTTTTTTTATCTTGTTTATTGTCCGCATCTTGTACCAACGGTGTCTCACCGACCAAAGTACTCGAATTCTCAGATTCAGGCTCCCTGTACAATATGTATACTTATCAAAAACCTAGCGACCTTGATGTCAAATTTAATCTAATATAATAGCAAGTATTGCTATTGTACATATAAGTTTTAATTTTTTATTACCTTCGATCACTTTGTCTTAGGAAAATAAAAAATAGTATATACATGAAAATTATAATTTAATATGCAATATTTTATTTGGACGGAAGTCACTCACGCACTGTAACTGTATAAGTAGTAGTAGTAAATCCCGATCCTACGGTAAATTCGGCGGGATATAAAGTAGCCTATGTTGTTCCACAGCCTACGCTATGCTCCGGTGGAAATCCCATAGAAATCGGTTCAGCTGTTCATTTTACAGGCCGGGTATCTGCTTAACCTGCTTAATGCAGCGAGATGAAACGTAAAATAGATATAAAACTCTATTTAAATCTATCATATTACCGTAGAGAATTGATATAGAAGAAGTAATTTAGCAATTGTCACTGCGTTATCTCTTTATATCTAGCTATATTCAGATGTGAATTGTATTACTCGTATATATTTGTTTACAAGTCATAATTTTCGGCAAATACTTAGAGATAATAGAATGAAAAGGGTGAGAGGGAGAGAGAGAGAGTTAAAGAATAGAAAGAGAGAGTTGTATTGTATTATCAGAACACAGAGTATGTATTTGTGCAATGGAAATTTTAACGCATATGTTGTATAACTTCATTTCTCTTAGGAAATAATTATAAAAAAAACCTATCAAAGGGGTTTAAACCATCATACTTGTGTCTATCGTAGGGTTTGACAACTGGGAAACGCCTTCCTTCGGAATCTGTGTCGCTATCGAACACGTACCGCTCGAGGAAGTCTGATACGTACTGTTGAGATTTATCTTCAGTCGGGGTTACACCTGCATGAGATAATATAAAAATAGTATAATCATTCGACAACAAACTTGTCTTTTTTTCAGTAATAAAACATATCACGGATTCTCTTCAAATGTGTTCAGATGTTTTATATTAAAGCCTTGTTAAGTTTCTTCAAAGCTTTTGAGATACGTGCCTAAAAGCTGGAGCTAATAAATTATAAATAAGCTGATATTATAATAAGCTAATTAAGAATTAAGTTCACAAGATAGAATGATATATTTAGTCGTTACTTTATACCAATAGTCACGGTATTTTATAAAAAAAAATAATTAAATATTAAAATAATTACCAGTGGCAGTATGTTCGCTTTGTAAAGAGGCAGCACTGATGGTAGTATCCGAGGACTTTCGTCTTTCACTTCCCGATTTATGGGCTTGTAATTCTGCCAAATCAGATGGAGACACTTCTTCGAAAGAGGATGGACCTTCGCTAATGCCTTCTGGAAATATTAATGCTACTTTTGAAACAGTTCTTTAAAAGTCTTTACACCTTATAGATAGATGGCCTCATAGTGCACGATCATTAATTATTGTTATTTACATTCTGACTGGTCTCGTCGCAATACATAAAGCGGCGTAACACAAGCTACTTCTTAATATTCATTGGGTACAATTATTATTATATTTACATTAAAACTATTTAATTTCAAAATCGATTTTACGAGACCATTTTTTCAGAAAAATAGAATAATTTCGAATATTTTGTTAATAATTAAAATAACATTAACTTACCTTGTGAATGACTGACTTTAAGGAAGCCATTTCCGTCGACAGGCGTTGTTGCATTCGAAGCGCTGTTTTCTTTGCTGGGCCGTTTGTCTTCTTTCCCTCTGTTCGGACATGCGTATGCTGTAAATTCATATACTTTTTAGGGTATTTTAGATTTTTTCTTAGTAGTACCTACTCGATTTAAAAACCAATACATTTTTAGTTAGTTAAAATACATATAGATTGGTTTATTTTTTTCTTGCTTGCTTGCAGAATCCCGGATTGTGTGTTGAATGGCTGTAATCAACGTCGCGCTTTGTACATAATAAATATTTCCTGGTTTTAAATTATATGTTTGTAGTGTGTATATTTGCAACAGTGTATCTATATATTATGAGACTTGGTGTAATATAAGAAACTTATAAACGGACATACCTTTAAGACATCTCATCATAAACCCAAAAGGCAACAAGGGGTCCATTAGACACAGTAACCTGGCAGGACTAGGTATAAAGCTGACAAGCAAAGGGGCGTACGCCATAAACATTCCTTCCGGGGGTCGCAGTCCTTTCTCTAGTATTTTTAATGTGCATCCCGCTATGAGATTAGCTCCCGCTGAATCCCCAGCGAACACTATTCGCTTACCTGATAAGAAAATTAGATTATAAATAAATAAAGTGTTCTTTATTATTTTGTTTTCTATATATTTTTTATCCTCATCCAATATTTAGCAGAGAAGTCAGAGAGAAACGTTAAGCAACGTCGACATATATTTTTTATTAATTTCTTTTTCTTTATAATTTAAGGCGAAATTTAATGCAGTGTTTTATTAAAATTTAACCGTTTGCCCTATTGGGACTCGAACTCATAACCATCGAATGTAAGTTATAAGTTCCCATCATTGTTACCTTCATAGATACACTATACACCTATGAATTACCTATGAATTAATGACCTAAATTATTGATTTTAATTAATTAAGTGCTTTGTGTGTCATTATTATTAAAAATATAAGTTTTGTTCTTAGTGAATAATTATAAAAAGATAACATTTTAATAACCTTACCGGTAGTGCCGATTTCCTTAAAATTCGATATCATCCAACAATACGCGTAAAAAACTTCCTCTAGAGCTCTAGGGAATGGTGCTTGAGGCGCCAAACTGTAGTCCACTGATAATATCGGCATGTTTAACTTAGCCGCCCACTCCCGTAGATACGTTTCATGGGATTTAGAGCTCTGTGCTACAAAACCACCGCCATGGCAGTGGAATACTATGCCTTCAGCTGGCGGCAAGGATGAACCTTCCCCTGCCTGTATTATATATAAAATATTAATTTATTAATATCTTTATTGATTCAAAGTATAAAAAAACGTATAAAAGTTTAAGTTAAACGGATTTGAATCCGCGCGTCTTGTAATCTCTGACCACTAAGTCATAGATAGATATATATATTTATTTTTTACTTACCATTCCAGCTCTCTTGTTCACGCAGATTAACCTAAGATTAAGCCCTTGCAATCCTATATGCACGGAAGGCGGTAGCACTGTCAACTCTTTCCCTTCTTTAGTAGTAACAACTATAGGCTCAGGGGGCAAAGTTATTATTTTATTTACAGCTACCGTAGACGACATGAGACTAGGCACGCGTTTCATTATTTCTGAAATTAATTATTATATTTGAAATAAAATTAATATATATATATATATATATATATATATATATATATATATATATATATATATATATATATATATATATATATATATATATATATTCTTGACTTGCGAGAGAATCTTAGTAGATTCTAGACTCTTCCTTCCTTTCCATCGAAATATTCCTTCTCATCCTTCGATTCCTTATCATCGAAATATAAATATAAAACATATGTGTACTTTTTGCATTGTACTTATTGCTTTTTCGAGTTTGAAATCGCAATTATCGAATAGGTTTCGTAAACGTTACAATGTTGAAATGTGATTGTGAGTAAGTATTACAACATTTATCTGATGTTTTACGATAATATACGAATCTTTACATTGACTATTTATTTATAGGTACTCGTACAAAGCGAAGCCACAGGCAGCTCGCTAGTTATATACTCGTATAAAGCATGATATCAAATCAAACGACACGTGATGGTAAGCGTAATCAATAAATTTCATTTCCGATACTGCCTCACTCTGTAATTAAAGACGGAAATTCGATATGAAGTAGGCATATAATAAATGAATAGGTAATTTAAGAATTCATGTCGTTGCAATACTTAATGCTATGTTAGGGTTTTGTATACAATTTTTATATTCATGATGATAGTAAAAAATATAAAATTTTCCTAAGTGTAACTTCAGACTATAGTTAGTAAGAAACAAAAAGTATAAGTGATACTTACTTCATAGTAATGAATACTACATAGTAATCATATTTGTTGTCATATTATAATAGAGTATATATTACGTGATGTAATATATACTCTATTATACTATGAAATGTAGTATACATTTAAATATAAATAGTAACGGCCAAGAGCCAGTAAGAGTCAGCTGGTAACAGACAGCTGGTAAGACCTAGGGGGTATATCGGTTGACCTTCGCGAAGACAATGTCAACGTTACTGAAGGAAGATCGCGTAAAAAGCGTGAGAGCGTGTATAAAGAGGTCCATGAAACTGAACGAGGGGAAAGTGGTTTTGGTGTTCGCTCTGACTTTCCCGCTAGAGATAAAGTTTTGTGAAGTGTAAACTACAATCGATCTAAGTGACATCAGTAATTTTGCTCCAATATAACGACGACGCTCATTTTTTATCAATATTTTATAAATTTAGTATAATAATAAATATTAAGTAATAATTGTTCATTATAATGCATATTTTGCGGAGTAAATTATGCAACTACTTATTTATAAAAAACGTAGCTTTTTGTAGCGCTACGTTGAGAAATATCATAGAATGAATATCATAGAAATTATCTTAATGACCATACTGGTAACTAATTACAAATAAAACCGTTTAAAATTGTCTAAGTCCTGTCACAACTGTGCTCGTAACTTGATACTAAATAATGCATTAATTACGTATTTTATACGAGTATCTCGGTAATTTACGTATCAAATAGCGCTATGAAATACTGCGTTAATAGATGATATATTTACAAACAAGATTATCCACAAATATGTATTTATTAGGTATCAATGAATATAATAACTTTCGTGGTATTGAAATATGTCATACTCGCGTATTGTTATATGTCAAATTAATACTAAAAATTAAAGTGTAAAGATATTTATCGTTTGGTTTCGTCGACATTTTAACACAAGGTAACAAGGTCATTAGGGTGATTATAAGACAAGTCAGTAATATAAATTGCAATTAATTATCCATAAACTGCAATATTTATGATTTCGTAAAATGCTTAAATATTGCGGTTTTTTTATTAACTACTTTGTAATTTTTTTTATAGATTACTAAATATTCTTGGTATGCAGCGGTGTTTATAATGTTCAAAGCATCGTCAAATGCTATAAAAAATTTTACGTAGTGGGGTTGGAACCCGCACCTCTTGGAAACGTTCAATGCTTGTATGTTTCTATTAAGTAAGATATGTTTTCATTCATTATTTTTCATGCTTGTATAATATAAAACACTTTAAAAGTATTAAAATTGAAGTATTCAAAATCATTGCCATTACGTAAGAGCAAAGTATAAATTTATCATCTGAAACATAATATTTGCACTTACCGCTCTCAGCTAAAAACCAGAAAGCCTTACAAAATTCGACGCTCGCCGACTGTGATATATTGACAATTCTCCTCGCGCGCATTTCAGGGTCTATTAAATACTGGCCACCCGTCCACACCGAACTAATAAGGTTCCCATGGCTGTAATACGCCTCTGAGAAACCGGCCATGCAAATAGATATCCCTTTGAGAATACCACGCATTGAAGGCAAAAACTGAAACAAGTTAGATATTACAAGGTAGATAAATGAGGATGATTTTCTTATAAAAATCTGTTTTAAACACATTTTCGAGTTAATTATAGTTCAGATAGTTTTTGTAAACGTATGCTTGAAATTATTAAATAAAATTAATTACTTATATCTCAAGATATTATTATAATATAGTTTTTTGTTTTACATTATATAAATTTAGTATTTCGTCATTTTTTTAAGCAGTTTGATCCAAGGCTACTTAGAAAAAACATATATATCTATAGATATATATATTTATCTATATGTAAAACAAAAAACTATATTAAAGAGTAGAGTAGAGTTAAAAGTATTATTTGACATATACCATATAGTTTAGATAAATCGTTAATAGTGTAAGCTTAAAGATCGTAGACGGATCCGACCTAGTAATGCTATATAGGTGGTGGTGGTATACAGGTAGGTACTAATCGTAGTGATCAGTCAGTCAGCTAATTATAGGTATTGCCGTGTTCTGGTAATAATTAATTTAGCGTACATTACTTTATACAGGATATGCGGCGGTTATATAGGTCAATACACAAAATAATTTCGAGAACATATATATATATATATATATATATATATATATATATATATATATATATATATATATATATATATATATATATATATATATATATATATATATATATATATATATATATATATATATATATATATATATATATATATATATATATATATATATATATATATATATATATGTATTTTATGTTAAAACGAGATTTAATTGTAATAGTATCTACCATCTATAGACTGGTCGTATAATACGATTTCTGGATCTCCAAGTAAAAGATACATAAAAAATAAATAAAATAGTTAAATACAATTTTATTTCAACATTACCTATGTTAATATGGTCATATATATACATAAATATTTACCGAGATAATGCTTTCGGAAAATCTTTTTTGTATCTATTTAATCTAGTATTTATATATTAAAATATAAATTTATCAAAATTTTACGTAACGTAAATTTCTATTTTATTGCAAAAAAAATAATGACTGACAGCACTATAAAGAAAACAAAGATAGAAATTAATAGCATAATTCAATAAATATAGTTAAGTTTATGTAGTATCTAAGTACTATTTATTGTATCTACAACGTAAAAAGGTTATTTCATCTGCCAAGTAAACCTGTTTGTTAATTAATTCAAACGTAGCTCTGTTATGGGGATGGGGGGAGTTTAAATTATTTGAATATGTACTAAAAGTGTTATATTATATGGTATATGCAATTGGAATAAAATTAAAAATTTCTGCATCACTTAGCTCTTATATTATTTTATTGTAATTAAATTTCTCCAAACTCTCACATATGGAGCAAGACTAACCATTTGTGTCGTCAATATTGACAATCAGTTTATATACAGTACAAGTTCCTATCAATTTAAATAGTTTCACGCAAAAAAGAATATTTAAATTAAATAAACGAATTAATTCATTATTTAATAAATTAACCAAAAAATTGTAAATAATAAAGTAAGTATTAATAAATTCAATTTTTAGTAGCTAGTAAGTAGGACTTATCAATCTAATAGTTAAAAATTATTCAAAAGCTATGTCGCTGGAGACCGTGGATTAAAGGTTAAAGTTCGTATTAGTGTATCTGATTTCTCGACCTTTCTTGTTTCTCGAGGCACGAGAATTTCCGACCTGGATTTCTCGAATTTCTCGAGTACTTTGAGAAATTTTAAGTTTCTGCGAAATCCGAAGATATTAAAAAAAAATTGCTATTAATCGCATTAAATACTTCATTACCAAATCAACTACAAAAAAAAACAGATTAAACAATTTGAAAATACTATCGAGTTCGAGGTCCTTCATCTTGGTTTACGATTACGAGAACTAAGATTTATCTTTGAACATAACATTTATTAACATGTATGAACAGTTCGATGGAAAACCAATATCCCGAAAAAACTTACTAACGAACTGACAACAAATGGGTTTAGAGTTAATGGGGTGGGTACGGGACCACAACCCAAATAGCTTAAATTCTTTTATAATTTTTTTATTAACATTATGACACTACATATATGCGGTACCTTTAGGTATCGTACCCTTATAATTATTTTATTTTTCTACCATCTGTCCTATCATCCGTCTCGACTTAAGGCAATTTTCGAGAAGATACACAAAATTTTGAACACCAATGTTTGGCATCCGCATATGTACATATATATATATATATATATAGTCATACATATATGTATGTATGTGGCAATATATAGCTAACCATATTTCAATAAAAGAAAATTATTATATCACCGAAGTTTTTGAAACGTTATAAAATTATAACTAAAAGTATATGTTTTTATAATATTAAAAAAACAGAGTAGGTAATTAAAAATATATAAAGCTCAGTTGACTCGTGGAATCTCAAGTACTAGTTAAAATTTAGACACAGTCAAATTATCCACGATATTATAAATATGTATAACATTTTATATGCTCTAAGGCTCTTCTTTTATTAACACCTCACCTGAAACCCAAGACATCGTCCGTAGAAACAATACTGATTGATAGTATCTGCTTGTGAGAATAATTCCTCCGGCGAATGATCGTCAGTGGGGAATAATTCGCCCGGCGCCGCCCAAGAGAGAAGCGTTTGTAGGTGATGTAGACACGTGCCTAATGACGCTAGTAACTGTCCACACGATTCGACTTCCCTTCAAAATTAAGAAAACATTTATGTTTTTCCTTTATAGAATAATAAATAGAGTGTTACGCCAATTTCGTTGAAAATAGCAGAGTATTTACGTTATTACTCATATTAAAGCGAGTGTCAAATACATTTATTAATATTTCTTAGCAAATGTATTAATTAATATTATTAGTACAATGTCGTTGTTAGATTTTATAAGATTTATTCTGAAAAAGGTATGTCTGATAAAATAGTCGGTACGACCTCTTTCATCCATTTTTATCTATTGTGTGGCAATATGTCTATTTTTATGTAAATATATATTTTAAAATTTTACATACATATTCCTACTAATAAACATTACGGGTCAGTGTCAGTTACGAAATTGTGCATTTAAAAAAAAATGTAGCATACAAGAAAATAATTTATATCAAGTAAATTGTGTAGCCACTGTCTAACGTGCAATAAACGTAAGTGACTGCTTCATCCGCAACTCATTAAATAGTCAAAGACGGTTTCAGCGTGATTATGTACATTTAAAATTTTTTATGCACGCCTTAGACAGATCACAAGTAGGTCACTTGCGTGGGTATTGTTTAATCGAACGTTTTATTTAACTCCCGGCTGCAATTAGTGGCTACAGATTGTTCGCGTATTATTAGGTACTTAAAATACAGTTTTTGAACTAAAATCTGGCAAACATTCAAAATTTCCGCTTTATGGGATTTTCACAGATGACATTGAGATCGTTTGTGATTTAAAAAAATGTATATCTCATAAAATGTTGTCTATGCTAATATCACACAATTTTTATTTCAGTTTCAAGCTGTATCCTACATATTGCAGAATGTGCATTATAGGAAGAGAGAACCTAGAGTCAAAACGTTGCGTATAGGATGGCGAAATTGTATATCGAGCTCTACTTAATAACTATTATATTTTCTTAACAACTCCAATCTATGAATAATACACATATTATCATTATTAAAATGAAATTAGCTAGATGCATGGTATTTCATAAATAACAAAGTATCTATCTCATTCTCATAAGAAAAATAACCATGTATACTATAAGGATATTTTCCATACACAAAAAATGGTATACATCGTTACGGTTAGTTTAATTCAAAAAATTTCGTCAATTCAAATCAAGATCCGCTTACAACAAGAGTATGTCAAGACCTCAACGAAGCCGGAATTATTGAGATGATAATACCTATTTAACTGTTCTATTATCTTGTTTACTTTAGTATCAAATTGTTTTTTTTTAATAATTAACTATTTTACGTAAACATGTGATCTCATTTTAAAAGAAAAAAAAAAACGGACCATAAATATTTTTAATATTAATTAATAAAATATGAGTGTGTTGATAAAAACTTACTTCACGAAGTATCCTTTTCGGAAAAGCAGAGCGTCTCTACCCGTACAAACTTGACGGCTTAGCTTTAGTCCGTGCAACACGCAAGAGTCTACCACCGAAACGAAACTTCTGTAGCCATTTCCTGGTGATTTTGTATCGAAATCATATAATGGCGCTACCTGAAACAAAATATAAAGTTGTGTGTATGTCGTACTTAAAATGTGACATGTTTGGCGTTAACACAATTCATTTGGATATATATATTTTTTTATTTACGGCTTATGTTCAGTAAGAAAATTCCAATATAGTATGTTACATACTATACTATGTGTAGTATGCCGTACGATCTTAATAAGAGTTTATGTTTCAATAAATCATTTAGTCATAAAAGGAAAAAATACACATGATTAAAATTCTCTAATGACAACCTTATAGGTAAATGAAAAGACAGATATATTTCCATTAAGAAAAATCTTCTAATCTTATATTTTGTCCCTATCTCCTATATTGTAAGGAAAAATTTAGAAGTACATTTGGTTAATTCTATTAATAACTATATAATTTCACACTTCACAATTTCCCCGTAGGTATTTATCACAGTAGGCAGAGGCATTTTGGCATAACGAGACGATCTGCAGGCAGGTAGTATTATATATTACTAATAAACGATTGCATTTTCTATGCAATAATTTTAATTGAGCAATTAAATGGTACACAAATGGTTAGAGGCATCAATGGACATGATTAACTGTTTTGTTTTTATACCATTGTCGGATCATCTCAAGTCATTCCTAATCTATAGATTAGGTATCTATCGCCTTCGATGCAGGAAAACTGAGCGTAGACACACTATAATGTGTTAGATAAATGATAACAAACACCTGTACGGCTGATAGAAACGTATTAGTAGCATTTATTGACAAGTGTGCAACATAAAGTTACGTCGAACGAAACAGCGTCCAGCTGTACACACTCAATGGCTGTCGCTCAAAGGAATGATTATATAAAAACTGATGTTTATGTGGTTCAGACAAAGATGGTGGAATGGATGGTGGAAAGATCAATGGAGAGATGTTTAAATCTAAAAGGACATAATAATTATCTACTTTATAAATATAGGAACGTAAAGCTGTGAAAATTGTAAATGGGTATTTGTATACAGCATAACATGTGAATGCTCCACATATTATATTAAAATTGACAAAGCAAATTAATACATTATGAATAATATCGATATTGTCACGTATCGTTACTCATAAATCGTATCGTATCTTCTTATACAATGTCTAACCCGCCGAATCACGAATCAGCCAAGTAAAAATAAACATTTGTGCCGATAAAAAGTCTTTATGTAGTATGTAAGTATTTAGTTTATACCAGTATTAAAATATATTTATGTATTTATTTATTTACAAATTATGTTTGTTCATGTTAAGGAATATTTAAATTATTTTACCCTTCACCGGATAATTATAGATGAGCAAAATGAGCAAAGCTTAATTATTTGACTTCTATGATCTTATATAATTAATAAATATATATGTATGTATATGTCTGTATGAATATTATAGTGAAAAATTTGTATAATAGTATGTGTGTATTTAAAAAAAAAAATAAGGTGTTTTTCAACTTGTGTCGATGATGCGAAGGTCATAAGATGCATGACAATTTTTATGTAGGTATGTTGTTTATATATAATTATACAATAAGTAGAATACTTTATTAGAAAAATAGATAAGTTTATTAATTAAAAGCATATAAATGCGTGAAAAAAATAAAAGACTGTTTTTGCTATTGTCAAAAGCAAGTTATATATATAATTATTATTTCCAAATTTACTCTCCTTTTTAAGTCCTCCATAAGAGGAACAATAACCGAAACAATAAATGTAATAAAAAACAGTTGAAAATAACTTAGTTTATCGGATTTAATGGCAATTTAGTCAACCTCCATAAATAAGTGCACTAAACTAATTAAATATTTAATTTAGAAAAAAAATGTGATGTTTCCAATTGAACCCACAACCATTGTTTACAGTCAAATATAACAGAGTTTGTAATGTTATTGACATAAAGATGATATTAAATGACATAATCATAAGTTCATTGTGATTCATGTTATATATCAATACATTGTAATGAACACTGGTTGACCCATAAGTAATATTTAAACCAGGATAAATATTACATATTGTTGTAATATTTTTGTATGTATGTATGTATGTATGTATGTATGTATGTATGTATATATATATATATATATATATATATATATATATATATATATATATATATATATATATATATATATATATATATATATATTTACATTATAATTGAAATTATAATCTAATAATTTATTATGTAAAGCCCAGCCCATCAATCATGATCTTATTTACTATTTAAACAGATGGTTACAGGATTAAAATTGAACATGTGTATGAATTATAATCAAATGGGTTGGTCTTATAGATTCTGTTTAAGATTTTTCATTTAAATGTTTTTATTAAGTATTTTTTAACATATCTTTTGAGTTAGATTTTAAATTATATTATTGCCAAAAAATATTCTAAAATTCTTCTTTGTCTCTTTGAATTTTGAGAAATTCATTATTTTATATCCATATCCAAAGTCAATTAAAATCAATACTCTGCATGTGTTATTAAGCCAAACAAAAAGTAGACTAAACTATATCCACATGCGGCAAGAGTGGAGTTTGAACAAATTGAACATTTAAATTAAATTGTGTGGATATAAGAATTCCTAAATAATTGCTTGGTTTAAATAAATATAATAAATAACTAAAAGTAAAACACTATCTAAGCAAATAAATGTTACTAGATAGGAAGAATCTATGCATGAAAATAGTGGTTATCTCATAGTCTAGGGCTTTGCCTGCATTTATATTACAAGCCCAATAGAACTTTTATGGGCAAATAATGTGTTTTATAATACCACAATAATAAATTAAATATAGCAAATATAGATAATATTCATAACAATTTGTATCCAATAGAATTAAATCAGGTAAAAATATACAGTATTGTATATACATATATATGGTAGTCGTAATTATAAAAATATTATCACATTTATAATTCAGCAAGAAATTGCAGTGCATGCTCTAGTTAGCTTAACAGCTATAAAACTCATGTTGTGTATCCTGCTGTAATTGATATATTCATTGTAATAACTAATATACAAAAAATATACCTTTCTGACGTGATCAACGAGGGGCCAAACTGTATCTATATGATCAATTAGTGTCATAAATCCTTGATACAGTCGCTGCCCATTTTCACTATCATCAGGCTGGAAGTATGTAGCATTATTTTGGCAGGAATCTTTCAAAGCTTCATACATTGCATATGTAGGAGGAGCACTATCGACAGATTCTTTGCAACATAATGATGCTTTAGCAGGAGGATCCGGAAACTCCATATTTTTATAAAATTTTCCACTGCCGATGGCAAAACGCAATCCACGAATCAATATTCTAAGACTCATCTGGAAAATATTACGTACATAAAAACTAAATAATTTAGAACGTTACAAAAATCATCACGAAATATATTTACAAAATATTCCGTGAGCAAATATCATCGTATTCTTACAATACGATATTTATATTTCGGTCTCAAAAATAATTTGTTTACTTCTACAGAATTTCACGTTTAGATTTGCTGTTATTATTCATTGCTTTTCTAAATTATATCACGTATTTTTCACGTCTTAGAGAGCTCACGACCTAACCGAGCGAAAGATAAACACAGATTGATTAAATGTCGTTGACAGAAAAATGACAGATAGCAGCTGATATGTATTTACTGAAAAATATAAAAGGATATTAACATTTTTGTAAAAGTAGTGTAGAATACAATTATTACAGCGCTAGTATTTATATATTCTTAATAAAAAAATTACAATATATTTTTTAAGGGTCAATTTGTATAATTAAATACTTAGTTATACAGCATAAATTGGAATGTAATATGACTGACAGTGACAAGTGACAATGATATGCTTAAGTTGTTGTACTTCGATTTTGATTTTTGAGAGCAAAGTTACAAATACAATGCTTATAACATCTAATAACTAAGACATAAATGGAAAATAATATTTCAGCAAAGTAATATGGACCAGCATATGATTGTGGATGAAACTGTAGTAGATACAATTGAAAATAATATAGAATCTCAGGAACTAGATACTTTTCAATACCCACCACTTTTCTCTACCAAAACTTTATTAGAACTGTGCAATTCTTCTTGGTCTCGCGCAGTGAATGCAAGACAGAATGTTCAGCCTTATTTACGAGGGTGCAAGTGGTCTCCTGATGGCACTTGCTGCTTAACAGTTGTTAATAATGATGGAGTTCATGTTACTGAATTACCTAAGGAGCTTTACTTTGGATCTGTGTCTGCTGATAGAAGTATTAATGTATTAGATTCTGTCATACATGTTAAAGAATCTGGGCTTGTGTATGATTATTGCTGGTATCCTCATATGAATTCTAATATCCCTGATACTTGCTGGTGGGTTTTACTTGAAATACAATAATTTTTCTCTTACATTAATTTAATAAATAACAATATGAATCAAAAATATTAGTTAAACTATAATCTTGATTTGTATTGATATTTACATTTATCTATTATTACTAGATATTAATATATGTTTATTAAGCAATCAATTTTGATTGTGCCTGCTGTTTAATAATTTTATACACATGTTAAATTGGTAACATTGTGATAATTTTACATTACAGCTGGCTTACGACAAGGCAAAATGCACCTATCCAATTATGGGATGCTTTTGATGGTTCATTAAGAAGTTCATACAGGGGTTATAATGCAGTAGATGAAATGGAACCAGCTCTGTGTGTGACATTTAACCCTGAAGGAAATAGAATCATTGCTGGGTACAAAAAAGTGTTGAGGACATTTGACATAGAGAAGTAAATATAACTTTTTACTAATAGTTTCAATAATGGTAGACTGAAATTTAACCTTAGTATAGATGTATGTATATTTTACACATCGAACATACATGGTAAATGTATGATTTTTTAACAGGTAAAGTGCGCAACTTTATAATTATATTATATATTACTACACATTTTTTAAAAACAAAATACAGGTACCACGATACATACAGATAACACGATACATACGATAACATGTTTTTCTTTAGATTTATAAGTAAATTTTTTATAAAAGGTTTTTGAGTTTAACTAACAAAATAATAATACTACTTCCAGTGGGAAATCAAAAATATTGCTTGAAAATACATCAACTTATTTTTTTACATGAATATTTTTTTATCATTACAGCCAGGGTTAGCAAGTGAGGCATTCCTGGGCTAGTGTTGTTTTATAAATTATTTATTTAATCTATGTAGGAAATAAAATTATGTTAATATTTTCAATTCCAGACCAGGAAGAGATTTTTCAGAACACAAAATTAGTTCACCAGCATCTTGCTTGGCAACAGATAGTAATTTATTAGCAGTAGGTTCTTGGAACACTTCAATAAGCTTGTACAATTTCACAGAAATGGGTACATTCAAGAGTATTGGAAAAATGCATGGACATTCAGGTAATGGTTTATTACTAGAAAAAAAATCAAAGAGACAATAACTTCTGCCATTGTAATATCTCAAAATTAGTTAGAAAGCCAATTTCGAGAAAATAGAAAATTATATATTTACATTTTTTTTATTTTAAAAATGTCCAAACCTAACGCCACACTTTGTTTAAAAAGAATGGATATATGAAACATTAATTGCCAAGAGTAAAATAAAACTCTCACACTTTGCCGATACAAAAAATGCTCTAATAAAATGTGAAATTGAATATAATTGTTTACTATTAACTTTTATCATTTCAGGTGGTGTTACACACATAAAATTCACACCAGATGGTATGAAATTAGTCTCTGGTTCCAGAAAAGACAATAAACTACTTATATGGGATATTCGATATTACAATAGACCTTTGAATATTTTAAGTAGAGAAGTGAACACAAATCAAAGGATTTACTTTGATATATCTCCATGTGGGAAATATTTAGTTAGTGGCGGCACAGATGGGGTGATCAAAGTGTGGGATGTCAACAAAGAGAATTGGCAACAGAGTTTAGATGTGACTGATGATAGCAAAAGTAATGCGACATTTAGAGTAAGTGTTTTGAATTAAGTGTAACATTTTGGTTGGTAGTCAATATTAAAAACCAAAAAAACAAGAGATACAAAAATATAAGATATATCAAATTGATCATTTATCCAATTTCTGTAGCATATCAGTATATATTGTGACCATCGTGGCGCAATGGATGCGTCCGAATGTAAACGCGTTGGTTGTGATTTAGATTCCCGCTCAATCAAATTAATTATATTCATTCAACACGTAATATCTTGAATTTGAGCCGCCGAAAGGAGATTATGCAGTGCACTAGATTTTCTATGTTTATCATAATATATGCAGGATAAACTGTGCAGCGTACTTTGATTAGTATAGTTTTTTTCACGCTTACAATCTAGACTAGTGAAGTATATATTTAAAAAATAAATTTGTTTATGGAATATCTATGGCATGAAGAGTTTCCATGATTTTATTACTTAATTACTTGTGTGCTTAATAAATTAATTTTACAATCATGACTGATATATGATATAGAGAGACTTCATGCCGAAATTTGTCTAACCATACGAGAAAATAACCTCTAAAAAAATTCCACATACAACATCATGGTTTTTTTATATATACATGTATCTAACATATACTTTTAATATCTCTTCTAGTTTCCCTTACACAACGACTGTTGCAACAGCATATCAATACATCCAATACGACCAATTTTGGCGACTGGCTCAGGCCAGTTCCATTTTAATGATCCAATAGCCTTAATACAAAGTGATGTCAAAAAAGAAATAGAAGAAAGTGAAGTGACAATAAATAGTGAAGAAACACCTAATAGTGATATGAAATATTCGAGCAATGTTGAAAATACTTTAGTGTTTTGGTGGATTGGTGATTTAATAAACATTTAGTAACATAGTACAAACAAATGTGGAAATTGATTCCATTTTTAAAATGTTATGAAAATATATTTAACATTACTATGGCATTTATAACAGTTAATGTCGAAACTATTACCATTAAAACAGTTTATAGCTTTTATATGTCCAAATAAAATTGAAGCATGACCTCTTGTAATTTATTTTTAACATGGAATGGTGTTGTGGACTTGAAGCTATGTGTGTATGTGTCATGAACATTTAAAAAAGAAGTCAATATTGTCATAATTTAGTAGTGATTGAAACACAACGTTAAGTCCACCGTCAAGACCGACCGGCCGACTTTTTTTAATGACGATTAAAACGATTTTATCAAGAAATAAAAAAATTGAATTTTGAAATGTGAATATTTTTCTGACCATAACGCGATGAGTGGTATCTATTTTTACCTACTAAAACTACTTCATATTCTTTTATATTCTATGTATGTATTAACTATTAATCAATAAATCATGAAAGCATATGAGATGATTTTAATATTATTATTTTCTTTATTTTTTTCTATATCGAATCATTACCCAATCAAACTCGTTCACTTGTCGTGTAAAAATATATCTATAATCTGTCCATTAACCGCGGCCATATACTTAAAGACCTAAATTGAATATGTGTTTCAACTTGATTTTGACTCTCAAAAGAATATAACATTTTTGATTATATATAAATAAATGCGCCCTCTCGGCGCAGTGGCAATGTTTCTGACTGTAAACGCGACGGTATTGAGTTGGGAATAATAGCGCAGCGCTAGTCTGTCAACACGCAGTATCTCAAAAATTGGGCGGAAAGTGGAGTACAGTGGGGAACCAAGAGTTAAGACACATGTCTTAACACTTGGTTAAGTCTGCCAACCCTTCTATATGCGGGAAATAACATGACACTATTTTAGTTTTTTATAAATTAATATTTCAAGTACTCTTTACAGTACTCCAGTGTTTATCATATTTTACCTAAGTAAAGACACGACGGTCCATGGTACCTAGCATCACGGGGACCCAGTACGATTTAATAAACAATTAATTTACGTTTGCCCAATGGCCCCGTTATTCAGAGGCAACACTCAATATAAGTTACGTTTTACGGTTTCCCTAAAATAAAAACACATCAATCTAGTGCTACTTAAAGGGCTTGCTGCTTTAATTTAATATTCAAACCGTTTACCGCATTATCAAGATTCCGTTGGTCCTCAAAGGACGATAGAGTCTAGCTTTAAGTCGTTAAGATAATGTTTCCTCGCCTTAATTACAGTTAGCGGTCAAGTTTGGCTCAATAAACAAACTTTTGTTGGTACGCAAAATATGCAAAATCGCTTAAGGAAATTCTAAGTTACTAAATACTTTAAAAATTGAGGCAATCTTACGACATTAGGCCCCATGCGGAGAAATATTTATCTAAAACATTTTAATTTCCCTGGTATCGAAATAAAGCGTTAAGCTTGGTTCTAATCTGAACCCGTATCTAATCTGTAAACGACTATAAAATCAAAATTATAATTATAAAGGACCATGTACCTAATATTACAATAATAATGATAGGATGAAAGCCGCATAATCAAATTACTGAACTGAATTAATACGTAGTCAGTCCACTTATAGTGTGAAAACAAAAGAGTAATATATTTTAGAATATAAAATGTTACTACTTACATTTGTAGTACCAACTTCCAAAGGTACAAGTTCTACGTTGAGATTAGATGTGAGGTGTGAAGTCACGTTATATATGTACTTGATTATTGATTTAAATAATCAAATAACAGGTAACTTGTATTCTCACTGAGCCAAAATATTTTTAACATAAAGTTTTTATTAGTGCCAAAACACCGTGCCTTTGAACGATAGTATAGTAGGTATAATACTTACAAATTGAATATGAACTATGCGCACATATTGGCAACTTGCCCGCTTTCTTAGCTTCCTAGTCGAGATAATTAAAGCTATAAAAGTATCTTTGACATACGACATTTGATTTTATATTGTAGATGGTAGAGATGACTAAATATATATTTTTTTATTGAGCTACTAGAGACCCCCTTGCAGGTTTCTTCCGCTTGATCGATGTTCTCAGCTTTACTCTAATAAATATGCATAAACTGTACATTTTATATATTTTTTTATTTATAAACCGATTGAAATAGAACAAACTCTAAATTTTATGTGAAATTTACTATAATAGTATAATTGTATTGCTTTGCAATGCATTTAAATCGGTTTAGCTGTTCCTGAGATAAGCATACACAAACAATATTGTTTTGGGTTCTATTACAGTCATAAATGCTCCCGATATTAGTTATTTTAATATATCTTCCACATACATATAGCGATTAGTTACATTTTTATTTAATCATACGTATAGTTGAGCTTATACGTATACTTTGCATGCTTTAATAAACAATGAATACATGTTGTTATTCTTTTACTGTTTTTCACTCTTAGAAAAAAAATCACTATAAAAAGTTGTCACATTCATATAATATATCCAATTCACATAGTTTCTTATTGTAGAAAATTTTGCAGCAGTAAATATTTTAAGCCTATTGGTAAAAAAATTATTAGCCTATTTCACGTCTATCCTACAGACATGCCGATAGATTTCCTGTAGGATATTTGGCCTAATGTGCTGTGTAACAATCCAATGAAGCTTGAAATCGCTTTGTGAATTACAAGTTAGGCCATAAAATTCTTACAAGATAAATTATTAGGTCTTTTAGATAAAAAAATTAATTCTCTCTCAAATTTTTTTAGATAATGTAAGATACTGATATTCTAAATAAGATACGTTAGTAATATAGTAATCATATTACTAAATATAGTTCTATAGTTCATATTACTAAATAAGAAGCTAGTGCTATTGCTAGTAGTTGAAAGTTATCATCATTATAATTATCACCTTTATTTACGTCCACTGGTGGACATAGGGTGGTCTATGTCCACCAGTGGACAACCCCGAAGGATCTCCATGACGATCGGTCCCGAGCTACCTGCATGGCTTCCGGTGAACTTTACCAGATCCACCTAATAGTTTTCTCAATGTCTCGAGAAGTCTTTCACTGGTAATAACTGTTCATCGGGAAACACTATTGAGATACTTTAGTCCACACAAATACTAAGCAAAGTCACAAATTATATTCTTCAGATTTTTCGGAAGCCGATATGTGCGTGAGGTTGAAAGTCGCCAACTCTGTGAGCGAGTCAAGTCGTTGTTGGTGGCCGAATCCTATCGTATCCGTTACCATAGCCGCTACTTACGCTTTGATTTTGCCGTCACTTTATGTAAAAGACATTTAAAGAATTTGTTTCTTACTTTTTTGCTTATTTTCTCATCATCATTTGGATTAATATATTCGTCATAGATTGTTTAGAGATAAACATATGTATGGTGTGCTCGTTGTAATGTAATATGCATATAGAATGTAATATGTAATATGCTCTTTCGTAATATTTGTATCTGGAATGACACCATATGAAAAAGATTATGTTTGCTGTAACGAAGAATTGACGTTGTCGTCCATTCACAACGTGAATATTTTATGTTACGTGTAGAGTAGTGAACTGTTTCTTCGCCTATTTGCGTTGTCAGAGTTTGAGCTCAACATATTTTTATACTATATATTTTTATACTAAAATTACAAAGTGAAGTGTTGGTTGTGTTTGGTTGAACGCGCTAATTTCAGTAACTATTGATTTGAAGTCCCACTGTACTTGCGGTTAGAATTACTGCCTTTTCACATGAACCGGTTGCCGGGTACACGTTATCTGTCATCTGTCATGGCTTAGTTGTTTCCTTTTGGCTACAGGGGCGAAGACGCAAATAAATGTTTCTATCTATCTACATAAAAAAAGTATCAAATAGTAAAATAGAGCCAAATTCAACGACAAACTGGTATATGTAAACACCTTTCCCTTTGAAGTTCCATTTTCAATAGCTTTTCTGTTCATTTAATACGAATAATAGAAAGCAGCTATTTATCTCGTCAGTATTTTTTTAAGCGTAGTATGTTTTGCTTTTCAAAAACTGTATAATAATCAGTTGTTGTGGTTCATGTTTTTATTAACATAAACAAACTTGGCTTGTGGGGTTGTTTGAGTGAGTCTGACATTGTAGAGGTAGATTGTGTTTTTTAAATGATTGTGTGTACATACTCGTACATATTCCAAAGATGAAAAGTGGACAATACGTCTATAGACCATCGAAATGATAATGAAAATAATGTTATGGTCAATGTAACTAATTCAAAATTAATTTGCGTATAATAATAAATTGTAAGTATAGGAATACGCATACCAGTTGAATGTCCTGTCCTCCATCCTTTCAAGTGTTGAAATTTTGAGTTGTTTGTTAAAGTAATATAATTTGCAATTTCCTTTAATCTATCCACTTATGACTTTACTTTTCACTAAAGCCTTTATGCTTGAAAACTTACACAATTAGGAAACTTTGCCAATTAATAATTTTATCGTCAGCAGAACGTAACAATAAAATTAATTTGCTTTACTTAGCAATCTTTTAAGTACTTATAGTAGCACAATTAACTCAGATTGCTCTATAATAACAAGTTTTCTAATTTTGCAGCACTAACATGGTGACTGATTTAATGACTTGTACATCTGCACAGTGTAATGATATATTTTTTTTTAAATTTATCTTTAAAATCTTGTAGTTCATGTATAGAATTATAAAAATCGTTATAGATTTTTCTGCTGAAGTAGAAATATGGATTTTATTACCCTTAATCTATATCTTTTTACACGAATATCGTAACATCTAAGCATGCCTCTTAATACCATGGGTTATATGATTACAATACTGGTATAAAATTATCACGATCTGTCCCTTGTGCAAAAGAAAATGATTATTATAGGATGTAAGTAATTCTATAAAATCTAATGGCATATGGAGTGATAAAATGGGAATTCAAATGTATATTAGCATAAGACTATGTAATACAGGCAAATTCACACGGCAGTCTTATTTACATAATCACCAGAATTTTTATGCTTGTAATTTGTGCGAGTCCGTTTTCTGAATTTAGGTTTTTTATTGGGGATTGATCCTTGGCAATTTTATAATAATGCTTTTTAGGGTACTGTAACTCAAAAGGAAAATAGGGAACCCGTCCGTACGAAGTCCGTATGTCCTGTAGTTCATATAAAAAAAACAATAAATCGAAGAAGAAAGAGTCGCAAATATATGTTCATCGACTCTTATAAGTGATCTTTCATTGATCAAGACTTATGAAATTTTGACAACAAGTGAAATTTTGACAAAAATTAAACTTATACAATACAAAAATTAAATTTATACAATACAAAAATTAAACTTATACAATACAAAAATTAAACTTATCTCTGTAGTTCAGTTTCATTAATACAAAATGCCTGGATACGAGCTTAAATTAAGTTTGTAAATTTTTACTTCCCGTTGACCTAAAATCACGAAAATTTGTACGGGAACCTCGGTGTTGTGTGAGGTAGTATGGCGTCTTGTCTTGTCTTCAATCGAGTGTCAAAAAAAAAATGCGCCATGTTAGTTTAACTGTTAAGTATGTATTTGGATAGCTATCTCCAAGTTGTAAACCAAGCGACATGTGTAATGTGAGTGAAAATATATAAGATATAAGAGCAAATGGTATTGTGAAATAAGAATAATAGTCTTTGAACTCCAGATCAATCGGAATCAGCCTAATTACATCCCTATTGGTCGAACCGCTGATTGTGGAAGCCATTGTCGTACACATAACATATGTGAAGATACGAGATTGTCTTTAGGAACGCATCTTACAAGAGACGAAAAAGTCATGGCGTGGAATATTTTCGTATGTTTTAGCCAATGAGAAGCAAGCAGTCCACAATGCATATCTACCAAATTGAGAGAAAATTTTCAACTTAAAGAGAGGTCTTTACTCATTGCGATTTCTGCTATCTTTTTAATCTCAAAGATACTTTCTGCATCATGTGACTTATTAATCGAATTTTTCATTATTTTCTATTAAAAAAAGGCACTATTTTTTTAGAATTTGAAGATTGTTCTCATCTTTTCGTTTTGTCATTGCATTTCACCGTAATTTCTGTACATATCCTCCATTTTTGCGGTTAGCCTTACTTGGTATATCCTCTAAATAATAGCAACTAGAGAGTGACACTATGAACAATACCTTTTTAAAAATTACACATACGTACATAAATTCCCTGTTACAAAAATGTATATAAAGGTAAATTCAAATCACTTTTACAGTAACTCTCTTTGGCCCTTTATAAGCAAAAATGACGTAAATATAATATGTTAAAATATTTAAATTAATATAAAATAATAAATTAAATATTATATAAATAGATTATAATATAATTTTCATATATTCATGTAATTTGACTATTACTACTTCTTTTTTACATAAATTCAACCTATTCAATTTTAATAGAACGCATAAAGTAAGCGATAAGCATGCAAAGAAATGTGTTTACGTAAAAAGTAATCAATCGTATCAAGGAAGTATACGCTGGAACCATAAATTCCATAATGTGCGTCTTCTCGTTATTTGAGCTTAAAGCTCTAAATTTGCACCAGTTCCTTGTTTATTATTATTTTATAACTTCACTGGGAATGATATCGTCGTAACATGTTTTTTCTTTTATCCAATTATAATTGTTCTTCATTCAGATGTACTTATTTATCATGATTATATTTTATTTCTCAGGTTTTTATAGTACTTTAATGCCCTCATGTCCATGTATTATATCAATATAGGTACAATTTTTAGATTATTTTGTAGATGGTCTCGATTGACAAGTTCGCACTTAGTTTCCCTACAATTTCTGGTGAAATTAAATTTATTATTCTATTTAATGAGTTATTAATGTTTTTTGTGCGAACCAAGATTTGAATTAAAATTTCTTTAACAAAAAAATATGGTCAAAGCTTAATTAACAGGCAAATAAAAGTATATAAAAATGGTCGTATTTGAGTATTTTTTTGTGGAAACGTCATTAGGGACCTTTGGCGTAAATATTTTCACTGGAAAACTTTGCCAAATTTTCAACACAAACATAAAGGCAGGCTCATAATGAGCTTGGCTGACGAATTCAATGTTTGAAATATCAAAAATATAATGTTGTGGCAAAGAGAGTTAAATATTGTAGGCAAGAGGTCAGACAGACAGAGTAGAGGCCATGTTTGTTAAATATTCCTAAACTTGATGACTGCCTGTCGATTTTCTGTTCGTGTCGCAACCGAAATAGTATAATAACTTTAATTTATTATATTTATGCTGTTGAGAATGTAATTTCTTGTATTAAAAGTAAATTAACATTGTAAACAAATTTAATTTTGTCTGAAAGCTACGAGACTTAGATGATTCAATGTAGAATATATTTCTTATTATAAATATATAAAAAAATGTATTTTGGATTTTTTTTAAGTTTCTTTAATATCCACTTTGCGCTACAATTAGAAACATTACATATTGAGTAGGTGGGTAACAAACCCACAACCGTTTTGTTTCCAGCTACCACGATGGCATTTAGGAAAATTACATATTTAAACTTTTCACACTTTTTGAGAAATTAACGCAGAGAGAAAATCGGGCGAAATATTTTCCTTTACGATAACTGCGCTGGGTCTTTGCAATGAAATTCAATTCTGATTTAATAAATTGAATCAATTACGCTTGACGCTTTTTGACAGTCATCTTTATAACACAATTTATTCGAAGAACCAGTTGACTAATTTCTCGCGCAAGGTCAATTTTTATGAAAGACTAGCATCCCGCTTGCGGCTTCCCCCGCTAGATCTACACGAATATTCATTTAATAAATTGAATTTCGTTCTTTTGTAGTGCATAGTGCATGTAGTGCACTTCTAGTGATTTTTAATATGAACATTTGAAAACACTATTGTAATTTTTACAAGAATTTTTGATTGTTTTGGATTTTATCTGGTGATACTAGATTAAATTATTGACATCCAGACATCTTCTCTCAAGCTTGATTTCATTCTACTGAGTGTATGCATTCAGTGACTGCAGCTTCTTCAAACTTTATGTCTCGTGTTTTATATTTTTTTGGCCATTAAAGTTTAAGCCGATTCAATATAATAATTATGTTGTAGCAAATTTGGCGGAACAAAACACTCTAAATAGATATATTTAAATAATACTAACACCAAATATTAAGTGAGGCTTACCATCATACAATGCTATATATATATATATATATATATATATATATATATATATATATATGTATATATATATATAATATATATATATATATATATATATATATATATATATATATATATATATATATATATATATATATATATCTATGCTATTTACTAGTGTGATAAGTCACATTGAAACTATTTTTACTATTAGTACTAACTATTTTTACTAGTATATAACATATTAAATATGCATTTTAGGTTTAGTTAATTTATTTCTGCATAGTGTAACATAGTGCTAAGACACTTCATTCCTCCTATGCCGCCCAATTTTCGAGAGAAATCAACGCCACGCCTTGTCTAGCGGTGTGAGAATAATTTAAAAATTTAATCATTTCCACGACTGGAAATCGAATTCACAACCACGTTTATGATGTCCTAATGTGCCATGGTCTCTATTATATTTAAGCATCATTATAAATTATTATAAATAAATTAAATTTGTTGAGAACATTACAATTAACGAATCTACAACTTTTTATCTCTTTTCTACCACATCAATGAGTATTAAAACCTATTTATTTTTAACAACTATTACAGGATAGACAGAAGGACGTAGTGTTAAGACACTCCGTTTCCCATATTCCGCTCAATTTTCAGACATTGCATGCTGAGTGGCAGAACTCAACGCGGCTTTCTGTTGTTACCAGAGCGACCAAATTATTTAATTCATTCAAGTCAGACACAGCGCCGCTGTGCCACGACCGTCTTAACACAGATTACATAAACAAATGTTCGTACCTACTAACAAATGACTCGATAGATAGATAGTTTATAACTTTGTTTCCAATGTAAATGAATAGTTTAATAGGATTTAAGCGTAATAGGTAATTGCCTTTAAATAGTTGAAGCATACTGAAAGCGCTTAACTCTACAAGTTAATTAATCAACACTACTACTGGTGCTGGAGGTACACATGCGTTAAATCAGTGAATTAATGAGATGACTACTGGCAATATCCAGTGGATTTATAACTTGTGTAGTTAATTTTTGTACTGTAAATAGTATTTTTTTTATTTACAAAGTAATTTTTTTTAAATAATTAAATTAATTTATAGGAAGTTTACGTTTTATTTGTAAGTTCAATTCTATATAAAGACACGATTATAATTAAATCAAGCATCTTTTAGATGTTTATATAAAATAAATAATATTAGCGAATTCATTCTAGTGAGGAGGCTTCTCGAAGAAGTTTCGAATATATCTCAGAAGTACGTTTCGATACTTATACTAAATTGGAAAAAATAGAACACATTGGAACAGGGTTCATGATGTATATGTAATAATAAGTAATGAGATTCATATACCACCATAACTATACCAAGTAATACAAAAGAATATTATAATAAAATAAATTTAATCAAGCGCAAGTCGGCCTAGCCCACCGAGAGTTCCGTACCGTATATCATATTTGGTAATTGATGTAAGTCAACAGGACGTAAAGCAAATAAGGATGACCAACTAAAAAATAAGTTAAATTGGCGTAACTTTGTATGAAATAAAATAACATATATACCTAGCTTTGTACCTGATGTTACCTGGTATATGGTATATGATATATGGTATGATACCTATAAAATACCAATATTCAGTTTTTTTTCTATTATTTGTGTAATAAGTTCTCACTTCATGCCAAAATTTATAACTTTATCCGTTTCCATATTTTACATACCATCTAGGTCAACTTGAAGTATTTTATAAGTTTTTGTAACGCAACGACTTCTATACAAAAACGAAGCATACACACTCTACCCTTTGACTTAGAGGTAAAAATTTTCTCTGATCCAAGGGATTGACCTGGATATTTGTTATTGATTTCGCCTTGAAGGTCTACGTGATTTTGAAAAAAATGAAATTGATTGACAGACGGACAACAAAATGTTCTAATTTTTTTAAGATATGAAACCTCAATAATATAATATAAAACTACATATTTGTATTTACAATTTATCTGTTCCAAATAAATCCTTCAATAGAAGCCTACTTTGATATGAACAGACCACAAATCCAACCTTAACAATTGTATTTGTAATAATTCTATATACATATGTATATACTTATATAAGGTATAAATATATAACATTTTCGTGGTTTTTATATTATTATTACGCTTCCAGCGCCTCATGTTTATATCAGACCGGACTTAGCGCGTAATTTTTTTCATAAAACCTTGACCTGAATATTTGTTTATTTCAATACCAAAACTAATTTGCTGACGAGATGAGAAGATTGATCACCACATTTTATAAGATTTGATGTTATTTTGAATTATTTTAATATTAATTTCATATCAACTATTTCATAGTACGTTAAATAAATTTAAGTAGATCGAACAGTTCAAATATTATTCGGTAGTGTTTTGTCCTGTCAAGATAATTTTTTTCTAAGATCGTTTGGAGGCATCAACTCGATAGTAATATCAAATATCTATATTTACTATATTTACAGTCACTCGGACCACAAAAAAAATAAGATTTCTACAAAATTAGAATTCAACTAAATCAAAAGATTAAGGTTATGCTTCGTTTTCACATAGAATTCGTCACGAAATTAAATCTTACAGAGCCATAAGATACAATGACATTTCATCAAGTCAATGGAACTGTTGACATGATGAAATATGAAAATTGATAGAGTTATGAAATTTGGCAGGAAGTGAGAACTTACAATACAATACAATCAACCAAAGTAAAAATAGCTAAAATTAGCCAAAAATAGCTAAAAAAAAATTTACAAGACAGAAAAAAATCACTGCAAACTTATATTTGTAGTAAATGTCAATGTTACACATAGTTAGTTCAGACGAGTGCTTAAGTTTTTTAATTGTTTTTTTAATTGTTTAAAGTTGTACTTCCCGTTGAACCACAACTATGAAATTGGAATTGAAATTGGAAGAGAATGTTAACTAATTTAAGTTAATTAACAAATAAATCATATGTTTTTTAAATTATATATATTGATCAATTCGTACGCGTGTGATGAAAACGATTGTAGTCATACATATAAAATGTCAATATAAAATATATAGACATGACATTAAAATAAATAAAGTTAATAAGATTTGTTACTTAACACGTAACCAACGTTCTGTATCAGCATTTTTCCATGCTAGACTTAAACTGCTATCATTCATATGCATTTTCTTCTTTGAGATACATTTCTTTTACAATTTACCTCTCTTTAGTGTTTCACGATCGCTAAATCACGAATCACGTGTCTACTAGAGGTAGCGCGTGTTCAGTCACGCAGTCCATACGAATGTGAATAACGCAGCGGCAAAGGGATGATTGATGTTCTCGATAATAATACTTTGCTTCACAGAAAATTCTCCTTTAATGTTTTGAATGCGATATTTGCCGTTTATAACATGTATCAACGTATGTTCTTTTATATGCAAATTAAGATCTCTCGTATAGATTGGAAAATGGTTCGGAAAATGAATTGTTTTCATTGTTTCAAACAAGTATATAGTTGTTTTTACCACTTAACACGTTTCCAATTCGGTAAGTAAGTATATAATTGAGTGTCCTGACACTAAATTCCTGCCTATTCTACTAATTACGGAATTAAGCTTCAAGCTAAACATATTGATTATTATTTACTATTTATATAAACTAATATATAAATCTATAATATTGTGAATTAATGATATTTTACATATTTAAGCGGTTGTCATGTCGATACGATTTTTAGATTATGTGATTTACGTATCTATGTATCTATTGATATATTACTTTTAGTAGAAAAGTCGAAAATATCAGCTTTTCATATAACCTAAATGGAAAGTAATATAAAACAATATTACTTTCCATTTAGGTTATATAATAAGTAATATAAAACAAATTAATGATTTGGGCATTACGACAGATAATAAGCTAAGTTTTGTACCTCATATTGAAAATTGATTAAAAACGACATTAAAAACGGTAGGTTTTATCATAAAGAACACTAAGGAATTTAAAAAATCTCATACTAAACTAATATTATTTAACTCGATGGTAAGAAGCAAATTGGAATATTATTCTACAGTGTGGAATCCATACTACCAAACACACAGGGACAGGATTGAGAGAGTACTAAAAAGTTTTTAAAGCATTTAAATTTTATAGATCATAAAGCAAAGGGAAATGAGAGGTATATTGATAGGTTGGCATTTTACAAAACGCTTTCCCTTGCCAGTCGTAGAGTTATATTGGATATTTGTTTCTTGCATAAACTTATAAATGGAGGAATAGACTGCAACCAACTACTTTCAAAGATTATGTTTATCATACCGAGAAAAAATGCTAGAGCTCAGTTAAAAAAGAAATATACTTTTCTTAGCAGGATGGTAAAGTCAAACCTTGGCATGAATGCTCCTTTAAGCAGAATTCTGAAAAGTTACAATTCCATCTTTAATACAGCAAATATTGATATTTTCAGAGACTCCATTATAGTATTTAAGAATAAATTAAATAAATATTATGCGTTTGAGGGATGACGATAGTGAAAATGACCTATTACATATGTCGCTCAAATATTAACTCAAAATGTCAGTTATCACTTTGCTTGTTTTACTTGTTGGTTTCTTTTTTTTGCGTAACAATTGTTTATTATATTAATATCGTTATTGCTTACTTAATTTTTTCTAATTGTTTTTATTTAGACGCTTAGTTGTGATTTTGTATATTATGATTGTATTTTTAATATTATTTTTTTTGTTGTATTTAACTTGGTGTAGGGAAGGAGGCCGTGGAGCGTGCGCGCGAGCTTAGCGTGGACGCAGATCTGCTCCGCCGTCGTAGACCAGGAGGTAGAAGAAGGCGGTACGCGCATCTCCAACTTCCCTGACCCTAGAGGAGCTACTGCAGGAAGGTCATGACGATCTTCCCGCAAGTCATCGAGGCTGCGGGCGCCCTGGAAGATACCCTGGGTCTCCCCGAAGGCAATAGTGGCCCACGTTAGGTGGGCTTTCCACCGAGGTGCTGTAGTGGCATGCGCAAGCGATCCTGCAGCATCTCATATAGGAGGAGAGGGTTTCCGCTGGGTTTTAGTGGGTAGTATCGGGTTCAATGAGTCCCACAGTACCATTCCTCTGTAGGACACAAGTGTCCTACTCAGGGATGGTCTGCGTAAAAGCATTTACAAATGCTTGCGTCGTAAGCAATTTCGGAAAATAAGAATCAAGTGATAAATTGCGTCACTTCACTTAGGTCCACTCACATATAGATATAGTATGATTTCAAAAGTGATCGTATAGATAAAAAGTAAAATAAAAAAAATAAAAGTAACATTTTGTATTCATATAGTTTGGTAGATTTCGTGTTTGTGTTTCTTTCTATCTATACGTAACTTGCGCGTAAGCGCCTAGCGACCCTGTTTAGTGTAAACTTCTTACTACGTACTTTCCTAAAATGCTTACTTTGCTTATTTTTTTAAATATTGTAAAAGTTAATTTTAATTTATGAAATATTAAAATCTTATTCGTGTCTATTAAACTTTGTGGACAAATCGTGTTCGTCTATAGTATGATATATATACAAATATTCAAGTAATGTTGGCTTAGTAGAGGAATTTAATATCCTCGAAAGCTATTGCATTCGGCATGTTGTATGAAATTTTGCCAATAAGAAAGCAAAATCGAACTGGACATCATATTTGCTCACAATCAATCGTAAAAAAAAATGCGTCAACGATTCCGAGGTTTATTTGCATGGAGGCGTAAGTATAAGCGAGAGCTTTTACTTTGTAATACAATGTGAATTTGAATAAAGTCTTATTTCGACGTTTATTTATATTATATAATCAGCTGGATACAGTTTTTTTAACAGTGAGTGATAAAAAATCTGAACGACTAACATAATTACTGAACTTATCAGCTTACTATGGAGCTTTGCTATTGTATAGATTTCCTTACGAGCGAGCTTATAAATGCATGGCAGATGCTGAATAGCTCAGATGATTGATATTGTATAGTGTCATGGGGATGATCGATGTTACTCTAACGTTAGCGTTACTATGATTTAGCGCAATATATTCGATAAAGAGTTAGGTTATGTTGAATTTATTTAGCTTCATGCTGGCATGCCAGAGTAGGCAGAACTTAGCATCAAGACATTTCATTTTCCGTTTCCTGCTCGTATTGGCATTTTATTTTACCATAGAGAAAATATTTAAATAATTTATTTAAATTTTAATGTAGCGGGACCTGAACCCGCGCATCTTGCAAAAAGCCTTCTGCATCTTTTATACGTTAAGTATCAATGTGGATTAATTGATATAAATAAATATGAAAATAATTTATCTTTTCCCAGTGTGATAATGACTTTACGATCACCACGTTAACAGCCAGATGCTGTTCTATTGCAACACCATGTTATATAATCAACAATAGATATTAGGTAGAAATTAAAATATTTTAAACTTGCTTATTTAAAATTTAATATCACTTATACTTGTAGGTTATAGGTAGGTTTGAATCGTCAAACGGACATAAGGCTACCACAGGTTTGGAAGACAGCTCTGCTGAGAAGAAACCGGCATAAATGGCACTGCAGTTGCTCTTTTTAATATCAATATTACAATGTTATTATTAAGTACAATAGTAGTAGCTATTCTATATGATATTCAAATGACATCAATTCCACACATTTTTATCAGTAAAATATTCTTGAACAGTGTAATAGGCTTTAGTCACGAGCACAATTTTAAATGTTTTGACTTTTTTTCATTGTAATGAAATTAGGGTTAAGATATTAAATTCCATTTACCCTATATATGATATATATGACCCATAGGGTCTTATCCATAGGGTATGCATCAAGTGATTAAAAAGTTAACTCAAATCAAACCAAAACAGGTTTACTATTAAAAGAGAACGTGTAGAATAAATAAATTATTTTGTATACACATTGTTTCAACTAGCAAGAAAAGTACCTTAGTAAGCTATCTTTTTGTTTTTTAGCTTTATACTGTATCCCACACATAACAAGGTAGGCACCGAAACTGCTCAGGATGCTTGGGATCGAGCTCAGTCAGCAATTATTACGGCTGGTAAACATGTTCTTGACGTTTCTAAGGGAGGACGTATTATGGACAGGGAGACATGGTGGTGGAATGACAAGGTACAAGAGGTGATTTATGATAAGAAGACTGCATTTAAGGAGTGGCAGCGTTCCAACTCTCCTGAAGACAGACTGGAGTACATAGCAGCGAAACGTGCCAGCAAAAGAGCTGTAGCCAGAGCCCGCAGTGAAAGTTTATTACCTCTATATGATAAACTTGATACTGTGGAGGGGCAGAAGCTCATCTACAAATTGGCACGTGCTCGGGATAAAGCGACGCAAGATATCACAAAATATCTTTGCGTCAGAGATTCCCAGGGCAAGCTGCTTTGTAGCCATGCTTCTGTGAAGGAGAGGTGGAGAAGTTACTTCTTGGAGCTGCTGAATACTCAGCACCCGGGTAGTATTCCGTCTGAACCACCTCCTAATCTGGGACTTATTGCTCCAATAACCCTTGATGAAACTCGGATTTGTCTTCGACGCATGAAAAACGGCAAGGCGGTGGGACCTGACGATATTCCGATCGTAGCGTGGAAATCGTTAGGCTCTCGTGGTGTGCTCATGCTTACTGATCTTTTTAACCGCATTTTGAACACTGGGACGATGCCACATCAATGGCGGCACGCTGTTGGCGATACCAAACCCTTCCCAATTACAGTAGGGGTTCACCAAGACTCAGCTCTTAGTCCACTTTTGTTTAATGTAGTGCTAGATACTGTCACGGCTCACATCCAGGACCAGCCTCCATGGCTGATGATGTATGCCGATGACATAGTACTCATTGACGAGAACCGACTGATGCTGGAGCGTAAAGTGAATGCCTGGAAGGGTGCGCTTGAGAACGGTGGTCTTAAACTGAATGTGTCAAAGACCGAGTACATGGCTTGCGGAAACCCAGACTCGAGCACCATCCACATCGGGCCTGAGCCAGCCGTTAAGTCGGAGAAGTTCAGGTACCTTGGATCCATTATGCACGAGTCCGGAGGCATGGATTACGATATCCACGCCCGGGTTAGCGCTGCTTGGGCCAAATGGTGGGAGGTCACTGGTGTGGTCTGCGATCGCAGAATACCGCCCAAACTCAAGGGGCTGATATACAAGAGCATGATCCGACCAGTTCTTCTATATGGCAGCGAATGTTGGCCAGCATTATCTCGGCACACTCAGGAGCTTCACGTAACGGAGATAAAGATGCTGAGGTGGATGTGTGGCGTTACTCGGGCTGACCGCATACGCAACACATTCATTCGAGGTAGTCTTGGGGTCCGTGACGTAGCGGATAAGCTCCAAGAGCGTCGTCTGAGATGGTATGGCCACGTTTTGCGCCGGCCTAAGAACTACGTCGGAAGAAAATGCCTTGATATGTCTGTTCCTGGAGTAAGACCCCCCGGACGCCCAAGGAAGCGATGGCTGGACGTCGTGACGCACGACATGAGAGCCAATGGACTAACCACTGAGGATGCTCAAGACCGTGCAAAGTGGAGTAGACTAAGTAGGAAAGCAGACCCTGGCAATAGGCCGGGATAATGCTAATTGGAAGAAGAAGAACAAGGTAGGCAGAGGGTATCTAGTGTTAAGATACAACGTCCCCCATTTACACACACAGTAAAGAATTAAACACAGATATTTGTGGAAAATTTATTTTTGTAGCTTAAAAAGAAAATTTTACGTAACATATTCAGTTACTCTATAAGCTTTCATTAAACTGATAATATATAACTCAACAAAAATGACATTTATCCTGTATGTCGCAGAGAGAGTTTGGTGTCAAAACTCTCCGTTTTCCGCTTTTCATTCAAATTGAATGTAATTTAATACGCCGCACTTTGTCTTGTATATCTGACTGAGTGTTCTCCTTCACTCGTCCCTTTTCTCTTTTATTCAGTCTAAACGTAATGTGTGCTAAATAAAAAATTAATTATCAATAACATACACTAAACATTTCACATGATGATTCTACGAAGACCTTATTCGGCTAAACTTATAAATAATTAGTCTTGGTGTTAACCAATTTTGAAAGGTCGCTGGTTTGCATAAATTTTCACGCTTTAATAATAAGTTTGAGCACATCTAAACAAAAGAGACTATGAGCCATTTACGTATAAAATTGTAATTTGCAAAGATTTTCAATAAAATGTCTTTAGAAAAAACAAAACCTTTAACTAGAGCTCGTCAGAAATTAAAAATTAAACTGTAAAAAACTATTATGTAAAAAAGATATATATATATATATATATATATATATATATATATATATATATATATATATATATATATATATATATATATATATATATATATATACTTTTGATAATTAAATCTTATTATCTATATTCCTATAGATAATTTATATACTAAATAATACTTTAGCGATACAGTAATTAATCTTAAGCCTGCCTCTCATCAATCTCTGCACGACAACTGGCCATTTGCTACGATTAAATGATAAGCGTAGACCAAAATGTATTGAAAGGTTTTTAAGGACGTTTGCAAATCTTATAGTCATTGTGTGCACTCTATAAATAAAGAAAAATTTAATTCCTTTATTTTAAATAGTAAATACTTATTTCTTTATAATTATGAGAAATGTAAATTTCTATGGATTGTTTAGAGCCTTTTATTTAATTTTAGTTTGCATTACGGATTGTTATAGTAGTAATTAATAAGAAAACAAATAACAATTAGCGCGGTAAGAGTATTTAGATTCAACATCTTGAAAAGGAGCGCAAAGTCCTTTCAGGGCAACTCGGACTTTTCTTTAAGCAGATTAAGTAGGTCTGTTTAGAGATTGCAAATATACTTTTTTTAATAAACGTTCTGTTTGAATAGAGTCAATATTTTTTTCCTTAATGAAAGGAATAATTTGCTAAATTAATAAATAAGAGGAAGTAAGTTTCGTGGCAAAATATTATTTTATGTTCTCAGCCAAATAAAGACGGTGTGTGCGTGGGTAGGTGCAGTAGTAGTGGTTCACACAAGTCACGTCGCCGTATGCAGAAGCATATAGCAAGTTAAGACATTCCGTTTCCCGCCTTAAGACATTTGTGACACTAAAATTAAATAACATAATAAAATGCATGGCTAGTTTGATGATGTTATGGACGAGAGGGAAATAAAAAATACGATATGAAATAGTAGACAGAACAATAGCCGTAAACTTCTATATCTACAATGTGTAAAAAAAATTGCTTTTAAGCTTGAAAAATAAGAATAAAGAAATTGCTTTATATAAGAATATTTAGTGATTTGTATATAAAATGTGTATTATTATTGAATAAGCATTTATCTGTAGTAGTTACTATTTATAAAGAAAGCAATCTAATAAATATGATATATGAAACTGCGTCAGTCTTCATGTATATAAATTTTATCGGCGCCTTTTAGTCTTGGCTAATAGCTTTTAAAGATGTTCATAAATGTATACTGAAGAGTTGTCTATAACAAAAGATCGTAAATGCTATAATAATAGCGTAGAAAATTTTAAGATTTCATAAAGCGAGTGCTGGACTTTTCCACATAATTCAATATAGGCCATGTGCTAAAGAGTTATAAACTCTGTTCGAAAGTATTATTCCATAGCCACTAGTAGACTAAAAAGTAATTCAAAAGTAAAAATTGACTCTTTAAAAATATTGTTAGTTGCCTTAGTAATGGAAACTAGGGTTGATAAAATTTCTTTAGAAACTCGACTTTTTTATAGTTTTTATTACACTTAATATTTATATAGAATATTTAGAAATTCATACTTATAGTGTCCTACCTGTGACCTTCAGGCAAGATATGATCTTTGTAGTTGAAAAAAAAAACAAAAAACATAATATGTGGACCGTTATTCCAATAGCAAAACACAATCCTATTGAAAATTGTTTAGTCAACGTTAAAATTTGTAAAGTAATGGTTAACAGCAAAATATTTCGCAATGCTTTCTTTATTCTCAAATGATTTCATGCGGTGACGGTCCCGATTCAACATGAAACGGCGATGTAATTTGTAATAAGCTTAACGCTTTTGTACGCTTGAAAGCCAAGTCTAAATAAAGATAAATACTAAACAAATTAACTAAAATAAAAGCGTTATTTATTGTGTGTTTTTTTTAGTAAAAATCTTTGCAAAGCATATATTTAGAATATTAAACATTATTTAAATTAAAATATATATGTACCTGTCGAAGATAATTAGTTTGTCTTGTCTGTTTAAAACTATCATAGGTAATTGAAACGTTTCTGAATGTACGGGACGGTGATGAATAATAGTCACATATATAAAAAAAAAGCTCTCAAAAGACGGTTGGTATTGAAAATTCTCTATATTCTTATTTGTTTAAGCTCGTGCTAATAATAAAGGACACAGGAATTGTTAATTAACTGCTTGGATACGTTTTAGTAAGACACGTTTGATGTCGCTGGTCCATAGCTTGAGGGGCTCGAGAATATATGAAGTTTCATCGAAGCGCTTGATTGGTTCTAATATATGCAAAGGCCGAGGTCCGAGTATATATAGGATTTTATAATTACTCATGAAATACCATGACAAAATTTCTTTTTCTATCATATTTCTTTCCAGAATGAAGAAACATGTTCAAATCACAATTTTATAAATGAAATACCTACTAAGATATATCAACAAAATATTGTGACATTGTGAAAATTTTGAATTGTGAAAATTGTGATTTAGTACGTAACCTATGTCCTGTACTTAAAATAGAGATAATAGTTAAAGTTAAGTTAAATAGGGTACTACTAATCAAGACTAGTCTCTGTAGTGTTAAGTATTTTTTAATAAAAAAAAATGTAATGAATAAATTTGAATTTAAAAAAAAACACGTTCATGTTCTTTATGAAAACAGATAAATTTTATATTCTCATTTTAGTGTTTCATTTAAATGGTATTTCTATAATAAATCTTTACGTGACTATTATGTTAACTTGATATTTGGTTTACATTAAGCATTTATCAGAAAGTCACGGCTCATTGGTTTTATACGCAGTTTACGTTGTGACCTCTGGTACTGAAACGAATGTCAGTCAGCGTTCAAATGTTTTCTTAATATATACTCAATGTAAATTAGGATTCATTAAATATTAATTTTTGACACGAATACAATTACATACGCAATAAAGTAAGATCACTTATATTGTTGAGTTGCTATTGAAGGGAAAAATCTCATTAAATATTTGATCGCAAATATCTGCATCAAATCGACATGACATTAATGATTAATCATCATTCCGGCCTATAATAAGCTTCCTCCAACGATCTCAACCACGGTCGACACGATCTTGTCCAGATAATTTCACTTGATAGGCCGTCCTGTCCACCTTGATTAAGTTTTAACCGAGTATACAATAAATTTAAAACATACGAGTTATACTCGAGTAATATTTCAGTCCACAACTATTTTAATAACAATTTTAAATATTTTATTTGCACTTCAATAATTTTTTTTACAGTTAAATTCAAGTGTCAATTTGTTTTATTTGAAATTTTATAACAATGTGTACTTTGTATTTTAAAACATGTATATTTATCTGTTGTTTCAAAGCATATCTAACAAAGGCTATCTAATATAGAGTATTTAATAAGCTTCAAGGAGAAACTCTTTATATTTTGAAGGTTTCATTTTATACCTTCATCTATAAGCTCAAATAGGATCGTCGTAGCGCAGAGGCGTACCGTCTGGGTGTAAACGCGACGGTGTGTTTGTTCGATTCCTACTCGGGGACAATTCATTATTTTCATCTTCTTCGCTCTGGTAACAAGACAAAAAGCACGGTATTGAGTTGCACGCCTCAACACGCAATGCCTCAAAAGACGGAAAGCTGGGAACGGAGTGTCTTAACACTAGGTTCCTTCTACCTACAGAGAGAATAGAAATACTCATGTTAATATATAAAATCAATAAAAATATTATTATAATAATATTTTAATATAAAAATATCGCTAGCTACTTATTTTTATATTGTGAATCGTGTCTTCAGATATTGTAAAGGTATTGAACATGAAAATTGAAAAACGAGCTCGGTTTAATGGAACATTACCAATCTATCTCATTCGCAAATATTCGGTTAAATATAATCTTAATGGTTGTTAGAATATATATAAAGCTGTTATAATATTAAGTGCCAAATGGATGGTGATTTAAATCTTATATAAGTCATACATATGTACTTATTGTACCTATACGTACATATTTGTATGTTATATGGACTTATAGCTTCGTGATTCTGCATCTCTAGGGTAATAAGTATAATTTAAATACAATCGTTACACTTGTGTTAAAGGTGTGTGCTTATAGAAATATATATATATATATATATATATATATATATATATATATATATATATATATATATATATATATATATATATATATATATATATATAAAAATAGCAAGTGGCTCGTATATTATATAATTTATAAAATTATTTCATGCATGGTTATAGAATTGCGCAAGAAGATAGATTATGCATGTATTATTTAAAATAGTTTAAAAAGGAAACTGCTGAAATACTGTATGAAAATTAGTCTAAATTTGATGAAAGATATTAAATAAAACAGTTTAAATGGATTAATCGCGAATATTATCATTTTTTTTTTGGAAACCCGACGTTTCGAACACTTTGCAGTGGTCCGTGGTCACGGGTAGACAAAAAAATATTTATAATATATGCGATTAATCCGTTTAAACTGTTTTATTTAATATGAATAAACATCGCGGAAATCAAATAACTTATTAATGAAAGATATTCCGAATTTAGTCTTAATTAACACCAACAGAGGACATCATTGCACAGTAGGAGAGCACTTGCCTGAAAGTGCAATCATTGTGGGATCGAACACCACTCAAATTCAAATTTACAACCTTCTTTATTCAAATAGAGCATAATGAGTATAGTAACACTACCACCGGAATGAGAAGAGCCAGCAAATTTTATGTTAAATACAATAGTAGCTATTCTGCATGAAATTGAGAATAAATTTCGGAA
This sequence comes from Dione juno, assembly GCA_037127375.1. Classification (NCBI taxonomy): domain Eukaryota; kingdom Metazoa; phylum Arthropoda; class Insecta; order Lepidoptera; family Nymphalidae; genus Dione; species Dione juno. The sequence continues at coordinate 3,542,346 of JAXRJS010000032.1, read as the reverse complement.
TTTTATTACAAACTCGTATACCCAAACCCATAAACGATTTATTTACATTTTGGAGGTGATAACTAGGCGTTACAAGCTTAACTTTATTTCTTATTCCTATTATATATCTGTCACTGTTTTTACTATAACGTTGAATATGTTTCAGAGGAACAAAATATTACAATAAACATATTTTCAAGCAACTGTTATCAAACCTCTATGCTTAAAAACAAAAAAATCTCTAGCATTTAGAATATAAATTGATCTAAAATATATATTTAGAGAATAAACATAGAGCTTATTTTAGCAGCATTCGACAAAACAGATTTCTATGAAAATAGCTAAAATAAACGAATCGAACAATACCAACGTCCTGTCATTTGTTCTACTTTTTTAATTGCGAACGCGGCAGAGCCGTTTATCTGTAAGTACTGTATGAATACTGTGGGCATTCTACTGTAGCTTGTAATTTATGGTAATATCTAAGAACAGTGTTGATTCTGTCCTGTTAAATGTTCCACGTTTAATGGAGAGATTATTTTTTTTCTTTTGGTAATTTAAATTCTATATGTTTAATTCCTTTAGCATTCAACATACATAATATTAACGTTAAACTAAAGAAGAATACGCGACAATGCATTATTGACGTCATCATAGTTTACTTCGTTCTTGTCACCTTTAAATACTAAAAAGGTTATCATGTGTGAAAAGTGAATAAACACATATGTTGTTTACATAAAAAGGTCATTAGTATAAAGAAGAAATGAAAGGGGACCAAGAGTAGATCCTTGTGGAACATCCATCTTTAGGGAAGATCCAGATGATTTTGCCTTATTGAGACTATAAGATCAAGCAACAGAGTTTCATGGTCTACACAATCAAAGGCTTAGGATAAAACCCGAAACACTCTAATAATATTCCGCGACATCTCCTATAAATCATAAATTTGCTGTTGGTGAAACCATATGGAAAAAAATATTTTACTTAGGGAAACTGTGGGCTGGTTAAATATTGTTCTTACGAAAACTTTACTTAACACAGAAATTGGTCTGAAGTATACAGGGTCAGATCTATCTCCACTTTTTAAAGCGGTATTATTTTACTATATTTTATCAGGACTGAAAAAGTACCGAACTCTAAACAGTTATTATATTGTGTATAATTATATCAATCACTTTAACAGACATACTTCATAAATAACCAGTTTAATATTTTTAATCAAATAAAGGCTTTTAAATGCTGTAACAATTTAATTTAGTTATGATTGGTTAAACTTAAAGTTATATTTGCATATATTTTTCCGAAGGTGATGGAGCCAGTGAACAAGTTACTTTAACAGGTATTTCTAAGTTTTTTTTAAAATACATTTGCCACTTGAAACCAGTACTTGAAACCCGGTTCACTGACAGCTTAGCATCTCCCAGTTATAATCGTAATAGCATCCCATGTAGTTTTAACTTAATTAATAGATTTTTAAATGTTATCTCTTATATGTGTAGACTTAGCCTGGATATATACATATTTAAACATAATTAAAAATTACCCAGATGGGAAATGAACCCACGATAATTATTAGGTTGATTATAAATAATTTAACTGACTGCTATTAATTTGTGTATTGTTTTTGTAATTTTTTCTCCTCTTTAATATGTGTATTTATACGTAATAAAATTTTATTTTAATGTAGTATAATTAAGCCAGAAATACATAATCCTAATGAGTTATTAGAAATTCACTTAATTAGCTAATAGGTAAATGAAAATTACAATACACGTATCAAACATTATCTTTTAAGTCTTTATAAAGAAAACGATATATACACAGCAATAAATCTCTTCTCGTGAGAAGATTACGTAAAATTCTAAATTTAGAATAATTAAAATAGAAAATTTATTATTTTTATTTTTCTTCACTGCATTTTATATCTCCAATATGGATCGTCATTACGTATGTAGGAGGTGGCGATAACGACACTTGATGCTACTTGGGTTGGATCATCGTAGAGCTCTACAACTACATATACAGAAGGCTTTTTATGCAACTATATATTAATTATTCCAAATAATACTTGATGTTGTAATTTATTATAATCCATGAGACTGAATTTAAACATTCTATATTATATAATTATTTGAAACTTTTGTCGCCTACTTACTTAACTTAGGTCGCTTGTGTGAATGTGACAGTTACAAATTTCCTTCTGGAGCATTATCGCAAAATTACTGATATAAACGTCTCAAATGACTCTGTTAATATAAAAAGTTAAAAGTATACCATTATTTTTTTAAAATGTAATTTTTATATAATACTTTAATATCACGTATTTTTTTTCAAGGTTCTCCATTTATCGACCGATTTCAAGACGTTTGGACTTCAGTGATGAAATTGGTTCTTTCAAAGCGGGGAATCGAATAAAACTAAATATAATTATTACCCTGAGTAGAACTTGCACCTACACCTACTTCCCTAACTAAGATCCCACTACAACAAGTATAAAAGATCATCGATCTTTTATACTTTCGTTTTTTATTACGATGGCAGTCATAATTCTAATCTAAAGCTTATCTTAATTCGATAATTTTAATATATAATTTACGTTTAAAAACGTTACTGTAAACGTAGCTGTAAATGTTTTCAGAGGGTAATAAGGCATAAATATAAAGTTCAACCCAAGAGGCTACTTGTTGAGTTCTATCTTACTTATGTTCCGAGTGGATGACTTTTAACTTCATAATGTATGGTTACACTATATTACATTCCCTTTGACTGTTTTGAAACGATCAAAATCCATTATAACATTTTTTTTATATTTATGTAAGTAAAATAAGTACTAACTCTTAGTACTTATTTTTTCGTGTAATGATTTTATACCGACGAAATATTATTTTGTACGTCATTGTAGAAGTAAGCGTGATCCATATGTTTTTATTTTTCATCTATTTGGTGTATATTTTACACACACACACATATATATATATATATATATATATATATATATATATATATATATATATATATATATATATATATATATATATATATATATATATATATATATATATATATATATATATATACACACACACATTGTTTTTTATTACACAGATTGGATACCAAATAAAATTTCCATTTCCAACGAAAACCAACTGGCTGTAATCAACAATAAGAGCATAGTAGAGTAGCATTACGTAGAAAATTAACCAGAAAATGCATAAATAACATTTTAATAAATTATTTTCACGCACTCTTATGTTATTACCAACATCAATTCGTTCTTTGCACCAACCCCAGCTCTCTGTGTTGATGGTAAAAAATAAAATGTCAGTAGTCTGAGACATACGTATAATATCAATATATATATAATATCAATCAGTAATCAGCAATCTTGGATAAGCTGTCATCGGCCATCTGTCGTCTACTGTATTGGTGACTTTATTTACGCTTAAATTGTACGTTCTAAATGAAATAACTGAATTGTCATTTATAAAATAATTACAATTTGTTAATGCATTTTTAATAATTTATATTTTAACAAATTATATTAAAATGTTTAATCTTTTTTTTTTATATGGCAACTGCAAAGACTACAGCAATAAAAAAAACTTCTCCAAATGATGTAAATGTGCAATAGTTTACGATACGATATTTTAGTTAAATAAGTGTTACGGGGTTTTTGAATATGTGATGAAGTAAAAGTAAAAGCCTATTGACATTTTGTCATATATCCTTTCCATTCAGAGTAAGTTGCTATGCGGGAAATAGAAATATTAACTATGAGCGTCACTCGGTGTCGCAGAACATCCCTTTAGACGTCAGGATGACAGCGACACCGGATATTTCGAATTTGCGATATACTTATCTGACGCGTCCATTATCCCCCAACATTTCTGAGCCATAATATAAGGGCAGTTTAAATCTTCCTAGGGAAAAGAAATATGAAAATTATATTTCAATTTATACGTATTTCTTTCTCATGTTATTTTAACTCCTAACATAATATTTTATTTATGTAAGCAGAGAGAAACTAGTGTCACGACACTATATTTCCTACTTTCCGACTAAATCGGAGATATCGCGTGTGTAAACACGCTATTACGTGTATTGAGTGTCCAAACACGCGTTGAGTCACGTAGTTTATCTTTTATTAGAGCGGACATGAAAAAAGTTTAATCTTTAGTCAGTCCTATCTATCACTACGCGACGAGGCCATCACATTTTTAATAATGTTCATGTCAACATTGGAAAAATCACTTAGTACAAATTGTACTTGTTAAAAATATATCCACAAATTACGTAAATTCTCATGATATACTCGTAGTCGTAGCAGTACGACTGTGAAATTGTTTAGAAATAAGCAACTAAGTTGTCAAAACAAAACGCCACGTTTATCACAAATCGTCCGCCCTGGAAATTATTGTAAAACTTTTTTAATAAAACCTTAATAGCTTAAACTAAACAAGAGCAGTATAATTTGTTTACGATTTACAATAAAATAGGTAAATGTCACGTCGCGTTGGTGGGACTTTTTATAGATACCATAAAGAATCCAGTGATTTTTTTAATGGGTATAATTTTTATTCATAAATGAAAACATTTTTTTATATTTGATAACCTTTTCAAGTATCATATTTATTATAGTTTTATGTCGTCACACATTGTCTTTTTTAATACAATGTGCGCTTTTGAGAAAACCCAAATACTTTTCTACTGTGATATCTGTGTTTATAACAATATATATTTTTATTTCATATTTTATTAGTAAATAAAATATTATTCACGACCAAAATTTAGAGCTATAGAAAATTTTATATAAAAACTTGTAAAAAGATTGTATGATTGAATCATACCATTTTATCCTATCCTAGAACACACAAAACTTAAAACTTTTAAGCAAGCAATGAATATTAAATGTAAGTTTTAAATATTAAACATATCTATTTAAGAACTTATATATAAATCATGTCATATATATCCATTTATTACTTTCTACTTTGGTGAAGTTATGAATTAAGTGACATAAATCCAGCAGTTCCGAGAAATTTAAAACTAAAAATTCCCTCAGATTTAATTTTAATACGTCCATTACAAGAGACGACTTCACCATGACGTTATCATGACAATAGGAGCAAAATATACATAACTTCGTCTTTGTTTTCAATTATGTAGCGAGATATATCTCTCCTAGACTGAACTAGGCTATAATTATATTATACTATATAATAATTATAACACAAAACTATAATAATTGTTGCGAAATTAATGTTGCGATAATGCTCCTAAAATAAATTTGTAACTGTCACATTAGACAAGCGATGATGCTATTATACCAAAAGTTTCAAATAATTACATGTATATTATTATATATTATACGTATAAATTAACATATAGGTTGGTTTAGGTCTGTATCACGTACGTAGGCACGATATGCAGTTGTAGGGCTCTACGATGATCCAAGTCAAGTAGTATGAAGGGTCATTAGCGTTTCCTGGAACATTCGTAATGACGATTCATATTGGAGATCTAAAGTGCAGAGAAGAATAATTAAAAATATTAGCTATGACAAGAGGCTTACTGCTATCAATATGTTGTTTTGTAGCAGCTGTATATGTAGCTATATATATATATATATATATACATATATATATATATATATATATATATATATATATATATATATATATATACATATATATATATATACATATATATATATATATATATATATATATATATATATATATATATATATATATATATATATATATATATATATATATATATATATACATATATATATGTAGCTGTAGCAGTATAATAGTCTTACTATAAAACTAATGTAGTTCGTATAAAACTATTTAATTTCACTTAAAAGCCTAGGACACACTAAAGCTGACATTTTTATTACAACTAAATGCGTTTAAAGTGATTTGCTAGAATTCCTTTGTTTCCTTACATTCAAGATCTCATGAAATGTAACAGTTTTAAGTCGTTGACCGCCATTTTATGTCGTCATGAAGTGGAAGTAGTTGAAAACTTTAATTAGAGAGTGTGCTTGAGGAGCTCTCTGTTATATTACGTACAAATAACGGTTATTAATTTTACAAGCACTGTGTAAATTTTACAAACAATATGTTTAATGCGATTTTTATTTTAAAAGTTATTTTTGCAAATAATAATTGTTAATTTTTGATTTCTCAGTCGCGGACGGTAATGACGTCGATGCGTACCAGAATTGATAATCAATTCTCACATTGTAATTATTATTTTACGATAGAAGTTTTTTCTTTAAGTTTTATTCATTTCACTAATTAAATAACTAAAGCTCGGTCATGCCCAAAGATAGTTTAGTTTCCATTATTTATTCAATAACAAAAAAAATATTCACCGTTCACCAGTTTTTATAAAATCGGTCGGTAGTAATTACGATCGGTTTTATTTTATAATATACTAAATGTACAATTTTTATATACATAACGATGGGGCGCTACGGCACAGCGTCTGACTGTATACGTTACGGTCGTGGGTTCGATTCACAATCGGGGAGAATGAATTATTTCAATGGTATCAAGACAAAGCGCGTTGTTAAATGCCACCACTCAACACGTAACGGAATGTCTTAACACTAGGTTCCTCCAGTCTACTCTGCTATATGTAAAATACAGTGTGAAGCTAAAAAAAAACTGTATAAATATACATACACGTAGCTTTTCAAGGATTATTTCTTTAGTGCATAATGGAGCTGTAGCGTTTGACGATCCATCCCTAGCTACCCCGCAAGTGATAAAGCGTAATGTTATGTAAGTATATATTTAAATTTATAAACATATTACTTTCTCACATATTTATAAAAGATAATTTCAATTACATTACTATCAAATGAAATACTAAAACGTGTGTCTCTAAGTTAGATATATTCACCAAAAATATAATACTTAAAGGAGATTGAGAAACAAATACTGGTCAACTGCGAGTTTTCGCGAATACTAGTAATTCACGACTGGCAGTCAGCGGAGAAATTTAGTTATAAACATTGACCAATTTAAATTAATGGGTGTGTGTACTCATTTTGTATGAAATGCACTTCGGACATAAGTTTGTCTTCTTTACAAATTATGGTGTTTTTCTTTTTATTATTATTTTTGCTGTAAGTCTTTGCCAAAACTCTGCTTAATTTCATAATTCCAGATCAACGGTAAGTATATTGGTTATAGCCTATATACAGGTTTAGAATGCGCGGAAATTTGCCGCGAATTAATAATCTTCGCTTCCAAGATATTTGCTCAATAAAATCGGCTCCAAACATTTAGAAGATTTTTTCCTTTTATGTACTAAGTTGTTGATGATATGAACTTTACATAAATCAATGCTTAATAAATAACGTACCAATATTGTACATAACAACAAGCTATCAATCAATATTGTACATAAAGCTCTAGAAACAGAAATTCAAATTACCCAATATCACTTAAACAAACCTAAAAACTACCTGCTTTTTATTGTTGACTTTCTGTAAAGTGCCTCAGAATGATATAATAAGATAAAATGTACAGTTAAATTAAAATTTAAAATCTTTTCTATTTTGAAGTCGGTTAAAAAGTAGTAATTATTAACCCCAACTGTAGTTGCTATTTAGACTTACTTTTGGCACTTCTTAGGGTAGTTTCCGACACCAAAATAAAAATATATACTAAGATTTTAAAAATTAATGATAAATTTTCAAATTATTATTGATATTCACTATGATTAGTGAACTATATTTAATAAGAAAATAATTTTATAATTAAAATAAAACGAATATCTTCTAAATAATTATGGCAATTATAAAAATTACTGCTTCATTTTCTTTCCAGGCCTTTTTAATTTCTTAAAAAAATGTGTCTTGTCAATTATGATATACATCTCAAAATAATTTCAAGTTAATTATTATGAAGGAATAATATAACTCTTTATAAAAATAATGACAAGAAAAATTTACTACATTATTTTTATTAGTAAATAGTAGTTAGTTGTATGCTCACTGATTTAACAAAGTACAGAACTAAGAGTTACTAACAGAGAAGTATCGCCTGGGGTCGAAGTTTACTCGTGCAACGGATGAAGTTAAGTTTAATATTTGTATTGGTTACATATTTAAGAAACATATTATTGGTGTGTTCTATGTTTTACATACCTTATAATTTCGAATAGAATAAATATTAACATAAATAAAACTTTTTATATTGAAGTCTTGGTAAAATTTCCATATAGAGAGGATCTCAGCGATTTATGTTTTAGATGAAAGGGGTCATAATAGATTCAACTTGAACCTTTGTTACCCGGAAAATATTTATTGATGTAGCCAGTAAACATATTTCTTGTAATAGTGAACCATTAAATATTGTCTTAGTAATATGTGTAACATAATACAATCGAGCTCTAAGTTGACACATCTCTGTGATAATTTTGGATTCGAAATCAACTTTTAAAATATTTATAGCATTTATATGATAAATAATGAAATACTGCTCAGTGTGAACTATCTCTAAAAAACAACTAGAAGTTCACTTAAAATACTTCAGTCAATAACCAAATAAAATATTCCATTTATATTTAATATTAAATTATTAAGTTTATTTTATTATTATTTTTATTGTATAAAGTAATAAATATTATAAAGTAATAAATATTAAAAAAAAAATTATATTATAACGTAATAAATTCCTGGGCAGTAGCACAAATTATCGCTCAGTGATTAGAGATAAGTTTTTCTTGACTACATCTTAGTTGGTATGGCAATTTATTTACTTCTACATCTACAAGCGATTTTTTTCCCTGATATCTAGTTCTTTTATTGAACATAAATCGTACAAGCCCCTTGTAGTATTAGTTCATCTACAATCTGTTTAGTCAAGGACTCTAAGTCAGTAGTCACTATAAGAAGCTTAATGCTAAAACTTGTTCGATTTCCTTTGCGCAAACTTGATAAAGTTCGACTATACATGTTCTCTATAAATGTAGATTAACGATAATAAGATACCGATACTAAGATAATAAGATTTTCATTATTTTGGCACATTTATATTCAGTCAACTTTGTATTTGATCATTCTTAATTGCTACAAATAAATATTTAATTTAAAAACAATTATTCTTTTCACGGCTACTTTCGTAAGGCGGAGGACCAGGCGCACCAGACGGGGAGGTCTTTGTCCAGCAGTAAAACGGGAAAATGCGGGGCAAAACATTGAAGATTGAGATGTATCCATCATCATCATCATTTCAGAAATTATAACTTATTTATTATAAATTTACATAAACGACTCATGCCGCAATATTAAAAAAAAATTCAAACCAAAACACGTATAAATTTGTTTTGTTAAATCTAGTCACGTGCGAGAAAGGTAATGTTACTTGTTTAATGCTGCTAAGATACTTCATAAGGCAGATAAACTGAAGCACTTAGGAAAGAAACTTTTGTAAATTCCTAAGCAATTTGTAGTTCAAATTTTATTTCTTTTTAACTTTTCGATAATCAAGATTTTACGTATAAATGACATATTTTTTGATATTTATATATTGAGCACTTATACAAATGTACATTGGTAAAATACATGTAATGTGATAAAAAAAACATGTTTGTTCAAAAAATATGTTTGAAAGAAAATGTTATGTGAATATTTTGTTGATTGTTTTCTTTGACAAAGAGTTCTGAGCTTTTATTTTTTCTTTAAGCTCCTTATTTAAGTAGATACTATAAAAGGTTCCCTAGTCCACTTTTATATTGGGCCATATTTTCCTAGCCTTTGAATTTATCCTGTATCGGGTAGAGAGACGCTCCGTGACACATTCCCGGTCTCTGGTCACAACTGTTTTTTCTCAATAGTTTTTTTAAGTTATTAATATACTAAAAGTAGTTTTTAATTATTACTGCTAGTAAGATCTCTCTAGCTAGCTAAGTATGATCTCAGTCTTAGTTAATTTTATGATCTTTTAATTAATAATAAATAATGCATATCTATGATTTTATTCCAATTTATAAGACTAAGTTCATCAAGCTTACATTTTATGATCCATTGAAGATTTAATTATGCGTGAGGTTTCTTTCACATCATACAAATTAAATAACATGACACATCATACGAGTACGTGACATAGCTACATTAAATATAAATAAAGCTACAGTACTTATAATCAGGAAAATTTATAAATTCACAGCAACTAAACAGGCCAGCAAAGCTAAAATGAAAAATGGCTTCCTTCCGACGTGCTTGTCGTAAAGAAGAAGATGACTACACAAATTGTAAAATTAGCTAAATTATATGTTGACTGAATACAGTGAAGAAACACCAAATAATTGAAAGTCATAAGTATATAATATTTTCTGGTGTATATATACGAGTCCACGAGACATCAGAAAATATTAACAGCATTGTATTTGGATACAGAGAGAAGAATATAAATGACGAGTTTTTTAGTTTCACGAACCATAGGGAGAACCAGTTTAAAGACATTTTTTTATATTTTTTGCCCATATTTGAGACAATGCATGTCTTGCTTCGAAAATGGTTCAGATTTCTATTTAATTAAAGTTTACATTCTTTAAAATAGAATTTTTAATTTAAATAAAAAAAGAAACATTGTATTCAAATACAAGTGATTTTGAAGACAGTGGGAGAGCGTGATACAACGAAATCTCGAACCATTCTTCGGTTCAACTTCAACTCAAAAGCTATCAACACGAGTTATAATGACACAAAAATATTTTTCCCTCAAGAGAAATTATATTCAAATATAAAATATTTTATATATACTGCTTATTACTTGTACGTATAACATATCACTTCCGAAAATTTATAAAAAAACACTTTTGTTCAAATATTACGCCAGCAGAACAATAAATAGGTCACAATTTATCTGAGCTCGTTAATGGTCCCTGTGGGATAAACGAATTTGTGAGGTGCGATTGGGGTTAAAGCGGAGTTGGCTCAAATCGCTAGTAAAGCTACGTGATTTTTCTTATATATTTTCACTACTTTGCCATTACTGATAAGTTGTCAGAAGGCTAAAATCTTATTTTATTTTTGTAATGAAATTCTCCCCGACCTCTCTGCGGCTGTCACCTAAACAGGGTTCTTTTGATCTTGATTAATGTGATTTTCTAGTCGCAGAGCTTCGATCACTAATTTTGTTTATTCTCATCTTATTTCGTTATGAGATTTTTTGTAGATATTAAATATTTTGATTGGGTCATAATAATCATTTGTATCTATCTTTTTCTGTTATAACCATAATCATATTAAGCATAACATGGTTTTATTTCTACCGTGTCCTATGATTCTCACAGATAAATTAGAAAATCTGAACAGAAAAATGCTACTTCTTTTTGTTGAGACCTTGATCATACCACTGAATCTCATTCTAAAATTCATTTTTTTTAAATAATAAAACCTGCCAGTTAATAAATTTACTATACATGTTATATAAGCTTGTATTACACTTTTTATATTACAGACAGGATTTTTTTATAAGATGCGAAATAAGTTAGATTGGCATTGACATCGGGGTAACAAATGTTTGTTACACGATCCATTCGACCTACTCATCTTATAATAAAAACATAAAATTGTGTACTTGGCAAAGTCTTTATTTCATATTTTTTTTTAAAGAAAAAGCTGCTAGTTTTGTAAATATTGAGGTCACGTTTATCCGTAAATAAAAGTATATATGCCATATTAAGAGAGTCGATTCACAGACTTAAGTAATTAATTATGTTACAAAAAACCTTACCTAAGTAAAAGTAAAGGAAATTTGAGAATATAGTTTGAAAATAAACAAACGTTGATGGATCAAGATCCATGATCAAGTCTCGAGTTTATTGAACTTGAGTAAAAAACGAATTATTTCGTTTTTATCTAGTAAAACCTATAATTATTTTGTTTAAATTTATTTATTATGAAATGGAGTAATATTCTATACCATTAACGATTACAGTAAATGATAATTTATTGAATATAATTTAGGTATTTCTATGATATTTTTCTATTTCTATTATTAATAATTATGACAATTATTTCTATACTTTAGCGATATAGGTGCATATTTTTATTCAAAATCATATTATTTACCTACTTTTAATATATTTTTTTAATTGATCATAAATAAAAATACACATACAATACAATAATACAATAAAATACCTGTAAATGATTTCACTTTATTTCAGATTACATTAGTTCTAATAAGAATTATACACTCGTAACTTAGCTACCGATAACATTTTAAAGATCTCTTACTTGTGGAACGTCGCTCCTAAAACAGAGAATTTCTTATTCAATATTATTATATGACTTATATAACTTTCAATATTTTTTACCTGGAATTAGCTACTGCTATTGCTTAACCAATATCTATAATATTATCTCTGCTATTAAATTTTGGTCATCTTTCTATAATCATTTTAAAACATTTTAAAATATTTAAACAAAAGCAAAAGAATTCATCACCCGTTTCACATTATCTATAACGAAATAAAGAATAAAGATAATTTTATTACATAAAATTTTGACATTTCTCCAGAGATGTCTAATTCACCCAGTACTTTGTCATAGGCTCTGTCATTATCATAAAATCATAACATATATATTTATTATATGAAATTATTCCACTGACTGACATACAACGCAAGCTGTAGAATTCCAATAGAGATGAAATTTCAACAGAAACGAAAAAATTGGAATTTTGCTTTTTATAGTCCACGTAAACGAAATTTGGGCTACAGCTTCTTTTAAAAGGTTGCATATGTTTTAAAAGGTTACATATAATAAAAATGTAACTGATCGTTGTCTGTACGTGAAAGGTATTTTAAAAAATATTAGTGACGTTTACCAACGTAATAGAACCAATGATATTTGAAACTTTTATCTATTTGTTTGTGCGTTTATGCACGGCTGAACCAATTTAAATGCAGTGTTAAGTATTTTATCGTTTAATATTAGTGTTTTTTTTTTATTTTTATTTTAATCAGTTTGCTATAGTTTGTAATTTGGCTTAAAATTAAGATATTAAATGTTCATATTAGAAGTCACGAAGTCAGAACGAAATTCAATTTTTTAAGTAAATATTCCTTTAGTTCTAGCGGACGAAGCCGCGAGCGGGTCGCTAGTATAATATAAAATAAGAAGCAGATACAAATTATTATACATTTATAAACCTAAAAACTGAAGTTACCTCATTCAGGAGAAATATCATTTTGGTATACGCATTACATTATTTTTGTGTGTCATGAGATTTACGAGCCGCGTTTAAACATGCCCCTCACACCTTATCATTCGCTGCTGGCAGTGAGTGAACAGGGAATGTAAATGTTTACAATTTATGTGATACCAGCTGGCAGATACATCGTGTAATCAAAATTTTTAAAGCATTAAGTTCAACATACGGAATTATTTATCTTTCATGTACAGGCGTCCTTCTGTTTTGGTCACGCTTTGCGCATTGGTTTCCTGGAATATTTTTCACGTGTCGTATAGATAACGTGATAAAAAGAAATATTATTATCTTCAAGTCATTTTTTGTACTATACAACGAATATTGTATCTTTATATCTTTTTGTTTTTATATTAGCGTTCCGTACGTTAAAGGGAAAAGCAGAACCCTTTTAGGATAACTTTGTTGTCTGTCTGTCTGCCCGTCCATCAAGACCATTTTTTCAAGAACACGTCGAACAATCAAGCTGAAATGAATGTGAATTGAAATCGATAACCTCTTGAAGCATAGAAATAATCAAACTTCTAAGTCGATGCAATCAAAATATACAAGCATTTATACAATTTTTTTTGCATTTTGTATGAAAATCGCCGTGAAATAAAACTTCACAAAAATTAGAACTTATAGTACAAACACAGGAAAAATTGGAAATTTACATATATCCTAGAAAAAAACCCATTACAAACTTATATTGTAGTTAATTTCATACAAAAGAGGGCAAATTTATGTTTGTCACCTCTTATTAGTTGTCATTGACCTAGACTTATGACAAGCTACCCATACCCAACAACCTACAAGAAGTGAGAAATAACTAAAGAGAAATAAAGAAAAAATCTCTAAATTGATAATTTATATATTTAACACAGAAAGAAACCATTACAAACTTATAATGGAGTTCATTACATACAAAATAAGGCAATACGACCGCAAATTTAAGTTTGTAAATTTTTATAAGTAGTGTTTTCCTCAGCGGAATACCTATGTCATGAAAACATGAACTAGATACGGAACCCTCGGTTCACAATTACTACTCGCACTTGACACATATTTCTTTTATAATCGTATCCATTAGAAATTATAATATATTTTAAACCTTAATAATAATTGCATATGTTGTTGGTATGTTCATTGTTTTTAGATACTTATGTATATCTATGAAACTAATCTTTATCTTTTCTTATTTGTGTGTATACGCTGGTATGAGCATTTTAAATGGCTGCAATATCTGTTCATGCTTGTATGTAATCAATAATTCAATATAAATTAAACATGTAATTTTTCAAAAAAACAATTTAAAAGATCTATTTAACGAATATTTGCTATATAATATTAATAAATCTCATTAATCTAAAATTAATATAAAACAAAGGCTCTTCTATTGTACTCATTGTCCTCGTTTAAACATAATGGTGTCGCCTACATATTTAATTAATCATATTTGCTTACGAATACTTCAGAATTAACAGAGTTCTTTCCATTGTTGAGATTGAACGAATAAATATAGATACAGGAGACGGTGGGTGTTTTTGTCATTACCTTTGTTTGACATAGTGTGGGCGCAGTGGCTGTCGTGTAATTGAAACTCGATAACAGCACTAACCACTTACCAATAAACATTAAAACGACTTATCACACTGAAAATACTGAGCGCTGATTACTAAACACTGAAAACAAATAGTCACTACTACTACTACAGTGAATGGAGCAACAATTCCGAGTTATTACTCCATGGATTCACAGATGCATGGATTCTGTCAAGATACGAGAAGATCGAAAGTCTGTGACATTAATATTTTATTAAGGGGTAGCCATCCGCTCGCGGCTTCGCCCGCTTAAGTTAGCTTGATCGCGTTCGTTTTAAAATTATATACCTACGTCACAATGCAATTCTTCGATTTTCTCGTCATCTTATTTGATCATTCTTGTCTTTTATTAAAAATCACGATCAATGTACCTATATGTTTATTGCATGTGTATATTAATACGTAAACGTATATGTA
This sequence comes from Dione juno, assembly GCA_037127375.1. Taxonomy (NCBI): domain Eukaryota; kingdom Metazoa; phylum Arthropoda; class Insecta; order Lepidoptera; family Nymphalidae; genus Dione; species Dione juno. The sequence continues at coordinate 3,527,123 of JAXRJS010000032.1, read as the reverse complement.
ATTAACATTTAATGTAAGCAGATTATGTTCTAGCTTTTCTATCACAGCGTATAAAATACAATATCCACTTCCCACAGTTGTAGTTTATAATCCAAATCATACCAGCACTGTTTATTTTTATTTAAAAGTAAATTGAATATTTTTTTATTATTAAAAACACCGCGTTCTTCGCGTTCTTTATTCTAGTCCTGACAAATGTACTACTACTATCTTCTATTTCAAACATAGCCAATGCTTAAAATAAAATATTATACTAAAAAAACGTTATTTGAACTTAAATAATGGTCATATTAAAAACAAATTAAGTAATTTATTCGATAAAAATAAATAAATTAAATATATAATTTAGCTTCACTTGCTAGTAACCGACGTAATTAAAATATGTCTATTATTTCCTTCCTACCTCAGTGAAGTCAAGCTGTCAAAATTTATTCATTCTTTCGTAGATACCAGTAATCAAAGTAATTCGACTTTATCGGTAATTAGTGTTTTTAAGAAAACTGTACCAATTTTGTTGAAATTCATCAATTTTCACTTTTTTTGCCAATAGCTTTTAGGTGATCCGCGAATAAATAAACAAAGATACAGACGAAAAATCTACTGCTTATTTTTTTAGCTCATGTTTCAATAACTATAACGATAGCTTAACGCTATATAAATCGACCCAAAATCTTTATTGAACATTGACTTTTCTATACTTTAATACTACGTCAATTTCATCTATGGTCTTTATGGTATTTAAGACATATCGACATTAATACATATTAAATATTACTATAGATTTTTAAACACATAATATTGGTTTACGAAAATGATTTTAAGTTACCTATCAATAGACGGCATTCTATCAAATACTACTAAATTACCTTCTGATCGTATAATATCTGTAAATCAAATGATTTGTAACTATTACTGTGATATATAGATAGCTTTTCATTTGCTTTTATGTTTAAATAAAAAAAAAACATTTGCCATTTGCCACTGTTACTAAGTGAGAATGGAATAAAACTACCTTTACTTGTAATTTTGCATTGCGCATCAGGATAAAAACTGTCCTATATATATTGTGTAAGGCTATGAACTATTAGCATGCCAAATCTGACACACTTCTCTTCAGTAATTAAAAAAGAAATAATTACTTTTTCATTTATTTACCGGGAACAGCATGGAATACCGGGATTTATTTATTATTTATGTGGGTCGGGATTATAAGCTATTATTATACAAAAACTAGTTCATTTCTGTCCATTAATTTTTGCCTGATTCAAGGGCAAATAAACAAAAAGACAGACAGACAAACAAAAATTCTGCTGAGTTGATTTTTAGCCTCTGTTATCGATATATTTACCGATCCAATCAATTTTTTAAAATATTTAATGTACAGAATTGACTTTTTTTATCCTTTTATTACATATATAGATAATAGAACAAACGCTTTAAATTATGTTATGTTTTCGTTAAGTAATTACAATTAACCAAATTGAAGGTGTCAGAGGTTGTTCGTTCAGTTTTTACTATTAAAGTGATTATCATTTTTACTTGATTTAGATGATTGAGGGCATTATTAAAAATCATTATTATAACAAATTATATATTTATTAACTTAACACTAGGTTCCTACGGTTTCCGGTTCCGGTTTTTACGGTTCCCTCTGCTTACCCTGCCATGTGCGGGATACAGCGTGAAGCTAATTTAATTTAATTTTTATATATTTATTGATTTATTGTTCGTTTAAATTTACAGCATTTACAGTAAAAAAAAATTATGTTATAATTTTATCATTGTTAAATTCCAAGCCTGTTTATATTTAGTAAAATATAAATCGTAGGTGGTAGCGCCAGTGAGTCGTTTCCCGCTGCGCTACGATAGCCGTCTAATAATACTGAAAAGGCTTAACAGCAAATGTACTTTGTTTTTTATTTATTCTGCCAACGATTTTCCAATTGCCTTATTTATTATTTATTTACTATACATTACAGAGCGACTGATTACGGGATGGATGTAGATACGCTCAGCTGTGGCAAGTTATGCTTTATTTTATACGTAAGTTATATTTTCATGGTAATAAGCATATATACCTACATACTATATAAAAATCTCGATTGAAGCTAGTTACAGTTATGAAAAAAGCTTTTTGTACATTTTTATTATGTTTCGGCTCGTAGCTTTTTTATAGCAAAGCATAATATAATAAAATAACCTAGATAAGACACTGATAATAATTACCACACAATTTGGACGAAGCTCGGTGCCTGGGACTCGCGATTCAAGTGTAAGCTTATTCAATTAATTTTAGTGTTCGTCAAAGTACAGGATATATATTTTCGATACAAATATATTTTTCCTAATTAATAAGGCTTTATATATTTTATAATATATTATTTTTTTAGGGTAAATACCTATCAATGCCCATTCTTGTAATTAGAATATAAAAAGTTCGTTATAATACGAGTATTTTATAAATATATATTTAAACCAAATATTATAAAAAAGTTTTTTTGTTTATCTTTAATTTTCTAGGTAATTTTGTTTGTGTTTTATTTTACGAGAATTTTGATTTTCCTAAATTTTGAATGTCCGTAAATATAAATTGAACTTGTAATGGAATACATTAAGTAGTAAATTTTTATAATATTTACAATTAGTGGCCACATTCAATTGACTATGGATGCTTTGACTGTGGTTTTCACTAATGTACAGAGCTACTCGAAGTAGGTATATTAAAACTATATCTATCATTAAAACTATCTTTTTTCTACATAACATATATTTATGTTGAAAAAATACATTTTGCGCTTACATAACAAACGATGGCTAAATTTTACAACATATCAAAATAATGTACTACGAGATTGTATATCCTAAACTAAATTATAATAAAGTTGCAATGACTGTATTTCTACCTTCTAAGGATTATTCCACTATGATATTTTTTTAACATAAAAAATGATTACAGTGGGTGGGTGAAAAATACTGATAAGAAACTATAGTTACATATATAAATACCCGTAAGGTTAAGGTAAGTATATAAGAAATATAGTTTTTGTCTATCTGCCTAAGCCATTGACTGCCTAACCGATTGATATTTTTATATAGTATATGAGAGATTTTACTTTTTTTTTATAAAATTTAATGTCTCCTAAAATTAACATATATAGTCAATATAAATAATTCATTTCTTTAAGTGCGTTTGAAATTTGTTCTTTTAAATTATTTTAATAATTCATTGTTCTAATATAATTTTATTCATACAAGCTTGTTAGAACTTAACCGGTAACGTAACTTGTCATATAAAATAATACATTCAAGAGCAGAGGGTTTGAGGGTTGTAAATCTCGACATGTAACTTTGAATTTATCATGATTTTTGGCTGGAGAATTTTTGTTTTTTTAAAAAAGGTAAAAAGGGTTAGCTAAACATTATTTTATATTTTGATGAAGAAAATTGTTATACAAACAGATATCATTTGTTTCTGAGATACACGAAAATACAATGTCGTTTAAATCTTTCAACCGTAATTATAGATTAATAGCGTAATTGGGTTCTTAGTTTATTGTTGGAAAATCGGGAAATTGTATATTTAAACATAAGTTTGAAATAAATTTATGACAAGAATAAATTTTGGCCATTAAAAACTCTAAGTCACGTTATACAATACTATTTATTAATGTATTTGAGGCCATCGTGATGCAGTCTGTCAGCGTGAAGAAGAGGAAGAATGCTATTTTCCCCGTTAGATAAAGCGTAGCCATCTGGTGTACACCGCAGAATGGGATGTCTTGACTTAAAGTCTACCTTATTTTGAAAAAAAAAGCGTAAAGCTGAAAAATATTGCAATACTATTTAGTATACTTATATTGTTTGTACTTATATTTAGTGGTAGTAAACTTTAGATAGTCAACATGGATCGAAAACGGTGATGAATGAAAAAGTCATAGTATAACAATAGTGGTATAGCTATTAGAAATAAATAGTCATTTATTATATATACCTCAGAGGGTGTCTAGCCAATTATCTGTCCGATATTTGGTTTCCGGCATACGGGTACGCGACCCCGGGACCTCGAGCCACCACTTTCATAACCCGATCCAATCCATGTAAGTGGTGTCCCTCCCCTATATTCCAAGCCTTTCTGCCTCTTATTCCCTTTCCTTTCTTGGTTTCTCCCAGTAATGGGTTTGGAGGTCAGATGGCAATCGCTCCATTAAAAACCACTTCGCCACTTATATGGACCGATTGGACAAAAAGCTGGGTATGGCTAGGGCGTCGCCGTTAAATGACGCGCAGGCACATCGCCCTACACCTGCGATAAGTGGGCAAGGGCTACCGTGTCAAGTACGGGCACGGCTAACGACGTCAGTACCCAGACGGAAACTCCGCTTTGCAACATGGAATATTGCCTGACGATGCAGAGAACTCGCAGATGTACTCATGAGACGTCGGGTCCAGTGTGCTTTCATTCAGGAAACTCGCTGGAAGGGCAATAAGTCTCGTAACATCGGGCAGGGTTACCGCCTTATATACACTGGTACACTGGGTCACCTACGGGCAAAAACGGTGTAGCGGTAGCGCTTTCTGAAGAGCTTCAGAATGGGCTTCTTGAAGTTGACCGTCGCTGCGACCGCTTGATGCGGGTAAAGGTACTGATCGAGGGCGTAATCACAAACTTAATCAGTGCTTATGCTCCCCAGGCGGGTTATAGCGCGGCTGAAAAGGAGACTTTCTGGAAGCAGTGTGAAGAGATCCTACTCGCTATACCGTCTACCGAAGCAATCTTAGTTGGGGGGGACTTGAACGGTCACGTGGGTAGGGTCGCTGAAGTGTATGAACGTGTTCACGGGGGTTTTGGATATGGTCTTCGCAATGCAGAGGGAGAAAATATTCTAAGAACCAGCATTGCGTCTGATCTGGCCATCGTGAACACTTTCTTCCAGAAGAAACCTCAGCACCTTATAACGTATAAGAACGGGTCCCACTCAACTCAAATTGATTATTTGCTGACTAGACGGTTTCATATGGGCAGGGTGACCAACTGTAAGGTCATTCCCGGCGAAAGCCTGACGGCCCAACATCGTCTCCTTGTCATGGACTATAATGTTACCCCGAAAAAGAAAATAGCTGAGAAACGGTAGCCTAGGATTAAGTGGTGGTTGTTGAGTGGGCCGATGCAGACAGACTTCTTGGCGGAAGTGGAGAGTCAAAATCTACTGACTAACACCGAGACCGCTCAGACTGCATGGGATCGAGCTCATTCAACAATCATTGCGGCGGGCAAGCGAGTTCTTGGCGTTACTAAGGGTGGGCGTGTCATCGACAGGGAGACATGGTGGTGGAATGACCAGGTGCAGGGGGTGATTCGGGAAAAGAAGGCTGCGTTTAAAGAATGGCAGCATTCCAACTCTCCTGAAGACAGACTGGAGTACATAGCAGTGAAACGGGCCAGCAAAAGAGCTGTAGCCAGAGCCCGCAGAGAAAGTTTGTCGCTATTGTACGATAAACTTGAAACTGTGGAGGGGCAGAAGCTCATATACAAACTGGCTCGTGCTCGAGATAAAGCGACGCAGGATATTACAAAATGTCTTTGCGTCAGAGATTCTCGGGGCACGTTGCTTTGTAGTCATGCCTCTGTGAAGGAGAGATGGAGAAGCTACTTTAAGGAGCTGCTGAACACTCAGCAGTCTTGTAGTCTTCCTCTTGAATTATCTCCTAACCTCGGACTTGTTGCTCCAATAACCCGTGACGAAACTCGTAATTGTCTTCGACGCATGAAGAACGGAAAAGCGGTAGGACCTGACGACATCCCAATCGAGGCGTGGAAATCGTTGGGCTCTCTTGGTGTGCTTATACTTACTGACCTGTTTAACCGTATCTTGAATATTGGAAAGATGCCACATCAGAGGCGGCAGAGCTTTATTATCCCTATTTACAAAGGAAGGGGCAGTGTTCAAGACTGCGGTAGTTATAGGGGCATTAAGATTATGAGCCACACCATGAAGCTCTTCGAGCGCATGATCGGCCTCAGGCTCCGCCAAGAATGTACTGTCTCTGAGTCTCAGTATGGGTTTCACCCAGGATCAGGCACTATGGACGCCATTTTTGCCCCTCAGAACTTTGATGGAGGCTTACAGGGAAAAAAGGAGAGCTCTGCATGTGGCCTTTTTGGACTTGCAGAAGGCCTTTGACTGTGTGCCACGTCAGTGTATCTGGTGGGCATTGCGATCCAAGGGGATCCCTGAAGCCTATATTGAGGTTATCAGAGATATGTACAACGACTCCGCTTCAGTGGTTAGGACCGCTGTTGGCGACACCAAGCCCTTCCCGATTACTGTAGGGGTCACCAGGGCTCAGCTCTTAGTCCGTTCTTATTCAATGTAGTGCTGGATACTGTCTCGGCTCACATCCAATGCCAGCCCCCGTGCTGATGATGTATGCCGATGACATAGTACTCATCGACGAGAACCGACTGATGCTGGAGCGTAAAGTGAACGCCTGGAAGGGTGCGCTTGAGAACGGTGGTCTCAAACTGAATGTGTCGAAGACCGAGTACATGGCTTGCGGGAACCCGGACTCGAGCACCATCCATATCGGGCCTGAGCCAGAGCCGATAAATCGGAGAAGTTCAGGTACCTTGGAGCCGTTATGCATGAGTCTGGAGGCATCGACCACGACATCCATGCCCGTATAACCGCTGCCTGGGCCAAATGGCGGGAGGTCACTGGTGTAGTCTGTGATAGCAGAATACCGCCCAAGCTCAAGGGACTGATATACAGAGCATTATCCGACCGGTTCTTTTATACGGCAGCGACTGTTGGCCAACATTATCTCGGCACACTCAGGAGCTTCACGTCACGGAGATGAAGATGCTGAGATGGATGTGTGGCGTTACGCGGTCCGACCGCATACGCAACACATTCATTCGAGGTAGTCTTGGGGTCCGTGACGTAGCGGATAAGCTCCAAGAGCGTCGCCTGAGATGGTATGGCCATGTTATGCGCCGATCTGAGAACTATGTCGGAAGGAAGTGCCTTGACATGTCTGTCCCTGGAGTTAGACCACCCGGACGCCCAAGGAAGCGATGGCTGGATGTCGTGACACAAGACATGAGAGCCAATAGATTGTCCACTGAGGATGTTAAAGACCGTGCAAAGTGGAGTAGGCTTAGTCGGAAGGCAGACCCTGGCAAAAGCCGGGACTATGCCAGGAAGAAGAAGAAGAAGTCATTTATTATTATAATTACATATCAACTTTAGCCTAATATAATAGCGGTTTAAACTTATAAATAATTATTATATGAGCTTGGGCCAACAGTGTTTGGTAGATCGCTAACCTGCGTACTAGATTTACTGAACGACGATAGAATATATATATATATATATATATATATATATATATATATATATATATATATATATATATATATATATATATATATATATATATATATATATATATAATATCGAATTTAAATATTCTGTAAATATTCTGTAGTCTGACATTTACTGTTGTTAATATATTATACAAACATTATTTATATAAACTATCCTCTCAAATTACACAATCTATTATTGAAAATACAATTATAAAATATATATGTTTCTTGCATAAAAATTATATGTATATAAATGAAAATGAACAGTTTGTAAGTAGACTCTTCTAATTTTTCAAATCACGACGTATAGGTACATAATTGGAATTAATATTCCAAATTATTCCAGTGTCATTCACTTTTTTCCTTCGTCGCACACAACCTTTATATTTTTTAACGCTGCCAATGCTTAAATTATTACTTATATTAGACGAAAATACTATTATTAAAATTTTTAGTTTAATTAAAAATATAAATTATCAATTTTGACATTTTCCTCTTTATATATACTGTAAGTTCTCACTTCTTGTCAAATTTTATAAGTAGACTAGGTAAACGAAGTACAAGTTGTTCTAAATATACGAATTTTGTATAAAATTAACCATAGTATAAGTCTGTAATGGTGTTTTATCTGGTATAAATTTCACATTTTACCCTTTGTTTGTTCTATAAATTCTGACTTACTGCCAAATTTAATCACTCTAGGTTGAACAGGAAGTTGGCATTGATTGCGCGGTGATTTTCATTCGTATTGCAAAAAAATTAAGCATAAAACTAACTTATAAAAATCAAATCTTTCCTTATTATCCTTTTATTATAATATATAGAAATGGTTTTATACTTTATATATTAGGTACATACAATATAACTAACTTCCATTATATTTTTTTCTTGAGACAAAATATAAAGGTGTATTTAACTCTTGAAACTGCGACCATGTAGGCGCTGTCCCTACATTTTAAATCGTTGATAACATTTCAGATATCAATATACCTAAGCCACATACACTAAAAAGCAACTATGACCTACATACAGTAAATACACAACGTATAATTTTGTCAACATGCTTTTATTTTTTATGAAATATCAGAAAAGTTACTGAGGGTTATCCTAAGGTAATATACATACATGCTGGCGCGAACCTTATAACCCTTAAATTGATTCTTTCCGTTCTAAGCAACGTGTGTTGACAAATGTCAGGAGGGAAGTAAAGACGACGACCAGTTACACTATTTATTTCTCTTATCACACTTTTTACTCGCTTAAACTGCACTTATACTTTTACACTTATGCACTATTTAAAATTGTCAGGTTCGCACTTTAAACTTTGCGTATAGTAACAGCGCTACCGCTAACTTTACGTATTATTTTTCACAATCACAACTGTATACCTTTTGTGAGGCAGAATAACGATGTACTGACTAAACTGACAAAAACCTCCCTTTATATAGCCATTCTCTCACTTTTATAAATAATTATGTGGGTATTTCCATTTTATTCTAAGCAAGTTACCCCAATATAACAACTATTATCTTACACGTGGTACAAATAAGCTTATAACTATAAGCTTTTTATGCACTGTCTCGTGTTCAGTAGGCTTCAACTTATGAAATATATTTAATTCAGACATTTTAGAGGTCCTTTAGCTCTATTAACCAGGTTTATGTATTATTTAAAATTTTGCAATGGCCGTGACAGCACTCAGCATAGTGCTCAGCTTAGTAGCACACAGTGGCAGCGAAGATTAAGTTTATTTAATAAGAGCAAAAAAACAATTAAATACTTATTTAATTGGTGTTAAAAAAGGAAAGTTTCTGAAGAATTTATCACATTTTTTCTATATTCAAATATTTGCGAGTATCCCGTAAATCACACATTGCCAAATGTCTATCATAAGCAGTGATTCCGACATTTGTCATATACAAAGGATATTGCTCGTAAGTGTACACAAGTATACAAGTATTGTTTGTAAAAGACGTGACCAGCCATTTTGGTATTATATCGTGCATTTGTTACAATATATCGTACATAGTTATCGTACATTTGGTACAATTGTAGAGAGTGAAAGAGACACAACACGTGTATAAATTCCAGGAAATGATGATTGTTGGAAATAATCTATACCGTCTGCTGTAAGGATAGAACGTTATAGAACTATAAAACGTAACTAACAATTTTGTGACAATAGTTTGTTTGTTAAGTTTTACATATTTTGCTATTTTATTATAAAAACACAGAGCAAAAAATAAATAAAAATTACGTGCATAAGTTGATTTTGTAGTATATGATATACTAAGTCTTGTCTTTCTTTGAGATTATTATCTTCCATAATTAGGTAATTTTATATATCGGTCTTTTAATATTTCCAATATATAAGTTTGTCTTATATTTAGTATTGCCTGTCTCCTTTTAATAATTGCGCCTTATTAACTCTTCCCAAATTTTGATACCATAAGAGAATTACAGAGAGCAAAATAAATGCATTTTAACAATTTTCTATTACATACATATATTATATTTACATACGTATATTTATAATACGTTTTATGTTTAGTTCACCAATGGCAATACATCTAAAAAAAATTTTACTGTTTGGTACGGATTTTGGTCCGGCGGCGGCATTGGTCCGTACTTCTTCAAAAACGACGTTGGCGAGGCCCTCACCGTTAACGGCGAGCGCTACAGATCAATGATTACCATTTTTTTTTGGCCGGAATTGAATAGAATGGGCGGAATTGAATAGAACGAACAACGCCTTGGACAATCTGCGAGAGCGGTTTGAGGGTAGGCTTATCTCTCGCAGAGGTGAGGTGAATTGGCCACCAAGATCGTGTGATTTGACCCTGCATAGCTTTTTCTTGTGGGATTTTCTGAAGTCGCAGGTCTATGCCAATAAGCCACAATCGACCGCACAGACATAATGCAGGCCATTGCTCAGATTCAGCCGGATGTATGCAACGGAATTATTGAAAATTGAACCTCTCGTATTCGTGCCATCATTCGACATGCGGTGGCGGGCGGCGGTAACTGATGTTACATTTCATAAATAATGGCATAAATGGGCCTTTCTAATAAAAAAATGTCGTTAATATCTCACACATAGCTTGTTTTATTTAATTTTAACATCGACCACATTATTGGAAGATCCTTTACAATTTCATTGGACTTTGGATTTATATTTATTGCTTTTAAATTTATTTTTGTCGCAATAATTATAATAACAATTAACAACATTGTATGGAATCCTAAATTCAGCATATAATAACATTGAAAAAGCTCATATTTCTTTAAATTAATTGAAAAAAAAGTTCCCATTGCCGCGTAGGGAAATAAAAAGCAATATAAATTACTTAAATTAGAAACACGACCGCCAAACAAATTAAAAAATCTAATCGAATACTCGGCGAAACTGACAGGACAGCAATGAAAAGTCGTGTTTGATTGATATTGGAATTTAGGTTATTTATTGAAACAAATAGAATATATTTTCAAACCTATAACTAAAATTAAACCTAAATATCAGTACAAAACAATAGATAGCAAATGAAAACCTAAACATGCATTTTAACTCACAAAGAACAGTAAAATGTTTCCTAAGACTTCAGTGAATTATTACATGTTACCAAATAAATACATGTTTGTAATTAAAATTAAATAAAATTAAACTAAATTAGCTTCACACTGTATCCCGCACATGGCAGGGTTGGCAGAGAGAACCGTAGAAACCTACTGTAAAAACCTCCGCGTGTTGAGTGGCGGAACACAAAGCCGCGCGCTGCCTTGTGACCAGAGCGAAGAAAATAAAAATCACTCATTCTCCCCGAGTGGGAATCGAACTCACAAACCGTCGCGCTTACAGACAGAGGCTATGGCTCTGCGCCACGGCGGACTTTTGTAATTCATTGAGTTTTATCTTTAATATACAGTAATTTCAAAATTTTTAATGTCTTAATTCAGTGACATTTGTTCATTTTCTGCCGATTACAAAATTCGAATGACAATAATATGAAATGAAATTTTCAAAAATACCCCATATAAAGAGTGTTGAAATAAAGTTAAAATACTAAATTTTACAATTTCCTATACCGTATATACTGATAAAAAAAACTGTTTTTTTTTCTGGAAAACTGGACGCTCGTTGCTAAAAATTAAAAATTTTGTATGTCGCTGTCATTCTCGACGTGCGATATATTAGTTAATTTTTGAACAAATATATTTAGTCAATATTTTTTTGAATGACGGCTATTATTATTAATTTATCCTTTGCTTTTAAGCGTAATTTGTCAAATGAATTTAATAAACTGTTCCGCTCGAAACGTTTCAGGCGCTATACACTAAAGCGTTTGATCGAAATTGGATTATAAGTCTGCCATTCGAAATAATTCATAGGTTAGAACACAAAGTACGACAAAAATAGGACAACAAAATATATGTATAAAAAAAATCTTTAAATCGTGACAGCTCAGAAATTATTATATTGTAAATTTTGCATGTGTGTAAGTGACCAAAAACTAAATTATTAACTTAATCTGAAAAAAAAGTAACTTAATAGTTTTGCTTTTAACTTATCAACTTCTAAATATAAAAAAAAAACACTTATCTACTGGTCCATAACAATGATAAAAGTGAAAACAAGATTGAATCTGCACCAAGTTCATGAATATTTTGTAGAGGAAACAAGAAACGACATTTTTGTACGAAGATTCCTTCAATGTGTGAATCATTCATTTTTAAATCAATATAAGTAACATACGGCTATATATGGATATTTACTGTATACATTATACATTAGCTAAAAGCTAAACTAATGTACTTGTACACTAACTTAATGAAAAAAAAGAAATAATATCAACCCATTGTTAAAATATTTCTTTACTATATAAAATAATTTTAATCAATAAGCTGATCTAAATAGTGTTTGTACTCAAATAAATGATTTTAGGCTAAAATGAAATTTCCAAAGCATAGACACTGTTTGAGAAACCTGGGCACTTAAGATATCCTCTATTGGTATATCGAAAGAAAACACATTCTTCATATGTGTTTTTATTTATAAGTGTACACTCGTATTACTCTCGATACATTTTGACATATTGCTTATTTAAAATGATTTATTAATTTCTATTATTATTATTATTACTACTTAATATGTATATATATATATATATATATATATATATATATATATATATATATATATATATATATATATATATATATATATATATATTATACTAAAAACTAAATATTTGTACATTTGCATAATAGAAACTTAGAAGAATGTATGTGGCACCTTATCAAAAATAGCTTAGCATGACATGCTAAAGTCTATTTCTAAATTTCCTTAGTAGTCACGCAAACGAAGTTGAGGACACCAACTAGCTTAAAATATATATTCATAGAAGTTACTTACTTAACTTAAAAAAATTATATTGTATTATATACTTAAAATAAATAAAAAAAAATACTATACATATTTTACCATTATAATCTTTTTATTTCAAAGCATTATTATAAGTTCGTTTATTAATGTCTTTGTTCTACAAAATCAGCTATTTTCAGTTTTGTCCAAGTTTTATGTATAAAATGTTTTTCTGTAATAAGGAAGTAAGAAAAGTTATGAATTTATATTAGATTAATCTTTATCACGCACATATATAATTGGACGAACAAAACCTGTTACAAAAACACGTTTTACGATACTATCAGAGTTTTTCCATTTATTTAGCCAGAGGATATCTACAAGGGGCAATACTTACTTAATAGTGTGAGCGTTTATACTTATATATTTTACTTATTCTAAATATAATATCTATTAATCTATATTTAATGATCAAGAAAGGTGACATCCGTATTTCCGTATTTATGTGTTAATAATATTATTCTTTATTTCCAGAATAACCATGCCAATTAACAATTTGCTTATCAATAATATATCAACCAATTTCTATGATTAATATTGTTTATTAATCCTGTACACGTAAAGAAACAACCTTATTATAAGTACAAAGTAATGCGAGAAAAAAACTTTAAATCGCTATATATACTAAACAGTTATCTTATATTAAAAATGACTAGGTAAATCTAATAGTCATTTGGTCGTTTTTTTCATTTTGACAATATGGTGACTGCTAGCTGCTATGGTGAATTTTGATTACAGTTATTTATTTAGTAACACTAACAAGGTTAAGGCAAATCTATTGACGTATGAATCATCTGTTCTGTTCTGTACTGCAGTAATGGCGTTTCGAGCGTGCCAGTTGAGCACAATTCACTTCGCCAATGTCACGTTGTATGGAGAATACACGAAGGAGAATGTACAGTGAAACGATAACTAACTTTACACAATAATGCAATGCATGTAAAAAAAGAGATCCGACGTATGAATTATAAAAATTGGCCAAGCCGTCTGGTTTCTACAATGCCATATACGAACAAACATACATATATACACACATACATAGACCAATAAACACATTACTATTACTCTCCTTTGTGTCGCGCAGTCGGGTAAAAGTAACAATCAATACATTAAGAGTGTCAAGCGATACGTAATACAATAACAAGCTATTTGTTAAGGGATTAAGTTCCAGGTACTGCTCATTATTTTTTTTGCCATGACAACTGATTCAATCTATGCTTATTTTATGAATAGATATAGAAATCTAATTGGGTATGAAACGATTCGTGGTTAGCGTATTTTCATAGAAATAACAAATGTCAATAGCTTCCTCTAAATTGCTTTTCTCTAGTTATCGACATAAACAATTTTTTATAAATATATACTTTTTAATTGAATCTAGCTTTTGTTTTGCTGATTAGTTTTACTTTTTAAGCAAAGTACACAATATATTTACCAATAATGAACGAGGCGTCGATTATTGAAAAAGAAGTTAGTGTATCTGATTTTATTTAATTTTTTTTCAATAAATATCGTCTTTTTCACTTAAGTCAAACAATAAGTAAGCTAAATTATATTTTTGGTTTTAGTATAAGATAACTTGGAACCGACTCTCGTACAGTAGAAGTTGATTATTATGCGTTGTTTGCTGGTGAATGTCGATTACTGGGATATGATGTCGATAGCTGGACATTCTCCCTATCTTTGGTTTATACACGTTTTAATCGAAATTTTAAGATATTAATATTTAAAGTTTACTTTCTTATTTTTAATATGATTATATTTTCCTAAACTTTATATACAATTTACGATTGGTGGCGGTGTCGATTATTGGTGCCAGCACGATACGCGTGTACGTGTATATATTATTTGTAATATATTCATTATGATAAATATATAATGCATTAGCATTATATAATTAATTTGTTTGATAATAGCTTGGCATGTTCTTCAGAATGTCAAAAAGCTCATAAAAGCTTGCTTAGTGCTTTCTTTGTTATATGGAACGCGTCGTGCCTCGTGTAGTTTTATGGTTGGGATATTTCTTAGGATTATTAATTATTGAAATTCTTATTTAAATAATCTGAAGAAACAACATTTTAATGCACATCACTGTACGCTTCAATCCCGCTACTAAAACTCGTTTGTGGGTTAATATGTCATTAAAATTACAATTAAAACCTTAACCTCAAATTATACCTTACTTCCTTTGTTCTTACTTAATATTTAATAATATAATGTAATATAATAATATAATGTAATATAATAATATAATATAATTAATATTTCAATAACCCCTACTAATATTATAAATGCAAAAGTAACTCTGTGTGTCTGTTACGCTTTCACATACAAACTATTGAGCCGAATTTAATGAAATTTAACCGAAGTAACCGAAGAATGGTGGTGTGTATATATATATCTAGTTTATTTACTTTAATGAAGTGGATATTGATAAAAAAGTAATGTTATAAACTAGAAAAGAGATTTCTTACATATGGTATGTTCAATAACATATTTATTACAAAAATATTGCATATTATGCA
Organism: Dione juno; assembly: GCA_037127375.1. NCBI lineage: Eukaryota > Metazoa > Arthropoda > Insecta > Lepidoptera > Nymphalidae > Dione > Dione juno. The sequence goes on along the minus strand of JAXRJS010000032.1, from coordinate 3,511,810 downwards.
AATGTATCAAATAAATGTAGCAAATGATCGTTTAAATATACAATTTACATATATGTTTCATGTAAGAATTATATACATTGTGTATACGATTTTTAATAAAAAACAGAGTGATTCGGAAATATATCCGAAAAAGTCATAGAATTGCAATATGATGTCCTAGATATAATATTTTAAAAAGAACGTGATTCAGTTTATATAAGGGACGCTAGTAATATTATAAACGCAAAAGTTTGTTTGGATGCTTGTATGTTTGTTACTCTTTCACACAAAAAGTCCTGTATGGATTTTAATAAAACTGTACAATAATATAGCTTATACATCAGAAAATTTAGCGGACATCTTGTGAATTGTTCAAAATATAATTATAATAATTAATAACGTATTTTCAATTAGTAAGCGCCTACACAAAGTGTTTAGCAACCAGTTCCTGCCGAGTCGTCGTTCCAATTTTATATTTATTTTCAACAATCAACATCAACAAAACGACAAATAATACTTTGTTAATGTAATATAAATATTATTTTAAGCATTGACAACGTTAAAAATATAAAGGCGGTGTACTTAGGAGGTAAAGTGAATGATGTTGGATGTAAATAGTAGTGATGTGAGAAACTAGAAAAGAGTCTACTTACAAATATATAGAAATGTTGCATATAAAATAATATATTTTCTTTTATTTAAAAAAAGTATATTTAAAATATATTTTACATGCAAGAATCAAATACGTTGTAGGTATATAAGATTTTTAATAATGTATTGCGTAATTTGTACCTAATCGTGAAAATCGCCTACTTACTATTCCTTTCGTAAAAGCTGCGGTACAACGATTATTGACACAGATTGTATTTTTAAAGGTGTGATTCAATTTAAATGTTTTTTGAAAGTTAAAGTTTTGTGGATTTATCTAGTATTACAAAATTCATAAATCACAAAATCTTATAAAGTATTAAATAAATGAACTAAATTTGGCAAGGAGGTAGACTTTAAAGCAAAGTATTTCAAGAATTTTAAAGCAAAGTTTTTTAGATTCAATTCTTAAGATATTTTAAAAGTAGAGAAATATTGAAATTATATATGAAAATTCGGCGAAAAAGGGACCGTTGTAGCGCAGCGGCACAGCGTCTGACTGAGATTCGGAGAGACTGAATTATTTTCATTTTCTTTACTAACTTTGTTTATTAGTTTTGGTAACAAAACATAGTGCGGTGTAAAGTTTCGCTACTCAACACACAATGTCTCAAAAAGACGGAAAGCGGGTACAGTGTGTATTAACACTAGGTTCCCTCTGCCTACCTCAATCCGGGATACAACGTGAAGTTAAAAAAATATATAAAAGAAAAATTAATTTCCATCCTATTTTTCTGATACTTGATATTTTTCCTTAATAACTGAACTAAAACCGCGGCGTTGAGTTTCCCCATCGTTAATAAAATAATAATAAATAACTAAGTCATTAGTGAAAGCTTAGTGTTAATTAAGCTATCTTTAGATAATCTTGATGCTAAGCATCCCATCTGAGTCGTATAGTGGGAGAAGTCACCGAGTCCGAGTAGCTTGTGTTTAATTACAGTCCGTTAATGGAGATGACTATCTATGTACACATTGGTTGTGTTCAATTTTAGCTTGTAGGAATTGTTTATATATTTTGCTATAGATTATATAACATTTCGAGAACTCCTTTATCGCAAGCCATGTTTTTAATCTTAATGAAAGTGGTAACTGTTTTTTTATACTGTTTAAAATATTTAATATTTCCTCGGCTCATCTATGTGTAGTGATTAAAACCTTTTATAGTTTTGGCCGTGAATAATATAATCTATAATAATAATAACCTTCTAGAGATTCTAGAGATTCATTAACAGTGTATAGAAGTATTAGTTTTGCCATTAAAAGGGTAAATAATAACTGAACCATCAACTACGTTCTGTTGAAACCACCAAAAGCTTCTCCAAAGAAAACCCAGCATGTCCTGTAAGTGCCTTCATCATAACTATCCATTGCTGGTAGTCATAAAAATAGTGCCACCCTCCGGGACGCAACGATACAGTTAACGTATACGATTATGATGCTTACAATACCATAGTAAAAGATCAATTATTAGTCAACTGCTCTACGCAGATTTGTTTTAAGATAGTGTAAATCTTTCCAAACTTTCCAAACAAAGTACTAGTTAGGCTTATGTAAAGATTATCATAGATTCTTGATGTGGATGAATTCCCTACCGCTAGGCGGCCGGTATGTTAAATAAACGCAAAGCACAAACGCAGCAGTCGTTTGTCAGAACCGACATCTAAGCATTATGTATTTCAAGTCATATGTACATATACTAATATAATTTTGGTCAAAACACTATAAATCGTAATATGTGTCGCTTCTGCACATATTTTGCTTAAAAAGAGATTCACTCGTATTAGATCGTGCCATAATAGGATTGAAACAATTTTCATATATGCTTCATATTTGGTCTTCTAACACTTTATATGTGTTAGTACCTTAATACTTCGACTCGACCTCATGCTGCCTCCCTATATATACCGTAACTGCCCTATATACACCGTAACTGGCCTATATACGCCGTAATGTAACTGTTATGACAGGGAAGCTGTAACCCGAAATCATTACAAGAACACCCACCTATATAAAATGACATTAATTTTAACTTTGTTTTATTATTGTTGTTTTTTATATGTTATTTTTAAGCATATGTACTGTATCCACTATTTAATTTTATTATTTCTTTATTTCAATTTGTTTATATACCAAATTACATACCATTACAAAGTGCTTATTAGAATCTGGTATTATAAGAAGGACGGGAATAGGAAGATCTTTATATTTATGTATGCATCAATAAATAAAACCAATCTTTCCAGAAAGAAGAAATAATCACAACATTTATGTATCGAAGACCATGAATATTATTTTGGCAATTTTTACTACTAAAATTGGCTTCAAATTAATATGACATATTTTTCTTTCTATAAAATATTAAAAGCAGAAAATGTTACTCCTATAAAACAATGTTAATGTCGATATGGCCTTTCATTTGTCCTGGCAAATTATATGAAAGGACATAATGTATTCTCTGGTAACTTTAGAGAATTTTGTAATTTATCATTTGAAATTTATAACAATTTCACAATTTTTTTGTTCTAATGAAATCCTATCACGCGGTCCTTGATACAGTGGGCCAGCGTTAGTGGATAATGTAATGATTGTGGGTTCTATCCACACTCAGGGATTAATTTAGTTAACATAATTATAACTATTTTTGCAAAGCTTGCCATTAATTCGAAATGATTCAAGAAAACATATGTTATCACTAAGTCAGGTAGAAAGAGATGAACAAAGTGTCTTAATACTAAATTATCTCTGCCTACTTTGCTATAGGTATACTAGATGAAAAGTGAAAATTATATAATACATATATATATATATATATATATATATAATATATATATATATATATATATATATATATATATATATATATATATATATATATATATATATATATATATACATATATATATATATATATATATATATATATATATATATATATATATATATATATATATATATATATATATATATATATATATATATATATATATATAACGAAAACGGGAAGGAGAAAACAAATGATTAATCATTTGTTTTCTCCTTCCCGTCATTTTAATTATATGTATTATACGCTGGATTTGCATAGATTTCGCTTTATAGGTAAATAGATTTTTTTGCATATATAATAACTAATTATCTTAAATTCTGTTTTGTTCTATTTAGATTTTTTGAGAATATACTCGCAGAACTGCAATGTCTATGTGCAATGCACTGTCTAATGTATATCTGTTATGGATGGAAACCGGAGAGCAGAGTGAACGCTATCTTCTCTGTACCTTGTCTACTTATACAGACTGAAAGTGAAAATATAAAAAACCATTTATTTGATTTAGTTAATTAAGTGTTTTTGCTTCTATAAATAAGATACATAATAAGAACATAAACGAAATATAGTAATGTTCTTATCGAATGAATATACTTTATGAAACTATAATAGCTGATGCTATTATCACATGCTCTTGTATCACTTTCGCTATTTATTTTTATATTTGTAAAGTACGATTTTAAAGAGTACAGTGAACGGTGACGTAGCAAACGCACTATTGTTGTACTACATATTAATATATAATCAAATTAAAGAAACAAACTGAAATCCTAGTAATATAGTAATAAAAAATCCATTCGTGGTCCCGGATATTGTTAATTCCCGCTTTGAATTGTGGATCTATATCTATCTATCGTATAAGTAATAAAGTAATCAATTGTTTTCACAGTACTAACAAAATATTATATCGTATTGTATTAATACAAATTTAAGAAAGAATATTATAATATTTATATGTCTATGAGTCCAACGCGACGCAATGTAGGCCAGTGTCCGATTGAACACGCGATGGTCCTTGGTGCCATTCACACCAGTGGAATTTTAATTATTTTAATTTTCCCGCTCTCACAAGACATATCACACAAATAGAGTAAACGTTGTTGACACTCAGCACGTAATGTTAAGTGATTTTTAACATAACGTTATTTGTAGAAGATGCGCGACGGTAAAAGAATATAATACTGACGCGATTTAAGAAATTTCAGAACTGAACTGTTAGATAAAATGGAAAAGACCATACAAGTATTTTAACAAAACTCCCACAATAAGTTACAAATTGGATACTATCGTTGTAATATCAAAGGTAATTATTATTATAAATGTATATTTTTTATGAGATGGATCACCTCGTTACCATATGGTATCATGATAGAGTGTTGTACGCCAAAAGCTTTCGACGCCGCTGGGAAGTAATTAATTTATAAAACAACTTCATCTTCGTTAGTTTGATATTTTTTTATTTTACATCACTATACTCTTTCTCTTAATAAGGGCAATATTGGTTCTATATTATATTTTTAAATTATTACCATTACCGATTCAATAATGTTCTGATTGGAATTGAAAGGTGTTTTTATAAATAATATAATATCTAAAAGTAATTTTGAGAAAGCATTTTTGTTGACAGTAATTTATTTGAGCCTATCACATCACAAATACAAGAGGCCTTGGAAATGTGGACAACGCCAACTGCCTTAATCAGACAGTGATTTACATTTTCACCTGATAAAATAAAGAAAATTTATTCTCCTTTAGTTGTTTGTTTTATTTAGAGGTAGATATTAAGATAGTGTCCAAGAAAAAAGGTTTGTATGTCATTAATATCTGTCGGTGTCAAGGTTTTTGTATTTTTTTTCCATGATACCAACAAATATAAGTAAAAAAAATATATGTAAAATATGTGTGTGTACAAGTTGAATCCTTTAGATACCCTAAAAGTTATTTTCATAGCATTTTATCTTAATCAATATTACACAATTTTCTTTGTGAATTATTTAAAAGAATGCAGGTATTCATACAATTGCTTCACCTTACATAATTTATAATATTATTTCCAACAACTTATTCAATGTTGTTGAAGGAAATAATAATGATTGAACACTGTATGTGAACACATAATAATCAATAAGAACGAGAAAAAAAGGTAAACTTGTAACATGAAGTTATTGTGACCGAAAAGTATATAAACCTTTAATGTATATGTGTATACGTTACGCTGTTCAGGAATATTTAAAGGATAAAGTTATATGGAATTACTATAGCTACCTGTTTATGTTAATAATAAAATTGTAATACTAATTACGATTACGACGCTTTAATTTTTATTTAATTTTTTATATAGATAAAATAGCTGACTATAGCGTCAGCCAGTAATTATCACAATAAATATAGATATTTTTCTGAATATAGTACCTATAATTTAAGATCTTTAAAGAAAAGCGATTTAACAATATAGACGATTTATCTGTCGTATTATTCAATTATCTACGTTTAGTCTCTACGTTTTTTTTCCACAGAACAATGTAAACAAATCTTTGAATATGAAATTTCTTTCCTTTCCGTTTCTAATAAAATATAATAATAAAAATTGTCCTTATGAATAATTTATTAACAATGAAAAAGAATCATGAAGTATATATTCTTCAGGGACATCTCTGAGAGGTGAATTCTCTTTATATAGTCCGTAGAGACGATGTCAGCATAAAGTTTGTGATTGTTGTCGTATATAATTTACAAAATCTATGAAAAATGTATATATGTATATATATATATATATATATATATATATATATATATATATATATATATATATATATATATATATATATATATAAATACATATATATATATATATATATATATATAAATACATATATATATATATATATATATATATATATATATATATATATATATATATATATATATATATATATATATATATATATATATATATATGTATATGTTGATAAATATGAAAAAATAATCTTTCTTACTTATTGTTAGCTAAAATATGTATCAAGAAAATAATACAATCGTTATAATACATACAGTATTATAACGACTGTATTATTTTCTTGATTGTATAGATATATTATTGCTATAGATAAAAATTATATATAATCTATATATTATTTTTTTTTTATTATTTTATTTATTAGGCAGAGACAAAAGATATCTTAATGTTACTGTCAAGTTGAATTGCATATTTCTATGTTTTGCAGTTTGTCTCAGCAGGCGAATGAAATAAGTCATTCCCCAGTGGAGATCAAACCTCCATCGTGTTTATAGTTATGAAGTTTATAGTTGTCTTTGACAGCTGTCCCAGTGGGATACGTATACACTATTATTTTGTACAAAATGGATTTTATATGATTATGTAACATTTTTCATATTATATAGACATGAAAAATCGACGTGTATAACTGTTTTACTTTCATATGTGAAATATGGAAAAAATCTAAATTATTGTGGACATAAACTAGGAAGATCATTAGTTAATACAAAATTCTGAGCATGAGATTGCGATAAAGTTTTCTATTATAGGTATCAATTAATCACGCGTTACCGGGCACGGTACAAAGGGTCCAAAGTTCCCAATCTCCTTTGTTGTTTCATATAGAAACAAGTCTCCTGACATATTCAATTAATATAATATAATTGATATATGAAAGAGCTTAGAGAAATATTAGTACATATATGGTACACGCTTATAATTGAGATATAACAGTTTAATACGATTATTTACTTTGCATCACAATGAAGAGTGAAATGCTTGTATTTTCTCTGCCTAGTCTCAAATTAGAACAGATTCACTTGTTTGTGTACAATGTACGAGTATATTGTTTATTCTATACGTGATTACTATATATTATTAATAATTAATAAAATATACATAATTTATGTCCATATCATGTCGCCAGCTCGACATAACTAGGTAGTAATATTTTTATATCTGATATGAGATCTCATGGCGTTATGATAAAAATTCACCATACCACCATATAACAAGTGGTTTTATTTCGACAGCTTACGTCGCATGTGGCCGAAATCGAAGGCAATCGAATCTCTGGTTCTGGTAGATTTTGATAAGGTATGTAGGAAGCTCAGATAGTGGACGCTAGTGTTAAGAACCTTTGTTAAGGAGTCTGCAAACCTATATCTAAATTACAAGTCTCATGCACTGTTGGTGATGCTAGGCTTGGTGTTAGTCCACGGTGTGCCGAGTGGTGTCTGCTCTTGTGTAAGACTTCTTATTACCTACATATGTGTAGCGTAACCCCACTTTAAGCCCATAAATGACATTACAATGTAAAACTACTGCCACGTCTACGCTACCTGAGCGCCAAAGTTCAAACGTGTACGTTAGGTACTTTTGTAAATTTAACTTGAAAATTTAGAGTAAAACTAACATAGTGTAATAAATAATTTACTTAAAAAAATGTTACGGTTTTATAAGCATCTCACAATGTTTTACAGTACATCTATTTCGTGAATGGATCATTTCGTATTTATTATTCTATATAAGTGACTTCGATATATATCTTCTATAGAGCTTCATCAGCCATGTAAATCTTATTAGCTCGTTCGATACTCAAATACTAACATTATAAATATATAAACATAATGAATCCTTTATACTTCAATTATATAAAGGGAATGCTTTACATTTTTAAAATAACGCCGAAAAGATATATTTAACAATGTTAAAAAAAGTCTTCTGATGGTTGGATAAAGATCCAGGTCATCGATAGCTAAGATTCCAGAGTGAAATTTTTACAATACCAACCGTTGGTAAGTAAATAAATTAACCAACTTTTTTGTAATTTTTAATTAGTTTCACGCTGTCTCCGCTTTTACCAGGGTAGAAAGAAAATGAAAATAATTGATTTTCCCCAAATGGATATCTTACCCACAACCGTCGCGCTTACGCGCTTGTCAGCTGCGCCATGACGGCCCTCATTTAATTTTCACATTTGTCACTTTGTGATATTTTTTTCTAATATTTGTACTTTAATACATTTCTTACATTATTTTATATTTTTGTGAAAAAATGTTGACTTTGTTGTTTTGACAGATGCTATGAATTATTACTACGGTATAATGATATTTGTTTTTGTGTATAAGTATATTGTTTTGTTGCGATTGAACACTACATTGTATTATATATATATATATATATATATATATATATATATATATATATATATATATATATATATATATATATATATATATATATATATATAAATATATATATATATATATATATATATATATATATATATATATATATATATATATATATATATATATATAAATTTACCGAATTTAGTTGACAGGAGCCATGAGATAGTATTGTTGCTGATGATACTTCATTGATTCTTAAAATAAAAAGAAAACACAAAAAATATGATTATTCTAGCTACGTAGCTATTACTTGGGGTAATGCTGCCGCCATTAATTCAATTTTTGTTTTGCAGAAGCGAGCTCATATACCGCGCATATCCTAGGCCCTAAATATTGGGCTCAATCGGTTGGATCTCAATTCTACTTAAATTACCAATTAAAAATAATAATGTCCGGTTGAGTTTAATGCGCCGTTATTTTGCAAATAAAGTTTATATAGAAATTTAATTATTTCTTTACAACACGTATATATAGATTTAGCAGGTTAAGTAGGCCTAGCGGACTAAGTTCTTTTGGCCTCTTCTCTCTTTCGCACTCATAAAATAAATAGATTTCTGTATGACAATTTTCAGATGTCTTACAAATATAAGGTTTGACTACCTCAGAAATATATCCAAAACCATTTATTGTTATTCATTTCATTATTCATTTAGGTTCAACGATAATTTGTTATTACAGCACTGATTACAATTATTAATATCTACGGGGAATAAAATAAAATGACAATTAGTCACCTATATATTATAAATTAAGTAAAGTAGTAAAAAGCAAGTCATTATTTAAATTTTCTACAATTCAATTTAGTTTACATTCTGTTTTGCTATTAACATTTTAACTGAAACTGACTTCGTGTAATCATCTAACCCTTTGATGATAATTAATCCACATACTTCGTCTGGAGACAATGAACAATTAAACGTTAAAGAGTAATAAAAGTATGGTTTATATCATTAATTTTATACAATCGTCATTTTACGTACTTGAGGATTTGCAGTTTTCGAATTGTATAAATCTTAAATGTTGAATGGTAGGACCATAGAATGTTAATTTACATAACGCCTGTATGCCAACAATTATGTCAAAATAGTAATTTATGCCCAAGTGGTATAAAGAAATAAATTCTAGTTCAGAAACTTTTGATAAATTAATTGTAGTAAAGAGGAATTAGACGCCATTTTGGTATCGTGGCATGGCTGGAACGTGTCTGGCTGGCAATGGTTGTAGGTTTGAAAATTCAGTGAGATAAGATTTTCAATTGAAAAATAATAAAATATTATATTGAAAAAGGTATTATTGTATTTCTTACATAAATCTAGATTATTTTCTGCCTCTTCTAGTTGCGTATCTGTGAATTGCTACATTCTTACTTTAAAATATAAGTTATTTAACCCGCATATCAAACTTTAGAGTTTTATATCGACGATGGTGTGTTCTTATATGGAAAATAATTCAAGGTTCATCAGTCTTTGGAATAATTGGCTCAACACATTTTACCATTGATCCTTAATAATTAAATCCTAATTAAAAATGATTTTTATTAATAAATAATTAAATTCAACTATAAACACACATTGTTTACTTAACATACACAATTGTAGGGGCAGGAAAACTGTTTCCTCTTACCATAATTTTTTTTTATTTTACTTACATTTGAGAGATTGTGGTAGCTAATAGCTATTATGTAATTATATAAATACAAATATTTAAAATTCACCTGAGCGTTCTTTATATACAAACAAATAAAAGGCAGTTTTGATTTGATTTTATTTATTTATTTGTATCTTTGGTAAGTACAATGGCTTGGGTTCCGTAGCCCCAGGAGAGTCGATTCATTGGTACACAAATATTATACTACATAAAGTCACAATTTAAAAAAAAAGTAAGAAAACATATTTAAAACGTAATAAATACTAATTCTATACACAATAATAATATCTATAAGAAAAAAACAATTTGACATATAATTTGAAATTTAATCATTTATCATTGCGTATAAAACAATTTTGCAAATAAATAATTTAAGTTTTTTAATTTATTTTTTAATTATTATTTATTTACAATATTGTTTCCAATTGTTTTATAAGTTAAGACTCTTCGTTATACTTTTATTTATTATAAATATATTTAAGTGTCAACATGTTGAAGAATTTCCTTACAAAAACGACACATCTAATTTGAATGATATTATAACATTTGTGTTATAAACATTAATAAACGCTTTCCGTAGATTATAAATTACATATTAAAAGCTTAATATAATATAATATTGTAATATTCTCAACTTATTAAATTCAAAATATGACTATTGAGCATATCATATTTGTATTTTGTTGTAATCAGAGATATTATTGATAGAGACAAAATCGTGTTACATACTATGTTAATTTATTGGTGGGGTTATATGTCATTTATGGGAGCACCATAATTTAAGTATTTTACATGCCTTTAACTTTCATGGCATAGAATATCACATAACCAAGTTATCAACTTAGCATTAGTCGAAAGACACACATCTTTGAGTATTCTTAGTTTCCCACTTACCTCTTATTTTATTTTTAATTTTATAATAAATTTTCTCAAATATTACATTTATACTTTATATAATACAAAATCTAGATTTTGATATATAACATACATTAATATAGAATTACAATAATCATTTTTTCTTTGGTTACGCTTAGATTTCTTCTGCGTTAAGTTTAACTCTATAATATTTTTAATAATTTACACAATTCGATTGCTTTCACATTATTATTGTACCAATCCCCTAGCCATCCTTATTGCTTATATTCAATTAAACCTTACAACTTTATTACATACGAATCCTGATAATTTCAAAAAAGAGATTTATAATAGAAATATATTGTTTCAAGTTCATACGCAATTATTATCATTATTCAATAAAACTTTTATCTTTGGATGCAGCTGTCTTGACACGAGTAAGTGTGAAAAACATATGATTTATTCATATAATCTTATAGGAATGTTATTAGCAATTATTCTTTGGGCCCCTTTTCTTAAACAATCACCCGCTCGTTATACCCCTCTTATTATTTACATACAACACCAACGATCACTACAGCATAACTTGTATATCTTTTATTTAAATTCTATACACTCAGTACAATTAGACACTAACACTAAAATAATAAATACTAGAAAAACATCTAAACCTAATGCGCTTTAATTAAGACAAGCCTCACATATAAAATCAGTAACATACGTCTTACCAGTCGCAATACTTGAAAATAATATTTACATTTAATCAAAAGAAAACATTAATCATCTAAGTTTACACTTGAAATGCATTTACTATGACGGATCTTTATTACCTCTTAGCGGCAGATGCCTTTTATTTCGCCGCTTAAATAAACTTTTGTAAGCTTTTCGATATTCGTTTGACATAACTACGTAGATTACAGGATTTATGCTTGATGATAAATATAATAGAAGGTACGCTGCAATATTCAACGCCGGATTCGGCGTTATTTCATTTATAGCTTTCGTGATTGTTATCGGCAGGTGGCATAAGCAAAATGATATCATTATTGCCACTATCATTGTACCCAGCCTCCTATCTTTCCGTGTCGGCAATGATAATTTAAGAAGCGCCATAGATTTTCGCAGCGCAGTTCGTCGTAGTCTAGAGGGCTCTTTAGGATCATCAGACTGTTTGACATTTCCATTTCTCGTTTCTAATTTAAAAGTAGCTCCACGCTGTAATTTTGGACTCTCGTTACATATAGTATTCCTTTCAGTGTTACTAGTACTTAAATCAGCAGTTATTCTAGCCGACATCGATGTTGATGTATCCGTTGATGATAACTCTTCTGGAGTCGGTACACGTTGTGGACAGTTCATAGATTTCTTTGTTGCTTTCCTAACAATAAAAAATATCCGAGCGTAGCAAAATATTATTGCGACACAGGGCAACGTAAATGCCGTAAGAAATAAAACCTTTTTTGGTGACCTATTTTTTTCATCGGGAAGTATTGAACATGAACCAATTTTACAATCAAGTCCAAAACGGCCCCATTTTTGTAACCAGGTTGGAATCATAGCTCCAAATGACAGCAACCATATGAAGATCAGCATAAGCGCTATGTTCCTTGTCTTGTATAACCTGGCAACAAGAAAGATATTTTATTGTTAGTTTAAATTACTTCCGTAACTGTAGCATGATTATCGTTTCGGGAGTCGTATAAAAGTTTCTTGTACAAGGATATCAGGCTTCAGAAATTTTAGTCAGACATTGTCAGTACATTATATTTTTAAGGATAGTTAATTTGTAAAAAATATTATATTAATTATAATTTTAACTTACTTAGGATAAAGTCTCGGATGGGCTATCATGATATATCTGTTGACTGTTATTGCCAAAACGGTGAATAGAGAGGCTGCGACTAGGGCATATCGAGCCAGAGGAAACATTCGGCATAAAGTGCCGCCATGAACCCAGGATCGGTGCAAGAAAGTAGACGCCGCAAGTGGTAGGTTGAAACAGCAGAACAGCAGATCCGAGCAGGATAAGCCCATTATAAAAATGGCTGTCGCATTGCGAACCTGGATATAGAGTAACATAATTAATTTATCTTAGTTAAGAAATTGACATTAGGAAATAATAAAACTACATAACGAACTTATTACATTTAATATAATAAAACGTAATTGTTAAACTAAAAGACATTTAAAATTTAATAACAGCTAGATTTGATATTAAAACTCCACGTAGTTTTCGAAATGGCTTGGTTCATATAAAATTTTGTGAAAGGAATTTAACAGTTTAAACTATTTTGTGTATGTTTTGCGCAAATATTCAGCATTTCACATTTCACATTTCGTTGAAAACAAAAATGTTATATTCTATTCAATAAATTCCCTAGATATTTTTACTTCGGCAAATATACGAAGTAAACTAAGTAACTTAGGATTGAAAGTAACGTAGAGTACATAGTGTATGAAACCTTTACAATCTTTGCGTTCTAAAGATTTCTAAAGGTCGAGTGCATATATTGTGTTCATTCAGGTTTGCTATATGTGTATATTATAAATTAGTAAATATAGCTTCCATCAAAAGATTAGTACAATTATCTGGAAATTATACGTGCTTTTTGAATTAAGAAATGTTTTATGTTAATTCTGGCAAATCAAGGATTAATACATAAAAGGACTAAAAGCTTCATTTTTTTGTCAATCTTTTATCTATAATTAAGGCTTAAAGCTATATATTATATATAGCTTTAAGCCTTAATTATATTTTGATATATCATTTAACACTCCTGTGTTGATTATATAATAAAAAATTAAAGAAAGGGTCGGAAAACTTTAAAGATTGTTAAGAAAAATACATTAAATATAATTTAGTAATAGGTGAAAAATTAAACAGAACAATTTTTGTCCATGTGTTTGTACACGCACATATTTGGCAGTACTAAACGGATTTGAATGTTTTAATGTATTCCATAGTAGTCCAGCCAAATTATAGGAAAAATGAAAATGTCATGTCATGTTATGTTTCAAAAATGAAAATGTTTATTATGGTAGGCTATCGTAGCGCGGTGGGATACCGTTTGTCCTAGCGATGGTAATTAATGGGGCTTAGACTTCAGAGTAGAGATTATAAGTAATTATAAAACGTTTTTTTAATTCCGAGCTTTATCTTATCCCTTTCTGGTAAGACAAAGCTCGGTGTTGAGTTCCACTGCATGAATTCAGATGAAATGCGGAGAACGAAGTGTCTTGACACTAGGTTCTTTTTCCACGCTTACTACGAATTTGAATGGCAACAAAAGTAGCATAACAGGAGTCATAAAGTCCACGTAAGCAAAGTTGTTGGCCGCCCCTAGTATTCTTTCCTTTAGGCGAAAATAAAAAAGTACAAAAAAATAATACAAATAAATAATATTTATATACGAGACGTTACAGTAAAAATTTTGCTTCCAATGAAATAAATTTTCTTAAACAAAGCATTTTCATAGCTTGCCTTCCTACCCATCATTTATTTCTTTTCATGAAAACAGTTTTGGTGAAGCTATATAAGATATTGTGACAGAAATCCGTTTAAATGCGATTGTGATCTGTTATCTGTATTCAGCGTTATATTACAAGTAATTTCCAAGTTTGTCAGCAAGAGATAAGACAAGCGTCACTTCCTACCCTATGTGTTTGGTTTCACTCTAGTATATTATTAAATATTGAATAAATATATTATTATATATTAGATTTGATAGAGGTTATTGTGGTACAGTGTAAATTTAGTTTTATGATTCTTTTAAAAGATATTAATCGATTATACCTATGAAAATTTTATATTCGGTAACCTACGTATATATATTTTAATCTTTACTAGTCAATTGATTTAGTGCAGTTCTTTAATTATGACGCTTCGAGCTTTTATACTCAATCTGATAAATATATTTCATAAAATGAATTTTGTTTAAAATTTGTATTGGCCTTAAGAAGTTTTTTTTCATAGATATATTATTATATCTAAATGTTGATATTAAAATTAGTTAGTCAATATACCTAGCGAAGCCTAATTTACTGTCTTTCGGTCTTGTCCGTCTAACAAATCATTTGTAGATACGTATATATAGTAAGAATATACTATATATCTATCAAATATTTCATGTAAGTTGTGATTTTAAAAAGTAATGCTTTTCATAGAACTTCAAATTAATATTTGTATGAAATTAATCACTTTTAAATGGCATTAATTGTTGTTAAGTTTATTTTTGATTTCTATTCCTGGCGACATGACCTTTTTGAAAGCTGTCTGAAAACTTTTACAAGCATATTCTCAAGGCAAAGTACGTATAGCAAGTTTGTACTTGTGTTCAGTATTAAGCCTTCTACATACATAATGCTACAATATCAGTGAATCAAAAAGTTTCAATATTCCTTTTATATAGTATATTGTTTTATGTACATTTTAAGTGTAATTTATTGTTTTCATTATAGAAGAGAGAGATTCAGCATTAGAAAGATTATCATTATGAAACTCCATGACTCATTGAGTCATTAAGCTTTGAATAGGTAATTTAATAAGTAAAGTATCATCAGCTAGCAAGCTTTCAAGTAATTCTCCTAGTGTATGTTTGCAACTTTGCTTGTACCCGTCTATTTTCATTTAGCTCGAAAGCACTAGAAGCGACCGTTTGATTCGAATTTACTTAGCTGATATAGTGCTTAACAATACCTACTCCAAAAACCTTCGAGATTGCTTTTATATGAATAAATAATTAATGGTAAGTTTATTTATTTTTCAAGTAATTTTGAACATTCATAGATTACTTAGTGCCAAGAATGAAAAAATCAATAAATATAGGTCATCCAAGCTTCTACACACTTAAGTATAAATAGAAAGCACTTATATAAAATTAGGCGAAAGCTTAGGCAAAGGAAAGGAAAATAAGATTTGAAATGTGCGAAATCTTTTTCAGTGGGGAAAAATGCTAGAAAATTGCGCTGCCGTGCGACGCTGAACTCAACTTGATGTTCAAAGCACGTCCTTTAAATACTCGTACGTTACATGTTTCTTATTGAGTTGTATTGTTTTGTGTCAACATTATATATGAATAAAATAATAAATATCTATATCTATATCTACATTAAAAATATTTGAAAATATCTATTTTTGGGGGTATTTATCAATGTAATAAAGCCCAAAACAATCATTTTTTGTCAGTGTGTTTGTCCGCTTGTGCGTGATAACCTCAGAAACGGCTAAGTTTATTTAAATTAAATTTTGACTATTGTATATTGGTAAGCCTTTTTTAATGTTCATAAATAAAAAAGTTATTCAATTTTAAATGTTTTGTTTGACAAAATAAATTACTATTACTATTATTCAAATTTACTTTCCCACGTTGATTACGTCACGGGCAGCATACTCTATTAATTTAGGCATGTAAATAATAAGCACAATGTTTCTTAATTTTTTTAATTGATTATTTCATAGTTTTTATTTAATCTTATTATATAAATGTTTAATAAAACTGTAAGAGTGTAAACTTAACATAACTTAAACATTTCATATAAACTAAAAAAATACTTGTGTACAAAAATATGATTTTTGGAATTTTGTCTGTTTGTCTGTTGTTTGGCTTTCACGCAAAGCTTTAAGCCGATTTTATTGAAACTTTTTTATTGTTATTCTATCATTTATTTTGAAGGCCTGATGATACCTGACATGTAACTGACATGATCAGGCGTAATTTAAAAGAGATTTCGATATAGCGATTCAGAAGAAGTTGATTAACCTGATGAGCACTATCTGTTAAATTTAAAAATGAACGGCCCAACGACACTTTAAGAGATATGAATGAATCGCCTAACATGATGAGTACTTTCTAATGACGTTCCAAAATTGAAGATCTAGACCTCATGTGAAATTTCAGGATCTCAAACGGAACTAGACAGAAGTGTAAAAATACCGTTATTATATATCTTCTTCCACTTTGCATTATCCCGGCCTATTGTCAGGGTCTGCTTTCCTACTTAGTCTACTCCACTTTGCACGGTCTTGAGCATCCTCAGTGGTTAGTCCATTGGCTCTCATGTCGTGCGTCACGACGTCCAGCCATCGCTTCATTGGGCGTCCGGGGGGTCTTACTCCAGGGACAGACATATCAAGGCATTTTCTTCCGACGTAGTTCTTAGGCCGGCGCAAAACGTGGCCATACCATCTCAGACGACGCTCTTGGAGCTTATCCGCTACGTCACGGACCCCAAGACTACCTCGAATAAATGTGTTGCGTATGCGGTCAGCCCGAGTAACGCCACACATCCACCTCAGCATCTTCATCTCCGTTACGTGAAGCTCCTGAGTGTGCCGAGATAATGCTGGCCAACATTCGCTGCCGTATAGAAGAACTGGTCGGATCATGCTCTTGTATATCAGCCCCTTGAGTTTGGGCGGTATTTTGCGATCGGAGACCACACCAGTGACCTCCCGCCATTTGGCCCAAGCAGCGCTAACCCGGGCGTGGACATCGTAGTCGATGCCTCTGGACTCGTGCATAATGGATCCAAGGTACCTGAACTTCTCCGACTTAACGGCTGGCTCAGGCCCGATGTGGATGGTGCTCGAGTCTGGGTTCCCGCAAGCCATGTACTCGGTCTTTGACACATTCAGTTTAAGACCACCGTTCTCAAGTGCACCCTTCCAGGCATTCACTTTACGCTCCAGCATCAGTCGGTTCTCGTCAATGAGTACTATGTCATCGGCATACATCATCAGCCATGGAGGCTGGTCCTGGATGTGAGTCGTGACAGTATCTAGCACTACATTAAACAAAAGTGGACTAAGAGCTGAGCCTTGGCGAACCCCTACTGTAATTGGGAAGGGTTTGGTATCGCCAACAGCGGTCCTAACTGTAGAAACTGTAGAGAACCGTTGTTATATATATAAAATGTAAATGTACATTTTAAAGTTAACGTGCTATTACTAAATCATATATGTCCATTGTTTTACTAACATTATTTTTGGATTACTCCATATACAGTTAATAAATTAACATGTTTAACAGCATATGAATAAAGTTATTATTTTTTTTAGATAATATCATAGTTTTAAAATGCGGGAGCTGAGAGTATGTCGTACTAGTAGTAAATACTCGCGGGCAACAGCAGGCGAAGGGCGGGGCGTGCGGGGTGTGCGGGTTGTGCGGGCCGCATACATGTCATGCCTAATCTATTATAATCTACATTTACCTAATACTGTAAAATGCTTAATACTAATAATAATAATACTAATACTTCATTAATAACAATACTTCATTTCGCTTAAATTAATATCTTGAAAAATAGATATTGTGTATATAAAGATAATCTTTACTGGCATTTTTTGAATTGGACAAATTAATCTATTAGCTTTAAGAATATTGAAATTTATACAAATCGTTTAAAAATTGCCTAAAACAACCGACTGTGAATATACTTATTTAAAAATACATGTTACAACATGTATTTACAAATAGTATATTTAAAGGGGGTTAAACAAAAAATACACGATCTAATTGCAAGATTACAGTTATGTTACAATCAAATGTATTTCTAAAAAATGACTAAATTTTTAAAAATTTAATTTAAAGCTTTTTAGACTTTTACAATGTTGATTGTACACAATTGTTATCGGAATATGGAATAGCATATATTAGAAAGGTAGAAAGAATCTATTAATATAAAAAGCAATTTTTTTTAATTAACATTAAGAAAATACATTTTGTATGGCGATTCTTTCACTGTATTAATTTCAAACTTAGCTAGCTTATAGCTTATTCCTAAATAAAATTTGAAACATATATTGTATTTTTATGTATAAAATAAAATGAAAAGAAAGTAAAATTAAATTTTATACATAATATCCAAAATTATACAAAAATATATATTGTATATAAATCTAAAAATATTTAAGTATTCAACCTTGCAAACGAAGTTTAAGGAGGCCTTTAAAATGTGCATTAACAGGGAGTATCCGAGATCCTGTCTCTACCTAACTAAATTCGAAATGATTCAACTAGCCGCCTTCGTAGTTATACAATGAATTGATGATAGAGATCATTTATTTACTTGTACCGAGTGTAAATTTATAGTCGTAACCTATTACCCGGCAATTTTATAATTTCATAAATCTGTGTAGCATTTCTTTATATTTTTACCTTGTTACTAATATATTTGTTTACTTTAATAGATCGACGCGTCTTCAGCATAAAGCAGAGTAGGCGGATATAATCTAGGGCATTTTGTATTGAATGACGGAACCCAAGCTCTATCTTTTATTTCTACTACTTATATTATAGTTACAATTACTTGTATATAGATACACTATTACGTATATAGATAGATAGATACGTGAGGTAATTATTTTCAATTGTCATATACATATATATGTATATTAAAGGACTCGTCACTGCCTCTTATCGTGTTTACGTCATATATTTAGTCATATTCACAAAGAATTAATATAAAACTTTCTTGTAAGAATGACTTATCTCACTAAAGTGGTTTGTATACAGTTTACGTGCGTCATATTACAAATATTACATGCTAAAAAATTGTAAGCGGAAATAATTTGTTTGGTTATCATACGTTCACTGTTTTGTGTTTGATTTTTGATAGTTTATATATATATATATAGAGCATATATATATATATATATATATATATATATATATATATATATATATATATATATATATATATATATATATATATATATATATATATATATATATATATATATATATATATATATATATATATATACATATATATATATAATATAATATGAAAAGAAAAAAGATGTTGCTGGGTGCTGCTAGGGCGTCGCCGCTAAACGACGCGCAGGCACATCGCCCTACACCTGTGTTAAATGGGCAAGGGCTACCGTGTCAAGTACGGACACGGCTAAAGAAGAAAGTACCAGAAGGAAACTCCGCTTTGCAACGTGGAATATTGGCTCTCTAACCGGACGATGCAGGGAACTAACAGATGTACTCATAAGGCGTCGGGTCCAGTGTGCTTTCCTTCAGGAAACCCGCTGGAAGGGCAATAAGTCCCGTATCATCGGACAGGGTTACCAGCTCATATACACTGGGTCTCCTTCCGGTAAAACTGGTGTAGCAGTAGTTTTATCTGAAGAGCTAAGTAATGGTCTCCTCGAAGTTGACCGACGCAGCGACCGCCTGATGCGGGTGAAGGTACTGGTTGAGGGGGCTATCGCCAACTTAATCAGTGCTTACGCTCCCCAGGCTGGTTGTAGCGGGGCCGAAAAGGAGTCATTCTGGGAGCAATATGAAGACGTTCTACTCGCTATACCATCTACTGAGGTGATCATAGTTGGGGGAGACCTTAACGGTCACGTGGGTAAGGCTGCGGATACGTATGAACGTGTCCACGGTGGTTTTGGTCACGGTCGCCGCAATATAGAGGGCGAAAATATCCTAAGAACCTGTATTGCATCTGATCTGGCCATCGTGAATACGTTCTTCCAAAAGAGTCCGCAGCATCTTATTACGTATGCGAGTGGACTCCATTCAACCCAAATAGATTACCTATTGACCAGGCGGTGTCATCTTGGCAAGGTAACTAACTGTAAAGTCATTCCTGGTGAAAGCCTCACGGCCCAACATCGTCTTCTTGTCATGGATTATGTAGTTACCCCGATAAAGAAATTAGCCGAGACGCGTAAGTCTAAGATCAAGTGGTGGTTGCTGAATGGACCGATGCAGACCGACTTTCTGGCAGAGGTTAACAGTCAAAATTTAACAACTAACACCGAAACTGCTCAGGATGCTTGGGATCGAGCTCAGTCAGCAATTATTACGGCTGGTAAACATGTTCTTGGCGTTTCTAAGGGAGGACGTATTATGGACAGGGACACATGGTGGTGGAATGACAAGGTACAGGAGGTGATTCATGATAAGAAGACTGCATTTAAGGAGTGGCAGCGTTCCAACTCTCCTGAAGACAGACTGGAGTACATAGCAGCGAAACGTGCCAGCAAAAGAGCTGTAGCCAGAGCCCGCAGTGAAAGTTTATTACCTCTATATGATAAACTTGATACTGTGGAGGGGCAGAAGCTCATCTACAAATTGGCACGTGCTCGGGATAAAGCGACGCAAGATATCACAAAATGTCTTTGCGTCAGAGATTCCCAGGGCAAGCTGCTTTGTAGTCATGCTTCTGTGAAGGAGAGGTGGAGAAGTTACTTCTTGGAGCTGCTGAATACTCAGCACCCGGGTAGTATTCCGTTTGAACCATCTCCTAACCTGGGACTTATTGCTCCAATAACCCTTGATGAAACTCGGAATTGTCTTCGACGCATGAAGAACGGCAAGGCGGTGGGACCTGACGATATTCCGATCGCGGAGAGGAAACGGTGGGCACCTTCAAACCGAAAAAGGCTCCTGGTTCAGACGGTCTCACTGCAGACATCTGCCAGCACGCTGTCGCCGCCCGACCGCACATTTACCTAGGCATTGCTAACAAATGCCTAGCGCTAGGCTATTTTCCAAAAATTTGGAAACTGGCAACGGTCGTGGTCCTCCGTAAGCCTGGGAAGTCGGACTACTCCGACCCAAAGGCGTACAGGCCTATAGGGCTCCTGTCCGTCATGGGGAAGATCCTGGAGAAGCTGTTGATCACGCGTATCAAATGGCACATCCTGCCTAGACTCAGTACTCGCCAGTATGGGTTCATGCCCCAGAAAAGCACCGAGGACTCCCTGTATGACCTGATGGGACACATTACAGGCAGGCTTCTTGATAAGAAGCTAGTCGTAATGGTCTCCCTGGACATAGAGGGAGCCTTCGATAGCGCATGGTGGCCTGCTATCAGAACCAGGCTGGCTGAGGAAGGCTGTCCCGGCAACTTGCGCAGAGTGATCGACAGCTATCTGCGGGACCGGAGTGTGTCAGTCAGGTACGCGGGTGCTGAGCACTCAAAAAGCACAACCAAAGGCTGCGTGCAGGGCTCGATAGGTGGTCCCATCCTATGGAACCTGCTACTGGACCCCCTACTCCAGGAGTTGGATCGTAAGCGGGTCCAGTGTCAGGCGTTCGCCGATGACGTGGTCCTGGTGTTCGACGGTGACTCTGGTCTGGAGTTGTCTCTGGAAGTCAATGCCGCTCTCGGACTTGTCCAGAGGTGGGGTACTGCTAATAAGTTGAAGTTTGCGCCGCATAAGACACAGGCAATGGTCATAACGCGCAAACTTAAATACGATACCCCACATCTGACCATGGCCGGGATCGACATTGAAATTTCCAGAGAAATCAAGATACTCGGACTAGTAATAGACGACAAGCTCACCTTTAATTCCCACCTTAACAAGTTAAGCGTTAAGGTGGTGAATATTTTTAAACAAATCACCAGGACCGCGAGAACAAGCTGGGGTCTCCAGCCAGAGGTCCTAAAGACTATTTATACCGCCGTAGTCGAGCCAGTTATCCTGTATGCCGCTAGCGCGTGGGCGCCTGCAGCTAAAAAGTTGGGAGTGCGGAAACGCCTGGATGCAATCCAGAGAGGATTCGCCCAAAAAATCGTTAAGGCACACCGAACTGTCTCCCTGAATTCTGCCCTGTTACTTGCTGGATTGCTGCCTCTCGATCTCAGGATCCAAGAGGCAGCCGCCCTTTATGAGACCAAAAAGGGCCTATCCGAAGCAGTACTTGGGGATAGACGGGTTGAGCACAGAGTCGGGCCTTACGATTTGAGGCATCCTGTCGAGCAAGCGGCTCTCCTTTTCACTGGCCTGGAAGACCAGGAGCAAGTGGAAAGGTACAATTGCCAGGCAGTGCGAATGTATACAGATGGGAGTAAGCTTGAAGGCGGGGTTGGAGCGGCCGTTTCCGTATGGGACAATGCCGCGGAAACCAGAGCCTTCAAGCT
Organism: Dione juno; assembly: GCA_037127375.1. Classification (NCBI taxonomy): domain Eukaryota; kingdom Metazoa; phylum Arthropoda; class Insecta; order Lepidoptera; family Nymphalidae; genus Dione; species Dione juno. The sequence goes on along the minus strand of JAXRJS010000032.1, from coordinate 3,488,775 downwards.
GAAACTCGCTTCGCACTGCTCAGTCTACCAGGCAGAGCTGCTTGCCTTATGCAAGGCGTCCGCACTTATGCTGGCAAGTCCGGCTAGCTCTTTTGGCCTGTATTCTGACTCCAGGTCTTCGCTGGAGTCAATAACAGGCCACAGATCCCTCCATCCCCTAGTAGTGAAGACAAGGGACAACATTAACGACTGTCTCGCCCAGAACAAGACTGTCTCCTTGTTCTGGGTAAAAGCTCACGCGGGACTGGAGGGAAACGAGCGCGCGGACGAGCTAGCTAAGCTAGCCTCCCAACTCAAAAAAAGCCCTGACTACGAGGCGTGTCCGATCTCATTCGTTAAACGGATTCTTCGCCAGAATTCGATTGACGAATGGGATCGTAGATACAAAGTGGGCGAAACAGCTGCAGGCACAAAATTGTTTTTCCCGGACGCAAGAGAGGCATACAGGATCGTAACCAAACTCAGGCTGGACAGCGTATTGACGCAAATTTTTACGGGTCACGGTGGGTTCTCCGAGTACTTGCACAGATTTAAGTGCAAGGGTGACCCATCGTGCATCTGCCAGCCTGGGGTTGAAGAGACGGTGACTCACATACTTTGTGATTGTCCCGTCTACGGCAAGGAGAGGGCCGAACTGGAGGCTCAGGTGGGTTCAAAAATAACGGCGGATGGCTAAGCAAGTTAGTGCGCGACAAGAAGTCCCAAAACCATTTATCGAGTTCTGTAGGAGCGTGGGGCCGGGAAGTATCCGTGAACACTCCTAACCGGGACTTATTGCTCCCTAACCCTTGATGAACGAATGTTCGACGCATCATGTTAGGCTTCGCGGGTGTGCTCATGCTTACTGCATCTTTTTTAACCGCCATTTTGAACACTGGGACGATGCCACAACAATGGCGGCACATTTTATTACCCTATTACAAAGGAAGGGGCAGTGTTCAAGATTGCGGTAGTTATAGGGGCATTAAGATTAGAGTCACCAATGAGCTCTTAGAGCGCGTGATTGCCCTCAGGCTCCGCCGGAGAGTGTACTGTCTCTGAGTGTCAATATGGATTTCAGCCCGGATCAGGCACTACGGACGCCATTTTTGCCCTCAGAATTTGATGGAGGCACATAGGGAAAAGAGGAGAACTCTGCATGTGGCTTCTTAGCCTGCAGAAGCCTTGACCTGTGTGCCCGTCAGGTATCTGTGGGCACTGCGATCCAAAGGGATCCCTGAATCCTATGTTGCTATTATCAGAGACATGTACAACGACTCTGTTTCTACAGTTAGGACCGCTGTTGGCGATACCAAACCCTTCCCAATTACAGTAGGGGTTCACCAAGGCTCAGCTCTTAGTCCACTTTTGTTTAATGTAGTGCTAGATACTGTCACGGCTCACATCCAGGACCAGCCTCCATGGCTGATGATGTATGCCGATGACATAGTACTCATTGACGAGAACCGACTGATGCTGGAGCGTAAAGTGAATGCCTGGAAGGGTGCGCTTGAGAACGGTGGTCTTAAACTGAATGTGTCAAAGACCGAGTACATGGCTTGCGGGAACCCAGACTCGAGCACCATCCACATCGGGCCTGAGCCAGCCGTTAAGTCGGAGAAGTTCAGGTACCTTGGATCCATTATGCACGAGTCCGGAGGCATCGACTACGATGTCCACGCCCGGGTTAGCGCTGCTTGGGCCAAATGGCGGGAGGTCACTGGTGTGGTCTGCGATCACAGAATACCGCCCAAACTCAAGGGGCTGATATACAAGAGCATGATCCGACCAGTTCTTCTATACGGCAGCAAATGTTGGCCAGCATTATCTCGGCACACTCAGGAGCTTCACGTAACGGAGATGAAGATGCTGAGGTGGATGTGTGGCGTTACTCGGGCTGACCGCATACGCAACACATTCATTCGAGGTAGTCTTGGGGTCCGTGACGTAGCGGATAAGCTCCAAGAGCGTCGTCTGAGATGGTATGGCCACTTTTTGCGCCGGCCTAAGAACTACGTCGGAAGAAAATGCCTTGATATGTCTGTCCCTGGAGTAAGACCCCCCGGACGCCCAAGGAAGCGATGGCTGGACGTCGTGACGCACGACATGAGAGCCAATGGACTAACCACTGAGGATGCTCAAGACCGTGCAAAGTGGAGTAGACTAAGTAGGAAAGCAGACCCTGGCAATAGGCCGGGATAATGCAAAGTGGAAGAAGAAGATATATATATATATATATATATATATATATATATATATATATATATATATATATATATATATATATATATATATATATATATATATATATATATATATAGACATATATATATATATATATATATATATATATATATATATATATATATATATATATATATATATATATAGACATATAGCGTATATGTCCGTTCATATAATTTATGTTGTCATTATTTTTACGACACACTTATTATTTTTTTAATATATGCATAATATTTTAAACATTACAACCCCACGGGTAAATCCTACCTGCGTCCCTAATGTACAAAAAATTGCCAATTTAAAAAAGGTTACCTCTTTTGTATACAACGATGAATTATTTTATTTCATACAATAAATCAATTTACAATGCATTTACGTAGTTACAATGAGTTTACAAGGAAAACAAAAATATAAATATTACGAACATAAAGCAATGATCACGTTTGGGTTTACCGAGACTGTTTTTGAGTCACATGTTCTTAATCATCTAATGACCATAAACCAAAAGACTACTTAGCTATTTTTTTGGCTAACTAAAGTTAAGTATAAGCCCTTTGATATATTGACTTTCATGCTGTTATCACATTCTGATATTAAATTGTTTTACTTTAACCCACGCCGTCCTGTCAGAATTTATTATAACTATTGTATTTCATTTGTAAGTAGCTATTATTATTCATATATCTATATATTCATATATGATTATTTATATTTATTTAATAAGCTTTATTTTTAGGGATCACTGCCTCGATTTTACTGCATATTATATGAATTTCACCGTAATCAAGATCTATAGGACATGTACATTTAAATTAGAAATTCCAAAACTTCGAAACTTGTAGGTTGGGTGTATTACAGAAAAATAACTATTACTAATATTGACAAAAAGACTGCATAAATATACATGCAAAAGTTTGTCAAGTTTAATAAATTATACTGCCCGTCGACATTCAATCATGTAATTGGTACAGAACCCTCAGTGGCCGATTTCGACTCCCACTTGACAGTTTTTTATTTTTGTACTACGATGCGACAACGACATTAATATAATCACCAGACTGCACGGTTCCTAACTATTGAATTGTGTGCAAAGAGTTAGAACGGCGATAGCTTTATTTGAATAGCACTTATGGTAAATTAATATCACAAATGAAATACCATGATATATTTTCACTGATAATATACGAGTATGACAAAATGTCGAGTATTATTGACGAAAGTGAATATTAATTATCAATTTAAATTAAATCATGCCGAATACAGTTCATTCTTGTCTATTTTATTTAGATACATGCGATTTTGATTTATTAAATTTCACTAACCATTTAAAACTTAGAAACAAATATTATTCGACAAATTGAAATTTATTATTAAAAATAATATTAATAATAATACACTACATAAAGTAGAGAGAAAACTTACTTTTTCATAGCGCGCCAAAGCCACAATTGTGATGATGTTGCCAGGTATTCCAATCATCATGAAGATGAAGCAGCAAGCGGTTGCAAATCTCATCAACCCATCCGGGTATCCTTTGAACAAATTCACTGAAGCCAAATCCGAATCGGAAATAAACGCACTATGGTTCACGAACACATCACTATTATTTAGCAAAGTACCCATCTCACTAATCTGCACAAACGTCATACATCCACTGTTATTCCGCTACAAATGAATGCTTGTTGTAAATATCATTTATTTTTCTTAGAATTAGTTTCCCCTATGACTCAATATTGGATATTCGACGGGTTTCACCGCATTTATTGTTAGTTCAGTCTTTGACTAAGATATACGTACATATATTCTTATTTAACAACATGCCCTACAACCCTAGAACTATATATTTATGTATTTTATAAATAAACTCCTATCTCTATACAATATGTGTTTGTTGGAAATGTAAATAATTATATAAGAACGAAGTTCGCGGAATGCAATTAACATTGTGGTACGTTTTAGAATAATGTTACTGCTTGTTCTTTGAATTATTCTCGAAAATTTCACTAGAAATGTAATTTAATATATAATACTTAGTGTTATTTATTTTGAAATATATTTTTGTAGAAATAATATATTTAATGAATAATAAGAATAATTAATCAAACGGGTATGTTTCTTATCTCTTCAATGAGTACATATCCTTCACATAGCACAATCACGGACGGCTTGCGACTATAATGTATTGTATGTACAAAACATTGACATTCATACCAATAAATACTACCATACTAATGAGTAATGCAATTTAGGTACGAATGAGTTCAAAGTACGTCTAGTACGTCACTTTAAAGTGTCCACTTATAGCTTCACAGTGTTACTCGCAATTAGTTACGGCGGGCGCTTCTCGGAGACGCCATCGCCGGGCGAACGTCACGCCCTCCTTCTACACATGAGAAGGTTTTTGTACGCCTGGCGATATTCACTAGACATGACCACATAAATAATAGGATTAATGCACGTCGTCAAATATATCAAAATGTAGCCGGCTATATTTGCCGCCGGGTGGGATGTAAATTCTCTGAACAATTTTGTCAATGTTATAGGCAAATAGCACACCCAGAATGAAAGCATTATTGCCATTATCATTTTTAAAAGCTTTCTGTCTTTTGGTGTTAGTCTGGGAGGTCTAACTGGAGCAGGAGACCGTCTAAGCGCTACAGCGGCCTGACGAAGACGTTTTGCAGTATCGCCGCTATTTGGAGTCCTCGGCTTAGCATCAAGAGCACATTCATCATCATGACCATCTAATGTATCTACGCCAGATGATGAAGATCGCTCCGGTCCTGGTGTCGGAGGACAATGTAAAATAGGTGGGGCAAGTAACATCTTCCTTGGAGGTGCCACGTGATTGTAACCATTTTCCGGGCCTGGAGATCGTTCCAGCGCAGTGGAAGCAGAGCCAACTGCTGAATCTTCTAAGCCAGGTCTCGGCCGACCCCGGCCAGGCGCTCGAGATCGTCTTGCAGCTTCTCTTACTATACAAAAAATTCGAGCATAACATATTACTATAGCCAGACATGGCAGCATAAAGGCTCCAACAAACAAGAATTCTTTTGGTGAATGATGATTGCGATCAGGCAGTATAGAACAAGATCCAATTGAGGGATCTAAGCCAAAGCGCCCCCATTTCTCAAGCCACGTTGCTATTAAAGCTCCAAACGAAAAAGCCCACGTGCTAACCACCATCACGGCCAAATACTGTCTTTTATAGAGTCTGTAAAGAAAAAGCCAATGTAAAAATGATATTCCATGCATAAAATGCTAACAACATTATTAAGGTGATAAATATAAATTCATAACTGAATTAGTATAGTATAGTAGTAGTATATAGCTAAATTAGTTTACTTCATATTCTACATTGTTTCCTAATATTACTTACTTGGGATAAAGTCTCGGATGCGAGATCATAACGTATCTGTTAATGGTGATTGCAAGCACTGTAAATAATGATACGGCTACCAGTGCGTATCTCGCTAGTGGAAACATCCTGCAAAGTGTTCTCCCGTGAGACCAAGAACGTTGCCAGAAAGTTGAAGCAGCCAGCGGTAAGTTGAAACAACAAAAGAGTAGGTCTGAGCAGGAGAGGTTCATAATAAATACAGCTGTCGCATTCCGAACCTGTAATTAATATAAAAAATAGAACATTTTAATTGTAATATATCAACAGTAAAATCCTTTAAAATTACTTTACTTAATTTTTACCAAAATTATCGGGCCGTTGTGGCGCAACGCACGCCCTCTCACTGTACACGTGACGGTAGTAGATTCGATTCCCACTTGGGGTGAATTCATAGTTTGTATTTTCTTCGTTTTGGTTTTCTTGATTTTACACTCAATACACAATATCTCGAAAGGAAAGAGAGGAATGGTAGGTTACATCTGTTTACCCCTAAAAAATCTAAATGAGTTCAACCTATTTTTGGCTAATAACTATCTTATAATATAAGGATAAGCGTCAAAAAAATCAGTAGTAACATCCTGTTAATATCGAACTCTAATACGGTAGAACGGTACACACGGAATGTACTCACTAAGTGGTTTCGATTATAAATTGAATGAATTTTCCTTAATACATGATAATAATGTTAGTTAATATATTATTTGTTGTTGTTTAACATTAACGAGCCGATTAAAAGCCAAATATTTAAATGGGTTTCAATTTTATTGTATGTTTTGTCTACGCTAAGTTTATTTGTCACTGAGAACATTTCTTTATTAGAGCGAGTTACGGTATCGAAATATTAAATTTCTTTAAGAAAAATATACAACAAGTCCAAAAATACATAAATATATATTTAAGCTTTGTCACTTTTTACTTTTTAAGACCAAGATTCTACGATATATTTGCGTATTTCCGCTTAAAAGTTGCTATAGTAATAATTTTATAGTTATATTGAAATTAACAAGCAATGTTTACACTATAATTATTTTTTTAAATGTGTTTTCGTTAGTACAAACTTTGAAATTATTTAGCTCAAAATTGAAATCTTAAAAGAAACTGAACTGCACTATGATTGTACTTCCTTAAAGTAATATGAGCTTAATAAGTAATATTGCTCTATTATTTTATCCAAATCTATTAGTATCTAAAGTAAATATTGTCATAATAAACGTCCAAAAGTAAATGTCTCATTCATAGTAATTATGTAATAAATGTCAATATATTTTAAATAAGATAGAGTAACGACGCTCTGTTATCGGCATCCTCGTATTGCTATTTATTATAACTACGATGAACATTGACCTAGGGCAAGGAAGAGATATGGTTATAAATAATCTGAATACGTTAGCGAGAACGTTGCATTATCTGTATGATAAAAAAGCTGTAAAATTTAAACATATACATATTTATATATTTGTTTTGTATATATTTTTTTATTTAATTTCGTGTTAAATTGTCCGCCATTTACCATCTTTTTCTATAAATACAACCATCGCGCTTATAATCTATGGCGAGTGTGGCAGGATATATGTACCACTATGGGTATATTTTTTTTCTTTCTCTATCCATAGAGTAAATATGTTAAAATATTTTCTTCCGTATGTTGTACATATGTTAATATATGTGATAAAGTTATAACATAGATAACTTTCTATACTAAGATAACTAATCTATACTAAGGTAAAACTGAAAAAAAAAAGTGTTTGTACATTTGTACATTATGTAGGGAGATGTCAAATTAGACTAATAGAATATAAATCTAGGATTTTTTAAACTTTTATCTGTTTGTTTATTCACGCATATCTTTGGATCATTTGGCGAAACTGGCACAGATGATGTAGTAAACATAAGTAGTCTAGCTGTACTATAAGAAATAATGAAAATGCTTTAACAATAACGATTTAACATGATACACTTGCCATTGACATAAAATCCAGGCTCTGGAACACCTGATATAGAAGCATAAAAGATCTACTAAACTAAATTATAAGTAATTCTAACTTAAGTATAAGAAATAAATGGCTCTTTTGTAAATATAGTTAGCCGTGTAGAACATTTTTTGTTGACATATGAAATACAAGATCTGGATCTCTCATGAAGAATCATAATGTCCAGCTAAATTATGTAAGATAAAGAAATGGCGCCCGAACAAAAGTTGTTCAGCGTAATGGACATTTTTTGTTGATATTTTTATACATAAAAATCAAGGATTTGGAACACTTAATGTAGGACTACAATAGATAAACTCAAGTATAAAAAATAAATAAAAGTAAAAGTTGTTGGGAATTTTCGATTATAATAGATCATAAATGGAAATAAATGGAAATGAGGACCGTCGTGGCGCAGAGGCATAGCCTCTGCCTGTTAACGCGACGGATTGTGGATTTGATTCCCACTCGGGGAGAATGAATGATTTTTATTTTCTTCGCTCTGGTTACAAGACAAAAAGCGTGGCGTTGAGTTCCGCCACTTAACACGAAATGCCTTGAAAGGCGGGAAGCGAACGAAGTTGTTGTCATCTATTGATTATAAATAAATAATTTTATATAATAATCTACTTATTATAAATAATAAACGTTGAGGAAAGATATAATGAGTAACTTATGCTATCACTATGTTATATATACCTTTTCGGTGTATATAGTTTGTATTCATTTTCATTTTAAATATTTCAATAAAATTAAGCTTCAAAATAACAATTAAATAAAAATACAAATATAAGCTCCAATAAAATATAAAACATTTGAAAAATGTTGCAGTCTGACTGACTTCTTACTTCACGCGCGGTGTATCGCTTTGAGAATTCCCTTGTGAATGTAGTTTTTAAACTTGTTAGCTGAAGTGTACTTTAGCTGCTAGTTCAGTGAATTAAGCCTAATGCTTTTAATGAAAATAGCGTTAATAGAACATAAAGATATTTTTTTTAGCTTTACGCTGTATCCCGCGTATAAAAGGGTAGACAGAGAGTCTCATTTGAACTTAACTCATTGTTCCTTGAGTGGCGGAACTCAGTGCCGCACTTTGTTTTACCAGAGGGGGAAATTCACAGTAATTCATTCATCACATTAATATGTTACGTCTTGTGAGTAATCGTGATCGATCGTAATTGTGGTAAATTATTTAATTGTTATATAAAAATTATTATTATTATTTATTATTTAACAGCTTTATATATAGCTTTCTTCTGAATTGACTATTCCTCATTTAGTGACATTTAGGGACATCCAGATTAACCGGATATATTTTAGTATCCAAAACATACATTTTCCGAAACCCGACGTTACGAACACCACAAAAGCGTTTGGAAAGTAGTAAAATTAATATAGGAGTGGGATTTGAACCTGCATCAGTTGTGTTAAGTCAGTGTTCCGCTACTTAAAATATATGTCTGAATGGAATGAAATATGGTGACTAGTGGACATGACAATTAAGGTCATCGAGTCAAGATAAATAATCAATTTATATATTTGTAGAAAAGAAAAATGAAATCAATATAACGTAGAATGGACATGAAACAGCAAATAACTGGTGTTTATTGAAGCGTAAGTGAAATTATGCCTCGATGTAACGTGTGTAACGGTCTTACGGACAATAGAATTTCGTCGAGGTGGAAGTCGTTATCGAAATATCGATGTTAAAAAACTTTACCTTGTTTATGTAATGACTTCAAGCTGTATCCGTACATAGCAGGGTGTCGATAGGTGGAAAGCCGGAAACGGAATGTTAACTTACTATGTTCTTCTGCCTACCCTGTCATTACCCTGTCTTACTGGTAAAACAATCTTAGCTTAACTAATTTAGGGAATTTGCAGTATACGAATATTAACAGCTTAAGTATAAGCAAGAGGATTAAAAGATTTCAATCGATGTACCAATCTTAATATATGTAATACCGTAACACTATTATATTACATATGAACTTCTAAAGCGGTGTGTTTCAAATAAGTTATAAGTTTCGGTGTAGTTATAAGTTTGTTTTACTAATATTTATTATTGTGTATTTTTAAAGGAGTCCTAATAATTCTTTTTCTACTTAGCACTATCCCGGCTTATTGCCAGGGTCTGCTTTCCTACTTAATAGACTCTACTTTGCACGGTCTTGAGCATCCTCAGTGACAGCACTTTTGTGATTAAATATTCCACTAATCAATCAACTTTTAGTTTAAGGCATAAAAAAAATATTTAGGGTAAAAAAGAGAATGTTTTATAAGAACTAAGTGCCTCTCAGTACACCTCAAAAAAGGATGAAGAAGATGTCTGTGGTGCGGCCGGCCGAGGCAAAAATAACTAAATAAGCGGAACAAAACTTAATAGCATAAGTAAAAAAAAACCAATGACAGCGACTCCAAAGGATTTTTCAACGGATTTCAAATACTAAAAAGGTATAGTATATATTTTACTTTTTTTTTAGCTTCAATCTATATCCCGCACATATTAGGGTAGGCAGAGGGAACCTTAGGCACAAGGAATTAAGTATTTAGACACTCCGTTCCCCGTTTACCGCCTTTGAGGCATTGCGTGTTGAGTGGCGAAACTCAACGCAGCGCTTTTTGAGAAGCGAGCGAAGAAAATTTTGACAATAGACAAGCAAAATGGAATCGTCGCTTTATGTGTAATAAAGTACAGGCTCAGAAGGTGACAATGCTAATAAGAGAGATAAGAAACTCAACAGTTGTTCTTTTCAATATAACAGCTATCGCTTGTAATTAAAATGGTCTAAATATATTTTAATGCTTTGAATATCTCTGTACAGAGTAAATTGATAGATTGAAAATGTAAAATTTCAAATACGTTTAGGTTGTTTTTTTATTGTAACATTTTAATTCAATTAAAAATAGAGCCGATATTTCTGCTAGTACTTAAAAGTACTCGTGTTTAAATTGCATCACATTTTGAAAGAAAATTTATTAAATATATATGCATTTTATAGAAAATCACCATCGTAGGGCAACGTCTGACTATAAACAGGATAGTTGTGTAGTAGTAGTTGTAAACCAATTCGGAGGAAACACGCAGAATGGAGTATCTTAATATCTAATAGAACACTTAAAAATTAATAGCACTTTTGTTAAAGCATTGCCCTTAACATGTCAGTCATTTCTATTATGGTGGTTGTTTTGGACCATTTCTTTTGTTATCTTTTTGATAAAATAATTTTAAGTACAGTTCAGTTGTTTTTTACCGCCTTATCTTTGATGTGACGGACAATTGTGAAATGTTTATTTTATAGTATTCTAAAAGATAATTATTTATAGGTGTATATAATATCTATTACAATTTACTAACGGAGATCGATGGGGACCCGTAGGATTCCTCTGCCTTTTAAATTTCTCTGGTGAATGTTTTGTAAGTTACACTGAGGTCTAAACTTTCCATTCAAATCGTTACCGTACAATATTATGTTATATTGTTATAAATAATAATTTGCAGTGTAACATTTTTTTTTCAAAATATTAATTTTGTACTAATATTTCTCAGTTTAAATCTTTATCTCAAATTTACGTCACATTTTGCGTGTTGAGTTTCAGGATCAACGGTAGACTTATTTTAGCATATTGGGAAACTGTCTTAACTATAAAAGTACAACATACTACCATCTGAGATTTGAAAATAATATTATCATTGCGTATACCTGACTAGGTGTATATTATTAGTTCCTGTAAAGTGAATAACTTCATCACACTTTAGATATGATATTATTTAATATGGAAATAGAAATAACGCTTGTATAAAGTTTTGTTATACATGCAATGTATGCAATTAATAAGAGACTTATATAACAAAATGTTTTGATTTAAAAAGTAGGTATTCGTGATATTTGGTTTAGGTATTGAAATGGAATTATCTTTATAATGTGGATTAAAGAGCAATTAAATTTTTATCTATAATAATCTCTAAATGTATTTTTTCTCTCTTATGTCTCCTAAAGCTTATATAATTGAAATGACAAGTAACAATATACAGAAATCGAATCTGAAATGTTAATACGAATAAAATTATTCGAAATTTATAAATACAAAAAAATCTTACCTTCTTACACCTCGCCAAAGCAACAATCGTGATTAAGTTTCCAGGAATGCCCACAAGCATAAACAATACGCAGCAAACCGACGCAAAGCGCAGTAGACCTTCTGGGTAGTCCTTGAAAAGTTCAACAGCGGCAAGTTCCTCATCAGTATTATACGTATCCAAGCCAACACTCCAATTTTGACTGTCTACCTCACTGGCCAACGTACTCTTCGGTATACTCGGCAACAGATCACCCATTTTAAATTATCACTCATTATTCGCTATAGCATAGTCTAACGGTTAGGTCGGGATGCTAGCGGGATCCGTCCACGACTGATAAGTCCAGAACTTGCAGAGAAGAGGGTGCGATAAGGCATTTTGCCGGTTATCAGCCAGCTGGCCAGGAAGCGAGCGTATCTACCCAGCCGACTCTGCGATGACCTGCGATAAAATAATTTGTATTACTTTTACTAATTGTTACAACAAATATTGTGAGCTGGGGGACGTGATAATGCGATGTGATTCGGTTGATAAGTATTTTAGTGCCGCTCAAGATACCAATTATCTTTTATGTATGTCGTGATATATTTAATTTGAAATTTAATTTGTAAATTATTACTTTTAAAGAAAAATCTATACATTATTGTTTTATAAATAAATAATTATTCATTAAAAATACATCGTGGTGCATTGTCTCATTGTTAGCGCGTTGGTTGTGGATTCGATTTCCATTTGGGGGAATTAATTATTTTTAATAAGATCTAAGTCTACTAGTGACCAAAACAATAAGAAAATGTACGCGACTGTTATGTTTAATTTTTTTTTCATTCTTTAGCTCTGGCAAGGCGAGTTAGCGGTGGACGAAGCTTCTCTACGTGGGATATAGTGTCAAGCCGAAGAAAAACCATCGTACAAATATTGGAGAGTGGAATCCACAATAATGTTTTCTTAAAAGGATACTTATAGTAATTTGTGTAAATGGATTCTACAACGGAATTCTATTGGTATCATAATATGTAAAGCATTTATAACATCGTCAATAATTGAATAAATAACATTTATTTAATTATCAATGAGAACGCATTATTAATTTTACACATTCTTATGTTTTGTAATTTTTGTATCAAACAAAAGATTTTGGTGAACACTTTTCAATAGAAGGAAGAGAAAATTCAATTGAAAAATTCTTGGCGTGTTTCGGTGGAACCTGTCACGGAAACTGTAAGGCACAAATAGTTATGTAACATAGGCACCGTTTCCGCATTTAATAACTTTATATCAACTTCCGACATGTGTTCAGCTATAACACACAGGTTATTTGCCTTTAACACAGATTTTAATTTTAATCTTTATAGATTGTGGCCTATATAGTAAGTAATGATGTTATAAAATTATGTACAATATAAATAAACGGTAGTTACAACCTAATAAAAGTTAATACAAATATATAAAGGGAATAATAATTTCCGTTGGTCTATTTTTCTTCATTTTCACACGAGATAATTTCACACTAGTAAACACTAGTTTACCATCATGTAATTTTTATTATATCGACCTGAATTTATATATATGAGTCGACTACTATTTTAGTAGCCTTCACAACATGAAGTCGAGTTTCAAGGTAAGCTGAGTTGAAGCCCAGTCAAAGCAACAACCAAGCTAAAGCTTGTTGCGTAGAGAGAGTCATTACCTACGCATTATAAAGGGAACAGTCATTAATTTGTTCTTGTGCACCCCTGAAAATTAAGCATATCTGACATTTTCATAAGCAGCCTTGTCCTTAAGAATCTTAATACATTTGTCGATTGCGGCTCGACTTCGGTGTCAACACCGGTTCCGACTGATAGAAACAGAAATCATAAGCACCGAATCCGACTTCAGTTCCGTTTAAACCACCTTCGTAACATCCCTAGGATAAAGTAATAATAACTCAGCGTGTGCAATTTATACAAACCAACGTCCACAATTTAAATAAAAAAATAATTAAATATATTTCGTTTTTTAATAATAAAAAAATATAATTTCAATCAATGGTAATTGATAAGATAATAAGTCACACAAAAAACTTGTCTTACAATATTTAATTAATCAGAATTAAATATTGTAGATTTTTTGTACTTAGGTTACACTCTCAGTTCAGTTTAGTGTTTTAAGAGAAATACTGTAACGTTAATCAAGTAATCAGTGGACCACAGCTTACTTAATTAAATGTCAGACCAGTATTTACACGCACTGTTTGAGCTAATGATGAAATTGGGTACAACCAAATTGAAAAGTCAGTGCTCCATTAAAATCGTCGGTTAAATTTAATTTGCCGATCAATTTTTTTGTGCAGTGAGGTTTTATTGAGTATCGATAGAATAAAGGTATTTGAGGTAATAACGAAACGAGACTAAATGAAAAATATGATATAACTATACATTATTATATTAATTTAATACAATTAATAACTACAATGTGTGATTAAGATATGATAAATACGCCTCCGCCATATTACATAGAATTCCACAGATAATCAAAAATCTCTTGTTATCATAATTTATTCTTATTTTATTATATATATTTTTTAAATTTTATTCTCATTTGGTTAGAATTATTAATTGTATATTCATTTGCAGTAGCGGAGGATGCTTAGTTAAGTAGAATTTCGTAATCGAATCTCATTTCACGCAACGTGCGCCCGTGACCTTAATGTCTGTAGTCTGTAGTGCTAATAGGCTTTTCCTTTAAATAACAAAATAAAATTCAATTTTTTATAAATTATTTCTTTATTTAATAATTTGTTAATAAAAGTTCATAAAATTGAAAATTTATTTACTATTCAGAAGTGCCCAATTTAGCTATATAGTATCTATGTAATAATCAGTAAATATAAAAAGCAGCTAAATATAAGTACTAGATATTAAGGCTATGTTAAAGGCCAACATGTTATAGAAATCTTGCATGACGACAAAAATCTTGCAGCACTATTTGTCACGCAGTCTCCTATCTACTATGGCTACCTACCTTTTCCCTAACACTTGATGATTATTGAGTGAGTCGTCACTTTCGGTCAAATATGTACGGATGCGTTTTCTTATCAAGACCTGATTGATATAATTGATGACGACGATGATAATTTTATATGTAAGATACACGAGTATCTTACATATAAAATTGGCACACCAACAACAAAACCAACGGTCATTATGAGAAGAAGTTTTAAAAATTTGAATGAAGAGGATTTTATGTGTAGCTTAAATCAGATTGTGGAGCTTATATTTCATTAACAAATTTTTCCTAACTATAAAATGCCATCCCTCTTTCAGTCTGGATTCCGCTCTAGTCACAAGACCGTCTCGGCATTATTGACAACATCAGATTTGATATCGACAATCAAAAAGTTACTATTTTTGCCTATCTGGATTTTTCTAATGCGTTTAATACATTTAATTTTGATATTCTATTAGCGATACTTTAATCTATTAATGTATCCTCTGAGGCTGGTTTTACTCCTACCTACATGAACGAGAACAATGCACTCGTGTCAATGATTCTTTCAATAAATACTCATCTATGTGACGACTTAAAGCTGGCATTTCCCAAGTCAGTGTACTTTTTCCTGACCTTTTTCATATTCACTAATTCCATTACAAAGCTCCTATCCTTTACCTATCTTACTGACGCCTTTCCACAACCACAGCCGCGAATGACATTGCGAAGGCTATTGCTATATGTAATCAATTCCAATCTGCATGTTATTAGTAGAACTAGACCAAGTCTTTTCGACTGTCAATTAATCCTAACAAGTCACAAATATATTTGGTTGGCAGCACCAGACAATTATAAAAATGAAATAGTCCTTCTTTTCCACCTATTATCTTTGACAACTGTAAGCTAGACTGCTGTAACATGAGTCGCAGGATATACACTATTGGTAGGCTAAAGAAGTAGCAGAATCTTTTACCTATACCTACAAAAATATCTTTAGAACATTCACTTTTACTACCTATTTTAGAGTACGCTGACACCAGTTATCTTGATTTATCATAATATTCAAAATACGTTTTTGATAATCATCAACTTGCACGTGATTTTGACAAATTTGTAAATACATCGAGAATATACACACAAATATAACAGCTAATAATATTTCTTTACATACAGCTTCATCCGCATATCCGCATATTACTTTCAGCAGGATAGGTAGAGGGCTCTAGACACTCCGTTCTCAGCTTCCTGCCATATTTATATGCTTCGGTTTAAGTGGGGAAATCAGCTTATCACTGTTTTTAACCAGAGTGTGAAAATAAAATGAATAGTATCAAGCGGGCAACAAACCTACAAGCATCAGACGCTAGTTTCTCGTGTCCCGTTGATGAGATGTTTCTTTTGTATGTTGGAATTTTGCTCATTATTCTTACCTAATATGTATAATATTCTTTTTTTGTAATATTTTTTTTAAACTAAATATTCGAAGCGAAAACTATAGTTGAAGTTGGGACCAAATTGAATTTCTTTTAGTCCCTTATAAAGGCCAACGGCGCGGCGCAGCAGTAGAATCTTTAATATCGCCTATACTTAGACTTTGTATTGTATATAATTAACTTAACTATAAACTATAATTTAACAGTAGAAAAAATATGTCTGTACATTGAATATGTTTACGAAAAAATAATTTAGAGTAATGAACAAATTGTGAACACTGAATATGATTTATCAAATTTATATACATCTGCTTGTCCTTGGACATACTGGATAGATTTTGTTGTATAGCTATTAGTTCTTGGGAAAACACAAGTTATAATTGTTTTTAAAAATCCAAGGTGCTCCTACATGGGAAATGATACTAAAGGATAAGGAAATTTGGACTTAATTACTAATTTCAGTGTAAAGTATCGCAACGCAATAACGAATATCGCAAGTATACATAGTTGTAGGTTTGATACTAGGTCATTGGTGGAATGATTGTTTGTAAATTTCAATGATACATGGATAAATGGAAATAGTATCGAGTACATATTGTTATTTACAATAAAAAAAGATTAGGAAAAATAAAGTCTACACAAACGATGTTGAGAGCGGCGAATAGTTTATAATAAATTATGAAAATGATTTTTTTTAGGAGGCATTAGTTAATTTAGTATTAATAATAAGCAAGGGGCCGCTGACGCGAGAAGCTGGGGCTAGTGCTCGCTTTTATTAAAAGTCGTTATTTTCTAATGACAAGAGAAATTCTGCTAATGAATGCTCATGAGAGGCCTAAAGCGTATTGTGAAAATAAGTGATCGTAAGGAATGGACTAGTAAATCCAAAGTACATATACGTTTACAAATTCTACAAGCAAAAGCTGTAACCCCGTCAATTTCCTTTTTCTATGTGGACATAAAAAAATCTTATATCAACTTTTGCATGGCAAACTATTTCCGTCCCACATTTTACGACGATCAGTTGATGAGTTGACGCGTTAGTATGTGTAACATATCACACTCTCACATTATATTCAACTAAATATCCAGAACTACTAAAAGGAAATTAAAAAAAAAAAAACACTAATACATAGGTACGTTATCAGCGAGAACAATAGATTGATCATATAAAAAAAATGCAATAACGGGGATTTTTTTAATTTTTTAAACTGCTGCTAAACATTGCGGGTGTTATTTAAATGCTTATAGTTACCTTAAAATCTTGCTACAAAAATATCTAAAAAAAATGTAAGAGTTCTATTTCTAAATGTAGTAAATATTTCAACAAATATTTTTTTAACAGTTACAGTATGATGACTAATATTTATATAAAAATATTCGACATATATTACTGTATTATTTACATAATAAGCTACAGAAAGCGGGCCACGAGGGCTAAATGTAACTGCCACTTATAATTAAGTGAAAAAAAGTGGGAAGTGAGCCTGGGGTGTTAAGTAGAGCCTAAATTTGCAACATTATCTTTTGTTCACGAGATTCATGGCCTAATTCACTTTTAGGACAAGATGTTAATGAAATATTATTTACCATTGAAACGAATGCTTATTGGGTTACGCGTCATCGTAACGGAATTGACGTCAACATATCTGAAATGAGTGTGTTTAATGTAATGCAAAAGTACTAATATATACGTGATTATTTGTAACCTATATAAAATGGAGATTTTCTGAATGTTATTAATAGTTCATAATAAATGAGTGAATGTGATGAAATACATCAAATATATTAACAGATTAAAACAAACATAACAAAATTATTTTGCATTTTTATAAGGGAATAAATATCTTAAATTGCCTTAAGAAACGTTTATCAAGAATTATAGTCTAGCGATTCCTTTTACCATTAATCAAAAGGAACTAAGTCCTTTTAGAAACAAGATAAGATTTATACAACGAGAGAGAGTAACGCTGGAACTGTTGCACCGATGACCTATTTACTATAAGACAAGTATGAACGATAGCGGGAATTAAAACTTCGTTATTATTTAGTTTATTAACTCACTTTAATCTTTCTTGCTAAGTTTGTAAGGCATTTGAAGTTAAAATAAGTTATTTTACAAACATTTTATACTATAATATAATTTGTAAAATATCTATGAATTAAAAATATGCTTTGGTATGTACCATTTTGGTAATAATATTGAACGAAACCATAAACAAAAGATTATTTGAGCCAAAACATATTGTAACATAATATAATATATTCAAGATATACAAGATCAAACACAATAAACTCAACTAAAACACAAATCACACGATATGGAAGGAGCTATGTATTTCTATGTAAATGCGATGGCGAATCACGATTTGAATAGATACCGTATAGATTTGGAATTAGCTTACTATTGACAGGTTTGTTCGGTATGGCTCACAACAGTATTATTCCGGATATTCTACGTCATGCTATGCTTAAGAACGTAAATTGGACGTGAGATGGGCATAGTGATGGCGTTCTTGTTTAGTTTACAACTTCGTACCTGTAATTCCATTTTGAAATCACTAGTTGTGGATTTCAATCTGAATAAATGATCTAAAATCTGAATATATATATATATATATATATATATATATATATATATATATATATATATATATATATATATATATATATATATATATATATATATATATATATATATATATATATATATATATATATATATATATATATATATATATATATATATATATATATATATATATATATATATATATATATATATATATATATATATATATATAGAGTAGTCACGACTAGAATAAAAACGCCACAGAAGGGCGGTGTGTTTAAAAATAATAAAACACTACCTATACAAATTGACAAACTTAAATTTGCAGTCGTATCCACTAATTTTGTAAGAAATTAGCTACAAATATAAGTTTGCAATGGTTTTATTCTGCGATATGTCTATAAATTTAATTTTTTTGGTCTTTTTCCTTTGGTTGTAATATACGCTCTAACTTCGGCTCAAATTTTATATCTCTAGGATGACGGGAAACATCCTGTAGGTTTTCATCACCCGACGATTTTCATGTAAGGGTTTGTTTCTATTTTGAAGGGAATTGAACTCAATCATCTGTACGAGATGACGTACGTATTTCCTAATTGCGCCAAGAGTCCAGCACTCATCAATAAAATTTTTGTATGCACAATTAGACGTTTTATCTTTATATAAATATATGAAAAAAGATACTATACGTATGGTTTACTGTACTATGAAGATATTGAAAATTATCAACAAAATTGCATAATTCAATTCAGTTCAGTTCTTTAATAATGTCAAATCTATTAAAACTTATTAAATTATAATAATAGCTTCAGTTCATCTGCTATAAGAAATAGCGTTTAAATATATTTGATATCTATATTGTGTTTTTGTTAAGACCAAGCTTTTGCGAGAATAAGTCACATCTTTATCTGAGAATAAGTTAGGAATCTTTTTTTTAGTTTCACGCTTTGTGTGATGAGGCCGGGCACGATGTTTATCGGCTATGACAATTCGTTCTACACTTTCCGCTTGAATTCGACACGTTGCGTGGATCTTAACGCTAAGAAGCGCAGATATGAAACTAACTAACTAACTTACCTCGAGTGTAGATCGAACCTGCAACCATTGATCGATGGATTCTGTTTACACTATTATATGTCAAAATATTTGATTTATTTATAGTATGTGCTAAGTTATGTATATGTAACTCAAAATATGATGATAATTATTTATTTTAACGTAACAATGGAATATATTCGATTATAATTATTGTATTTTCAACAACATACTATGTCGAGCAGCTACGTACAACTCTTTTTTCTTATGTAATACAATTCTTTGAATTTAACAAAAAATGGTGCCGTGAAACTTATAAGACTATTTGAATTATGTTTCAATCCATCACAATGAGCTTAGGGTCCAAAGTTTCCTTCCATTGTACAAAAAAGCTACGTCATTTTCGTTAAGAACCTAATATTACGTCAACAACAGATACTAGACGTGTGATTAATTACATACATTCTGTGTAGATCTCGTTAAATAATAGCTCAAGTAATCTATTTTATCTCTAAGATAATTTTCTTAGACACATTAATCGTAGAAATGTTTTCGACATTGGCTTCGCTTTTACTGAAAGAACTTTTTCGTTTCACATTTAATTGTCGTAATTACACGAAAAACACAATATATATATATATATATATATATATATATATATATATATATATATATATATATATATATATATATATATATATATATATATATATATATATATATATATATATATATATATATATATATATGTGTTGCAAGTCCTAATAGTAATTGGCACGTAGTTTATAAAATTCGTTTTACTTTCATATTATCAACATTTTATAGTATTATCCTTATATTATCTTGTTATTGACTGCGAAATTATTATACAATAATATATTAAAAGATCGTCGCTTGTACAGTTATCATTTCATAGGCAGAAATCAAAAAATAATTTTAAATAATATATAGAAAAGCGATCCAACAGTGGATTAACGCTCGTGTTAATCTCAAAGGTAAACCCATACTTACGTCGCAAGTCCTTAGAACTGCTCCAAGATGGGACTTATATCCACAAGATAAACAATGGAATGATAACTACTTTCATATCAAAAGTCCATATCAAAATTTATTGAATAAAATGCTTAGAAACAAAGTTAAAGTGGATCTTTTGTGATATTTAATTTTATTAATTTATCAAAATCTTTTCTTCTTATATATATAAAATGTCTTTCCCATATTTGCCATTAACGAAACTGTAACGCTGAGTCACCATTGTATCCATCACCGTTAACCTCATTAACGCTAAACAAGTATGAACATTAAAACGAAATGTGGCAAACTCTCGCAAAACTCTTCAAACTTTAGTTCTTTGAGTAGTTAGTGCAATCACATGTTACTAATTTTCAAACTTCTGGATGAGAACACGTTTTATAGAAGCGTAGCTGAATATATTACATATAAGTGGCCTTTGCCAAATATATTAACACTGTACTAAACGTAGAGTTTTAGCTATTCGAATGTTTTAAATTAGGATTGTTAAGAAATGTTTAAAGAAAAATAAATTGTTAGGATTACAGTGTAATAGTAGTAATGTGATAAATATTTGTTCTCGTGTTGCACTCTTGTAGTGGAAGAGTGAGGAGGAGAATTACTTACAGTTCTCCGCTCTGATAAGACAAAAGGCAGTGGTAAGTACCTCCATCCTCCATTCTACACGCATTGAACTTCTCGATTTGTGCCTTAAGTTTACGTACTCTCTGTACCCCTGTCCTTGTCTGCTATATGTGTAAAGTTGAGGTAAATATATACAAAATTTACTGCTGTCAAATCTAAAAGTGCTAAGTGATTTACATGATACAACGAAGATATTTAAGGTCTAAAGTTGGCATATATTTAAGAAATTAAAGAATAAACATGTTTTAGCAAAAGTATAAAGATTGGTTCTTCTCAGACACCGTGGAAACGATTTAGCCAAATAGCCAATTTAAGAGGCGCAGGTTTAAAAAACGTAAAAAAAATATTTATATTTTCAAATTTTCTTTGAATTATTTTCATTTTCTTCGCTCTGGTATTAAGGCAAGCAACTCAAAGCACGGCGTTGAGTTCCTCCACTCAACACGCAATGCCTCGAAAGGAAGAAAGCAGGAGAAGCAGCGACTTGACACTAGGTTCCTTTAGCCTAGGGATCCCTCAGCCCACCCTGCTATATATGATATACGGATACGTATACAGTGTGAACATTAAAATACCATAAAACCTTGTTTACCTTCGATTATTAATTATATGAATGCAAATGAGAAATTATAAAAATATCAATTAAATTGTTTTGTTATCATGTACTTAGTAACATGTCATATAATTAACGTTGCTGTATACAATTTAAACTATTATCTAAACATTTATGGAAAAAGAGCAATTCAATTAACTTTTAGTGTAAAATGTTAATATTCTACCGCTGAAAAGCAATTTAGACGCGCATTTTATCATTGCCCCAGTTTAAGTGTCGTTTATTGCAAAGTGCGTCCTGGCCAGACGAGACGGCGCCCATCTTCCTGTATATTTGTTACATGTTCATGATTTTCGTTACAATTTTAAATGTCTTACAGGTAACGATGTTGTTTTTGAATAATAACTATAAAATATTGGAGAGAAAATAGATACCTAATAGATTACTTTAATAATGTTTAACAATGTGATTGCTTTAATAGTACCCTCGCATCACTCAATACACCTTATAACTTTTCGACAATTTTTTCCATGGAACTTTCTCTTTGCAGAAGTTATTATTTATTTATATAATATAATATAGAAAATAATATATAATATAATATAGAAATAATAATTTATCCATTTTCTACTTACTCTCTTCTTGACGAATTTCGAATGTACAGTCGAGTCGAGTACAATATGAAAATAAAATCATTAAAACTTCTAACGAGAAGTATAAAGGCTAAACTGTAATAAATTGTGGTAGATAACATCAATCTGATAATAAAATTGTTTAATTTGTAATAATAAGGCTACACTGTAAAATTTCATATTTTATATTTTAAATTTGGATTTTCAAGTAGGATCAAGGATTTTAATTATATAAGTAGTGTATATATAAATCATATTATAATTATGTTGCCATTTGAAAAAAGTAACGTACATCGCTATAATAAATTCGCACATACATACATTTGAAAGAGAATACAACGTGACTTTCTTTTCTTTCTATTTATTTATTTCTAACAAATGGTATTGTTTTATTTTGATTATTTTATTACAGTTCCAATATTCACTGTAGTATAGACTGATTGTGTAGTTGCAACGTGCCGACTCGCAGGCGCCCGCTAGGAAAATGAGACCAGCCTCGGTCAACGAACTGGGATCTTCCAATACTGTTTATCGCTTGCAATCTGTAGTACTAGAAGTGTGTTAGGACGGAAACGTTAGTAAATACCTATGTAATTTTTATTGAGCTGACTGATTTTCTAATTTTTATAGTTGTAGATGTTAAATTTACTAGAACAGTCAAATAATTTTAAACATTTTAAAAATAATCGATGCTGATCCCATTTTTTGTTTATTCTATAGAATTAGTTTGTAGAATGTTTTTTTGATTAATATAATGGTAAATGTGGTGCTAATAAAATGATGTATAATGTCCCTTTGGATCACCATGGGGTACTTGTACTTGAAGAACTATCTGATACATCAGACATTTTTTATAGAAAATATCATCTATATGGAAAGGAAAAATGAAGATATAGAATATGATTCAGTCATAACAAAATATTACATTAACTTGGCAACACCTAATGCCAAAAATAACGTAAACATCACGATTAAGAAGAGTACAATATATAGAAAACAGCAGTAAATGGTTTTTTTACTTAAATAAATAAAATCAACAAACATGGTAATATTTACATAGATCTAATACGGTATCAGAATATTCGATGACCAATAGCAACTATTCTAATGCGTCTAGATGAATTTAATTAAAAGTTTTATACGAGTATATGCTTATTATATTATTATCACTTAGTTATCTATAGTATTTTTTTTTGTATATTAAATTAACCATGGTTGACCAATTAAATATAAGTAATAATAATATTAACTTATAGTGATGAATAATTTTATATTTTAGATATTCAACGCAGTTATTCGCATGCCTACAAGACGTTGGTATGCGTTATAATTTCATTAAAAAAGCCTAAAAAAGTGTCGAACTTGAGTTCATCATCTACCAGAGTAAGAAGCAACAAACATGGATTTTTCATCGAAACTAAGGCAACTTTTTGCACTTATTGTAGTACTTTGACCCATCCTTCTGATCATACAGAATTATAGACAAAATATATAAAATATTTATATGAAGATTATGTCAAAAAATTGAAAAGAAGTTTTCCTGATATTGACTTAAATTACATAAAGAAGAGCTTGAGAAAGTTGCCCCATAGACTCAGAAAATACAATTATTTCTATCGGGGGAAAACCTTTAGATCAATATAGCAACACCAAATATAATGATAATTTTCAGATAAACAGAGAATATCTAGCCGAAACAAGTTATGACAATTTGATACTGATGGCATGGAAAAGAAAATGAATTCAAAAATAAAGTAGACCAAAAAAAAATTTACGATGAAATTATGAAACATGTTGGAAGGAGAAATGTTTTTTATTAATTCACTTGGGGGCACTGGAAAAGCTTTTTTTAACCCTTAACGGCCACATGGGCTAACTTTAGAATTAGTGGTAAAATAACACTTGCATTAGGTACCTCAGCAACCCTTTTAAATCGTGGTAAAACGACCCATTTTACAAAAAAAATAAAATATTGCTAGATATAGGGGGATGATTGATGATGAGGAAATTTAATTATAATAATAATATACCTATATACAACACACAACTTGCGTGTGCGAAGCCACGGGTAATGGCTTAGGTATATATATATATATATATATATATATATATATATATATATATATATATATATATATATATATATATATATATATATATATATATATATATATATATATATATATATATATATATATATATATATATATATATATATATATATATCTTATCTATATATACTAAAGTATTCTGCGTTATAAAAGTATTTGAAATATTATCGTATATTAAAATAGCTATATGCCAAATTAATTGCAGAAAGTACATTACTTCATTTCAGTTCTTTAATTAAATCAATATCACGTTGTATGGAGAGCAAACGAAGGAGATTGAAAGCACGTGAAGTTTACTCTTGGTAATTAAAAAGAAGTAAATATTGTTATATATATAAGCTCTCTTTGCCTACTCGAGCGATTCTTAGAGAAATGGCGACATAAAAACATTAAAATTAAGGACAAAAATAAATTTTAAAGAATATAATAACATTAATAAGTACTATTTATCTTGCGCTATACTTGTATTCCAAAGAAGTAGTTCAGTTCATGTATAATGAATTTAACTTTCGTTATGAAACAACTCTATATAACTAAATAAAATTTATATGAATTTGGAAAGTTTAGGTGGAAGTGGACGATGGAGTGTTTAGCACTAGCTTTTCTGTGTCTTCGATGATATTTGATGGAAGCTTAAACACAAAAAAGGAAGCAGCATCACAAGATTTTCTCTTTATTGATGTTTATGTATTTATTTAATAAAATTATATACATATATATACATATTACGATACATATATATATGTATATATATACATATATATATATATATATATATATATATATATATATATATATATATATATATATATATATATATATATATATATATATATATATATATATATGTATATATATATATATATATATATATATATATATATATATATATATATATATATATATATATATATATATATATATATATATATATTTCTTATCTGTAATTACATATCGTTGATAATAACAATTATAACAGAATGATTGACTGGTGAAGCTTAGAATTAATTAATGTTAAGAGCACCAATCAAAGGCCAAGGGAGCCGTCACACAGGCAAAATCTTCGATATTCAATATAAATTTTCTGACCCTCATCACGCCAGTATAAAGGGGAGTTCACAATTTCGGCTCAATTTACACTGGAACCGGAGCACGCTGTTTGACCTTTTTATCATACCGATGTCATGAATAAGGGATCGGTCAATATACCTTAATAAATACGTTTTCTCTTATAACTAATAAGATTTATATGAAGAAATTTCCAGCATTATGTTATGTGGAATAAGTGGGCTTAAAATGGATATCTTAACTGCTCATAGTGCATACGATGTAGCTGACTAAGAATGTGATCTTAATGCGTTTAATTATTTATTGTATTCTCCAAGAATACTACGTGTAGTGATAGGCCCATAAGGACCACTTCAGAAGCAATTTTTCTAAATAGAGTTAGAAAAAGTAATGCTTCAATAGCTTATATTTGTAAGAAATATATAACTGTATATTTTTTTCTAACGTAAAACAATATACAAACCCAAAAAAGGAATACTTACGATATACAGATTTATTAAAACCAAATTATTAAAAGCTTGAGTGTAAATAGTAACTAAATCAGTAAGAAAAGTAAAGCTCAGAGAGAATATATTATAAGGCAAATTGTCCGCGCCTTGAGCAGAAACGTGAAAATAATATATTACTTATACTTTTTGAATAAATGAACGTGTTTACGTTCTTTTATAATCATTGAGTGAGAAAAAAAGTCTTCAAAATATCAATCTTTTAAATGAATACCATATATAAGAGAGATTTTGTGTGAAATGTGGTATAATATTTCAAATAAACCTCACGGAATTTAACGTAGATTTAAAGTATAAATGGCGCCGAAGCTACGCAATTTTCACTTGCTTGATCGAATACAATGGTTCGAATCCTAATGAAAGGAAAATTTATATTTAGAACATGCTCGTTTATTATTGATTATATCATTTGATACCTTAATATACCTGAAATCAATTTTCATCTATATCTATATATAATAAAAATGTAACTGATCGCTGTCTGTACATGAAAGATATATTAACAAAACTATTATTATCGGGGGCATTGATAGATGCAATAGATTCCAAAACAAGGATTTATAGTTTTTGTGTCTGTTTGTCTATGCGTTGGTGCAGGGTAATCTCAGAAAAGGCTTAACTGATTCAATTGCAGTTTTCTCTATTGTATTATGGTAAAGTTCACATCAAGTTCACATTTTGTGTTTCTTTATTTGAATTGGCTTGTAAATGAAAAAGCTTTAAAAAAGGTACAATATTAGAGTAAATTCGAGAATATCAATCAAGCGGGCGAAGTCTGCAAGCGGGTTTCTAGTCATCAATATATATAAAACTATATCCAGCTGAGTGAGTGACAAAAGACATGCAGCAGAAAATTTTGCATGTAGGTGCCTTAGGTATCGTATGGCAACAGGATAAATTGAGACTTTACTTTTATCCTACTTAATCGAAATTACGGCCTACTAACATATATATATATATATATATATATATATATATATATATATATATATATATTAGTAGGCTGAGTAATAGCGTAACATACATGTATACAACAAAAAGATATATAGTGAAATAATGAAACCTCCTCGAAGAATATTTATATACTTACTGTTGTGCATCAAAATATCTTATGATACAGATACGCACACAGAAGTACCTACGAACAGCTAAAATAGCAAACGTTATCGATTCATAAGTTCCAAAAAAAGAAAACGTAAGGTAAATCTAAAACGTCATATATCAAAATTGTTCTCCACTTTAGTCACACTAACGGCAGATAACGATTATTTTTATATAATAAATCATTGCGTTATGTCAGGAGTGGACTTGTTATTACGCGAAAATCTGTAAAGGAGGATTTAAGTTGATTTATTCCAGTACTATCAGTATTTGCCAGTTGTTTGTCGTTAATAAATATGGTTTAGCAATCTCAGCGTTTTTTTCCATTAAAATTACATTAAGTATTTTTATCAATAAAATTAAGCTGTTTACAAATCAAAATATGCAAATTATTACGTTAAAATATTAGAGGTCCAAAAAAAGAAAAATGCTTTTAAATATTGTCTAAGAGGGCTGAGGGAGTTAACTACTCAATATAAAATATGCAAATATTTGAAAGTCGGTCATTCCTGTCGATACTTATTAAAATATCACTTTTTATTGGGATTTTTATAATGATCACCTCATTAAGAGAAGAGACAACATAGCATTAAAGCTAATATTATTTAAGATATATCATGTTATATTAAACAATGAAGCTGAGAAACACGAATGGCTATCATCTACTAGCGACCTAACCAAATTGGAAATAATTTATAAAAAAACCTCACTGGAACGGCACAGCATCTGACTTTAAGCGCGCCGGTTGTGGGTTCGTGTCTCGCTTGGGGGATTAAATTATCTTCATTTCTTCGCACTAGTAAGAAGACAAAGTCTCGAAATTTGGATAGAGGTGAGGAACGGAGTGTATTAACAGTAGTAATCAAAATAAATGTAACTATAATATAATTTTTTTTGGAAAAAGCTTGAAATAAAATGTATATAACCAAAATGTAAATTTTTAAAAAGTAAAATGACCAGTTCATGTTTATAGTCTTTAATATAAAACATAAAATATATGTTTCTAGATTTTCATCTCAATGTAGATATTTGTATTCAAACGGTTATGTGTATTGTTGGTAGCTAATGGTTGCTCATGGTTCTTATTGCTACTTTTGTTTATGTAATATATGCAGGATTTCAAATGGAAACAGCTGTCGCCTTGGCGTTTTGTGTAGTCCATAAAATTATAGACTGTATTATTTTTTTTTGGTATTTTCAATAACAAAAGTAATATTGTTTTGTCAACGTTATATTGGCTAAATAAATTTCTTTACAATAATCAGAGAAATTATATGTTGATACGAACAGTTGTATAGAAACTCTCCTATATATAGTTATTTATAAATCTTAAATATATTTGTACTTTATTATAATAATATACACAAATATCTACTCATAGTATTTCAAATATATGGTTGAAAGCAGGTATTTGAAGGTTGAAGGCTGTGAAGGTACATATATATATATATATATATAATTCTCAAGAGATTTGAATAAATAAAATTTTATAAATTCTCAGACATGCTGTTTAGTCTCCAGTTGGATAAAATAACGTCTGTTTAGAGCACAATATACGTTGCCGTCGCTCGTAAAACTAAATTTTTGCTGTAATCATGGATGCATGGACAGGGTCCGAGTACACTGGCAAATAAATTGACTATATCTAGCTTTATGGGTATCTTAAAATAAAATACATCTTCCTTCGTCTCTAAATGGGTGTTTTTGTTTTACGATCGTTGAACAATTTAAAACAACATCGGTCGTTACCCACTAGATAGAGGACATCGTAAAGCGGCCCAGTTTTTATGGAATATCGATACACTATTTTACTTTACCCGTAAAATATATGTTAACAAACTTTTTTTTATCCAGTAAAAAATATTATTTTTATTTTTGCACATTTTTTCTAGCTGTATGAAGCAAAGCCAGAAATTTTTTTGTTCTTCTTCTTCTCCATATACGTGTCCTTACGATTTTTACAAATACCTGCCTTCAATACCAATTATTGCTTTTGAAAAAAAATCGTCTGCGATATTTAAATAATTTTGATATGGGACTTAATTAATAAGAGTACGATAATATTAAAAGGTGTCCACAACAGCAACTTCGTCCGCTCTCTAGATATTTCACTTTATTCTATTATATAGAACATCTTTCCTACATTTATAAAGCAGGATATCTATTTTCAGGCTTTTATTACCATTCAATAGATAGCTTTACTTAATTTCGTTTCATTTAAAAAATTATATTAAAACATAAATAATTCTTTATTAAATAGTTATTTTTCAATTTAGAAAAAGCAATTTGCAAAATTAAAAATGTTATGTAGGCTCTTCTTATATGGCGTAGACATAGTCGTAGCAAGTTCTAATAAAACGTGTATATTCCGTAGAAATACGTAGCAGCGTAGTGATTTTCGTAAGCTTTTGCCTACGTGTGTAAGCGTTGTAATCACAGTAAGGAAAAAAATACATTTGTGCGAGACAAGCTTTCAGCTGTCATTAAATGAAATATACAATTTTCTTAATTAAAATGTAATTATATTTAAAAAATCATAATTGTCTGCTTGAATGGTCAAAATTTATATTATTCGTTTAGTAATAATTTTAGTCGTTTTGTTGATGGATTCGATTCCCACTCAGGGAAAATCAGTTGTTTATATATAAAAAATAAGTAAAATAACAATCTAAAGATTAGATTAGATAATCTAATGTAATAGTAGGCTTGGATGTGAGTGAGGACGACAGAGCCATTTTTAAATTGTATACTATGATGCTTTTAGTACTTGTCTCAATCGCATTCCGGATTAACCTTATGACAGCGTCATTTTTGCTCTCGCTGTACTACGTGCATTGGTCAGTATTTCTACGGTCGACATTGCTAACATGGAGCTGCAGTTTAATAAGTTTGCTGTTCACTACTACACTGGTAGACTATGAACAAAAAAGGATAGTAAAAAGTAGAGAATGTTTTTAAAATATCCCGGCATTAGTGTGCTCTATAAAAAGCATATATCACATAGAATTAAAGAAAATGTAAATGGATCTAATTTTTACAGCTTACTTGATTGAATCAGTCTTATTACATACAGAAATACAAATAATTAATAAAATTATTATGACATATAATTATTATATGTAATAAAAATTAAAATACAAAAATATTACTAAATTTATTTTAACTTAATAATAATACATTTAGATATTACTTTTATAATAAGAATATTTCATAAATATTGCAGGTAAAATAAAGTAGTTTTTTTTCTATAACGAAATTAGCTTTTTGTTCTGTAAAATAGATGGCATATTAACAGGTTAGCATTAAACGCCACAGTTTTAGTTGAAAGTAATCAATTATTGTTCCCTTGAAGTAAAATTTACGACTGAGCCACAACGTGATGTACTTAAGAGAGCAGGGAGCTAATAGATTCTATATTCGAAGTCGAATATAAAATACAAACACACACATTATTTTTTATTACACACATTTATTTTAATACAAACTTTAGGTTTGGTACAATGTTGTAGATCAATCATAGTGATTGATTTCACTCATGTTAACTTCAATTTAAGAATATAACTTCGCCTTTTGTGAGAAAATGTGAATTTGATGCGCACAATAAACAAATAAGTAGCTATATTATTGTATAATAAAATACAATTGAAATATATAAAATAAACCTGTAAATGTATTATTTTGCTTATAACATATGATGTATATAAATAGCAATTTTTTTCCTTTCGATAGTCGGTTATTTAGCTACTTATGATTACAAACTTTACACTGATATCTGTTCCTTTTCCATAGTTTTCTACTTTTCATGTATTTGGAACAATTGTGAACACGAAATCGTAATAAATTTTATGCTGTACTAGAAAAACAAATTATTTAATATCTTATATATATTTTAATTATTAAAAAATATATATCTTAATTATTAAAATAATATATTTAATATCTTAAATTTGTTTTTTTTTTCAGATTGCATATGTAGTGTTTTTTCATGAACACCCGGCCAGTCATACACCGAACTTGATCTAAGAAGACGTGCGCCTGCGCTTGAACTGTGTGTAGTGGTGAGCTAGTGATAGTTATAGGTACAATTTCCAGTAACAAGGCCACTACTACGGACGGTTACTACAATATATGTTTGATAAGACACATTTTGATTATAAGGGTAACTTTCTGTATTTTTCTTTTTTCTTAGGGTTCCGTATGTCAAAATGAAAAAATAAAATCGGATATAGGATCACGTCATTGCCCGTGTTGCTTTCTTTGTCTCTCCATCAAGACAATTTTCTCAAAATTCGTGGAGGTATCAAGTTGAAATTAATGTCAAATATCAAGGTCTATGGCCTCTTAGAGTACAGAAATAATTAAACTCTTACGTCAACGCAAAGCAAAAACACGCGCGTTTATGCTTTATTTTGCCACGCTTGTATGAAATTCACCGCCTAATCGAAACCTATAGGGTACATCCCGTTGACCTAGAATTATGAAATTTGACAATAAGTCTTTGTCTTTGTCTGTAGTAGAAACGAGGACAAAAAACCGAATATTCATAATTTCACATAAAAATTTATTCATTTCATAATAATTATTTCAAGTTTGTTAACTTTTGGTAGTTGTTATTTTTCATTACAATCCTGAAATTCTCTCGCACTTGACAGATATTTTTTTTACTATAGTTAGATAGATATTTTTTACTATAATACATAATATGCACAATATTATATTAAAGTGTATAATAAAAGTATAGGTGGTATCTAACGCTTATTACTATTTAGCGTCGTAACTTCTACGATTCATATAAAATGTTTATTATACTATTGTAAACAACAATAAAAAAATACGCTGAGTACTTGAACAAGTACCAATCGTTAAAAACTCGAAACGACAATTGACCTGCAAACGATAAAAAGCTTAAATGAATCCCCCAAATGCTTTCTCCACAGATTTTCACGTAATAACAAGTCCACTTCGGGTGAAACTCCCTAATTTATTGTCTTGGATAATCGACATGTGACATCGGTACTGTAGGAGCCGTAACCATTCACCGATTTATGGAGTTAATTCCATTTTATGATTCAAAACAATCTCAATATTATAAATATTATCTATGATTTACTGTTAATGACACAACAACATAGAAGTTATCGGTGATGTAATAAACTTACTGGATTTTTTTTATTATATACTATCTCTTCATGCTTCGGAAATATATTATTATAACACACTAACGTGCATTTTAAATGCTTAAACTAATCTAGTAATATCTTTGAGCTGTTAAAACAAAACGAATATATAAGAATATCAGTAAATACATTTTGTAGCAGGGTAGTTCTAGTAGCAGAGAAAATAATGTAAAAGAAAATAAACAAAAAAAAGGAGACGTACAGAAATCGATAATTTTTTTTAAATATTATGTACAATTTTATCATTTCTCATCTTTTGGTTTGTCTCATCTTATACACACACACACACACACACACACACACACATATATATATATATATATATATATATATATATATATATATATATATATATATATATATATATATATATATATATATATATATATATATATATATATATATATATATATCATGATATGTATATATAACATATAAGTACAAACGTATCTTACAAAATGTATTCACTTAACATGAATTTTGATACTTAATTGTATATATTGGGTTATTCATCTTCTATTACTATTGAATATGAAGATAGAACGATACAGTGTAATGTAATATGTAAGAACGTCCCAGATTTGCCTAAATAGAAACAAATGCGATAGCTGTCTATTTTGCAAAGTTTGTGTTTTGTGAATGCTTGGCTGTAGGAAAATATATTTGGCAGAAATCAGAATAACACATATTTATTGCTTTAATCAAAATACACGACGCCTTTGTAAAGCAGTTCGAAAAAAATATATATAGTACTTGTTGTTCACAATCTACATGCGTGCTCGTATTTTTTTATATATAAAAGGGGTTCTTGGGGTTAAAAAAACTATGTTTTTAAAAAGGTTTCTGTCTTAAAAAGAGGTACCTTGTAATGGTGCTTTTTATGACTTCGATATACGACAGCAATACAAGGATCACCTTGTATTGCTGTCGTATATCGAAAATAAAGATAATGAATTGACAAAAAACTGTATCAATCAGCATGGAAATTAGCTATTTTTATATATTATTTTACTGACTCTATAAATAAATAAAAAAATTTGAAACCTCACTGAACTAGCACAAGCTAAACTTCTTATAAAAACTATTGTGTGTACATTTTTTACGCATATGTTAAAGAAAGGTAAATTAGGATGTTGCCATTATTGTTCCCATGTTTTCTTTGCGCAAGAAAGATTTCTGAAACGCACCACTTACATCACGGAAACGTTTAATCTTATGTTTGATGTGAAACAATATCATTTTATTAAATCTTCATTTTTATTTGGTTAAAAATATCTTAATTTTATCATCAATATCACGTCACCTACACCTTGTACATTTTAGACAGGGGTTTCTAATTGAATATAATCTTACCGCTATATAGCGTACTGTAAAATATGAGTCTTTATTGTTATATCTGGTACATACTTCTATACACACATATGGATGTGAGTCCTGGAGTCTTAAGGTAGATTTCAAGGAAACGGATAGATGCTTTTGAAATGTGGATTGGTTGCGAATGAAGAAATACTGCGGCGGGTAGGCCAATCACGCGAACTTTTATAAACTATGAAGCAGAGGAAAGTTGCATATCTCGAGGACCTAATAAGGCATCCAAGATACGAATTATTTCAACTCATAATGTTGGGAAAAGTTGCCGGGGAAAGGAAAGTTGGTTGCAGGAAAAAGTTGTGGTTAAGAAACTTTAGACAATGGACAGGAATAGCGAGTACCGCTGAAGTATTTCGCCTTGCTGACGGAGAAAAGAACTCCGACCTGACGGCTAACCTTCAGTAATTGGAGAGGAACCTTAAGAAAAAGTAAGTATGCATAAAATATATAGTATGTCATAAACTGCAATATAAACGGCAAAATAAATGATGGAAGTAGAAAATGTAGGACTTTTGAAGACAAAATGGATTAACTTTAGAAATATAAATTATGTTTTTCTTAGATACGTTTAAATGTTTGTTTTTTTTATTTGTATATTTATATCAACACACACATATATATATATATATATATATATATATATATATATATATATATATATATATATATATATATATATATATATATATATATATATATATATATATATATATATATATATAATATATATATATATATATATATATATATATATATATATATATATATATATATATATATATATATATATATATATATATATATATATATATATATATATATATATATATATAAATATACAAATACCAACATTAAAGAAAGGTGCCTTCGCCAACCAATGCAAGACGATTTTCAGTCGTATTTACATATGTGCACTCAATATGCAGTGGCGAGCAATTCGATCTTCGATATCGATTCGATATCGAGCAAACATTTATTTTATAGTAGCAGGTAGGCAGTAATTCATTTGAATTTTATACATTCTTGCATGTTAAATTTAATTGAAATTAAATATTAATCTGTATTTGAGCTGAATGAATAATTTTAACTTTCTCACTTTAGTAGATATAGTGAGGCGTTGAGTTCCTCTAATCAATACGTACTGATGTGTCGTATTCGGGGGGAAAGTGAAAATAGGTTTTATATATGAGCATATACAATGATCTGTAATTTTTTTGTCTATTGTATAGAAAGTTAGTATGACTCGTGAAAAAAACGGATGATATTTATACAGTTTCCATGTGTAATTTTTATCTATAGCGTGTTTGTTATCAGTTGTCTCGTTACAATAAACAGGCTTCATTTAGTTTGTAATCGAAGCCTTATTTAAATTATCTAAGAATAGTTATTATTATTTTAATTACTAAAGCAAAAAATATGTCAAAAAATCTAAAGAAATGTTATATATGTAAATCTTCGTACATAAGAATTGCTAGATAGCGAAGGATATATCAGTGTTTTCACCAACAATATTAGTTCGTGGAAATCCAATTTTCAAGTTGCCTCCCAACCTTCTGTCAAGTTTGCAAAGTAGGCTTTTTAGGTCAACAGCTTATGTTAGAAAACAAAAGGCGTTTGACACTGAATTGTTTCATTCCTACTTAATACGTACAAGTGGTTTGGATTTCAACAACTGTTAAACATGCTTATATATTTATTAGAATAATATATCGATGTATTTACAGATACACAATAATATACACTGTCGGTAAATTTGAAAATTTCATTATTCTTAGTACTTAAATAAAGAAAATTCAATTATCGCCTGTACAAGACATTAAAATAATTTTTTAAATTATATTTGATAACTATATTTACTTAACTGGGCTATAACTATATTTACTACAAGCCATTACAATATGCGTATTTAACATTAAGTAAACAAAATTAAAAAAGCAGTGGAAATTTGTATTAAAATTATTATGAAAAATATAAATTGTAATATTAAAATAGGCTAAGGTCCAACTTCAAAACAACAAATACAAACATTATAACTGATCTAGTTTAAGCTACCCTGAGGCTGGAGCCGAAAATAAAATAAACTTTACCGAGCTAAATTTATAAAAATACATATTATGTAACAGCTGATTTTTTTTTGAACTCATGGCTTTAAGTTCAAATCTAAAAATAAAAATAATAAGCATTCTGTCTCGCCATATAAAACATAAAACCTATGTGATCTTTACATAATAAAAAACCAAGTCACTTCTCGCATTCACGTTACGTAACAGATTTGAATACAGTTTTTAATTAATACTGACAACCAGAGCTATTTAAAAGGAAAGTTTATATGTATAATTATAATATATATTATATAGTTTATATGTATAAGTATAATTATAATATAATTATAATATAATTATATAACCGAGAAAGTCGAGAATATCAAAGGTAGTCTTTTATATTTTTTGTCGTTGAGTTGAGTCACTGCTTTGGACTCCATACTACACACTAAAACCCAGCGGAAACCTCTCGCTGGTGCGATCGCGATGCCTTGGTGTCAGATCTAATGCGGACCTCTGACGCCTTCAGGATGTTATAGAGACTTGCAAGAGATCGTTGCGACCCTCCCGCAGTAACTTCTCTAGGGTAAGGAGAGTAGAAGATTTACATGCTATTTTCTCCTACTACCTGGTCTC
Source organism: Dione juno (assembly GCA_037127375.1). NCBI lineage: Eukaryota > Metazoa > Arthropoda > Insecta > Lepidoptera > Nymphalidae > Dione > Dione juno. The sequence goes on along the minus strand of JAXRJS010000032.1, from coordinate 3,452,235 downwards.
CAACGGCGTGTTGGGTCTGCATTTGCGCTGGACTGGACTGATGCGCACTCGCACGGCCACCTTGGATAACCATAACACATTCGCAGAAGGAGACCATAGCAGACCAGCCACTTCCCATCTACTTCAAACCCAATTTGGACTAGCAGATCCTAGGACAGCAACAAAATATGCCTATAAACGTAATAGTTTCGGGTTCAATCCTCATTCCGGGGAGATTTTTATTCTGGATATTTCACGTTCTGGACTAGATTTCTTATTTCCTATTCCGTTACTCGCGACAAAAAATATACCAACTGATGTAAATAAGAATAAATCAGCAGAAGCTATAACAAAATTGTTAAACATTATATTCAAAGGATTACATTAATTTAACTTTCATAGTAAAGCTTTTGCAGTTTATAGTTAAAAAATATTGTAATAACATAGTTTTACGAAATAAAATACAGTAAAAGTACTTACAGAGAGCTCATTGTGATACCGAGTAATAAAATTGAGCCCCTTTACAGTGAAAATAAGATGTTTTTAGTTCAATTTGCTTTAAGCTTATTATAAGTTTTTTTTCTATCTATACTTATATATCTTTTGGTCATAAAGTGAATATTTTATAAGCGAAAATAAAAAAAATAGTTCTTACCGCTGACTGTTTCTTAAGAAGCTTTATGAAAATGCAATTTTGAAAAATGGATATTATCGTATTCCAATAACTGAGCACAATGTTTGAAGAAAGTTATTTTTTTTATTATACATTAAATTTCACAATCATAAATAAAATTCTAATTCATAATTTTCACATGAAAATTATCGTTTTACATGCAATTATTATATTTTTCATTATATATGGAACACAAGCACGTTGTGTATACAGTTTCTATTAATAGAATGAAGGTTTATATGTCTAACATACGCATATTATATTAGCGTAAATCTTGAAACAGAAAACGTGTAATGTGGTGGCTAGTAAGATAATATATATGTATTGACTGTCTTTTCTTCTTCTTCTTCTTGGCATTAGTCCCGGCTTTGTTTGCCAGGGTCTGCCTTCCGACTAAACTTACTCCATTTTGCATTGTCCTTAATATCCTCAGTGGTTAGTCCATTGGCTCTCATGTCCTGCGTCACGACGTCCAGCCATCGCTTCCTTGGGCGTCCGGGGGGTCTTTCTCCAGGAACAGACATATCAAGATATCATATCATTTTCTTCTGACGTAGTTCTTAGGCCGGCGCAAAACGTGGCCATACCATCTCAGATGACGTCAGCGGTCGGACCACGTAACGCCACACATCCACCTCAGCATCTTCATCTCCGTTACGTGAAGCTCCTGAGTGTGCCGAGATAATGTTGGCCAATATTCGCTGCCGTATAAAAGAACCGGTCAGATAATGCTCTTGTATATCAGTCCCTTGAGCTTGGGCGGTATTCTGTTATCGCAGATCACACCAGTAACCTCCCACCATTTGGTCCAGGCAGCGTTTATACGGACATGGATTTCGTGGTCGATGCCTCCAGACTCATGCATAACGGATCCAAGGTACCTAAACTTCTCCAACATGACGGCTGGCTCAGGCCCGATGTGGATGGTGCTCGAGTCCGGGTTCCCGCAAGCCATATACTTGATCTTTGACACATTCGGTATAAGAAAACCATTCTCAAGCGCACCCTTCCACTCAATTTATGCTCTAGCATCAGTCGGTTCTCGTCAATGAGTACTATGTCATCGGCATACATCATCAGCCACGGAGGCTGACCTTGGATGTGGGCCGGGACAGTATTCAGCTGTACATTAAATAAGAACGGACTAAGAGCTGAGCCCTGGTGAACGGGAAGGCCTTGGTGTCGCCAACAGCGGCCCTAACCATTGAAGTGGAGTCGTTGTACATATCTCTGATAACCTCTCTATAAGCTTCAGGGATCCCCTTGGATCTCAATGCCCACCAGATACACTGACGTGGCACACAGTCAAAGGCCTTCTGGAGGTCCAAAAAGGCCACATGCAGATCTTTATTCTTTCCCTGTAAGCTTCCATCAAAGTACTGAGGACAAAAATGGCGTGCATAGTGCCTGATCCTGGTTGAAACCCATATTGAGACTCAGAGACGGTACACTCTCGGCGGAGCCTGAGGCCGATCATGCGCTCGAAAAGCTTCATGGTGTGGGCTCATAATCTTTATGCTCCTATAACTACCAAAATCTTGAACACTGCCCCTTTCTTTGAAAATAGGAATAATATAACTGTGCCGTCAGTGGCGGCATCATTCCAGTATTCAAGATACGGTTAAAAAGGTCAGTAAGCATAAGCAGTACGTTAGGAGGTAATTCAGGAGGAAGACTACAAGAGTCCTGAGTGTTAAGCAGCTCCTCAAAGTAGCTGTAAGTAAAGTACTGTCTTTGTGTGATATTAAGATATGTATACGATATGTGTACGTGATAGTCGTCGATTCAATTCTCGGTCAGTAAATTTTTTTAACCATTCTTCAATATATATATATATATATATATATATATATATATATATATATATATATATATATATATATATATATAATGATTGAAAAGATTTAGGCTACGCGCTGTTATTTAAATTCCCTGTGATTTATGCATTACATTTATGTAAATATACTAAAACATGAAAAAATAAATTGAAAGACAAATAACTGAAATGAAAAGCTCACTCGCTACTGATTGAATTTCTAGTAGTAATAACTGGCTTCTACCAGTTTCTAATTCCTAAATAAATAAAAGCGCAATGTGAAAGAGTCGATTTTCAAAGCTTTAGGAAGCGGAGCTGAACGCAGTGTTTTGTCTTATCAGATGTTAAATTAGTGAAGATAATTGATAACACCGTGTAGATAATTCTCGAAGATGAATAAATTATGTCTAAATAACGTAGTAAGCCAGATTTCATCGTAATATGTTCTATTTTTAAATCAACCTACATTTTTACGGACACTCATTAGTATGGTATTTAAAATTATTACGCGAATTAAGAAAAGCGGGTCGGTCACCGACATTTCAGGTATTAGTTAAAATGACCCACTGGGCTATTTGCAATTGCGATTTTTCTGGGAATATAATTTTCGGCTGTCTGACGGTTAGTTTAGTATAAGACGTTCAGCATAGAAAGAACTTTTTCTGTCTGAACTCGTAAATTTTCTTATAGTTTTATCTTATTCTATGAAAAAGAAAATACACGTGATGATGATAAACATGTTATTTCTTATGTAGTCTATCAATCACTTTTGATAAATAAAAATATAGATAAAATTATATGTATAGTGATTTTTTTTACCTTTCTATATCTATCTTTCAGGATAAATAAATTCAATTATTTTTACATATAGTTGCTACTTAGTGAAACTTTCTATATCACTATTCTTAATGTACAAAAAGTTTAACTTACTTGACAGTTGATTGCGAATTATCGTTGTTGATCAATTTTTAGCGTTACCTGAAAGCATCATAATATATTATATTAATAATATTCACAAGACGTGTTGCATCAATAATATGTACAGTTGCATAGTTTAACGACATAATATTACTATCATCTTTGTAAAAATATATTTCTAATATGGTTCCATGGTGAAGTCATCATAAATATATCTGTATAATCATTGGTATTAACCAACACTGGAAATCGAATATCATAAAGTTTAAATAATTTGGATGAATATTAATAAACAAAAAATAATAATAATAATTACAAAATAAAAATAATAATAATCGTAAAAATATTCTTGATATGAATGACATAAAAGTTACACTTAATTTAATTACATTTAACTAATACTAATTTCACTATCAGATATTATAACTAACCGCAGAAATTACAACTTTATATCGATCACATAGAGATTATGTTCACGATAAACGAATTAACCGCAAATTGACTTAGTTCACGAACTTTATCGATAAGTTCTGATTCGAATGCTCTGATTCTATGTGTAATTTGCCCACAGATGACTTGTTTCCAGTTCCTAGACTTCCTTTATAGATTTCCCATATAAGCTCTTATTAATGTATGTATATCTTATTTTATATCTATAATAGATACCCAAATAGAAGTCAACTATTATTTTGACTTTCTGTTCTTTTTTATCATTTTACGATACGAATGTATTCCACTATCAACTATATGCTACACTACTAGGTACTGAGGAAAATGAAATATGTACATTTATAAAACTTATCCGTTACTGAGTGGTTGACGCACAACCGCAACTCCTGCACGTAGAAAGCAGAAATTCGGCCTTGGCAAGTTAAGCGGGCATTGAGAAAGGATTTCTTTAGGTAACTACGAGGACGGGGTGAATTTGTAGACTACAACTCGATAAAATATGAAACATTTTACGTTTTTAAATTTACTATCACGTGTTTATTAAAAAACGACATTAACTGACGTTTAGGTGTCTTAAGCATATAAATTATAATAGAAAATATAGTATAACAGTGTACAGATTATTATTTAAGTAAGTGAAATTATTTAATTGAAAAAAAAAATTTTTCAGCTTAAGTAGGCAGAGAAAACCTAGTCAAGACACTACGTTCCCCACTTTGTTCCTGAATTCGCGACATTACGTGTTGAGTGGTGGAACTCAACGCCGCACTTTATTTAACCAGAGCGGAGAAACCCCAGCTAAGCTTACATTTTTATACATAAACATAATATATGAAATACACATATAACACGCAAACTTATTTTTCTAATTATTTTTTCCCTACAACTTCAGTCTCATTTCAAACATCTACATCACTAATTAACCCTACTCCGCATCATTCACACGAGCGTCTCCTCTGTCAACACATGTGTGTAAGTTACAAAGACATTTTTTATTGCGCTCACATGTCTCACATATGGCAGAAACAAGTTTGATATCATTCTCACTTCGTTTATATAAGATTCCGAGATGAAAAAATTATAAGTCGTATACTTTTTATACCATAATTAAATTCAAAGGATCGTCTATTTTAAAATAAGATTATAAATTTGATAAATGCTTTAAGATCTTTGATGTGTGTTATATTTTATTTTGGAACTAATCAGTACTAAGCGACATATTAATTATAAACTTTTAATGATATGGTAACACATCCTGTTTTAAACAATATGTAAGTATTGTATAACAACATAAATACTAGTAATATTTCTGTTAATTTGTTTTATTTTACAAGATTTCTCCCATATATCCTTGACACTGTAGATTTTACCATTATATTTATATTAATACTAGATTATTTATAAACACGATATATAGTTAAAGCTTCGTATCGAAAATAATGAAGACGTGGAAATATAATAACAATAAATCGCAGCTAGAAAATTGAGGATCTGTTTACTTGAGACAAATAAATACTGCTCCGGGTATGACAAGAGCTTAACGTAGAATAATGCCGTCGATAATCTGATGTAACTTAAGCTTTGCCGCAGAAATTGTTATGCCAAAAATACATTTTTTGCTTTTTAATTAAGTAATAAGCGTCATTGTGGTTTCAACTTTACTTATATTGAGTTAACAAAAAAAAAACAAAAATAAATGCTCAGCTTCACGCGTTTTACCTCATATTGCTCCCCATTTTCGAGCCAGTTTTAGACATTGCTTTTAGACATTACAAGTTGGAACTCAAAGCGTACGTATTAGAGCGGGGAAATGAAAATAATTTACATATATCTCTTCTCCCGAGTGGGAATGGAACCCTTAACCATTGCGTTAACTGTACTGCTCCGCGACGATGATGACGATATAGGTATACTGTTTACAGTTCTACTAAAATATACGAGTATACACAATAATTTAATGACAATATTGGTCACTCAGTATTAAGAAAGTATAGATTAAATCATATATTTTTAAGAAAACTCTAAAATTACTACATAAAATGGTTATATATTGAAAAATAGCGTTTAAACTACTAGTAATTTCATTTTTTTTCCCGGAAACCAGAAATGTTATCAAAAGTAAAAAGCTGCGAAAACAAGATTAAAACATATTCTGGCTGCATCTGAAAATCTTTCATAATTAAGTCTTTTCAAAGATTACAAACACGCTAAAGAAAGTAATTTCTAGCTCAAAGAAATAGCAAATATTAATACTAGTAATGTTGGTACCAGTTACCATAAAGTTACCAGTAGCAACTTATTCGCAAATTCAAATCTAACCAAATTAATATTTTAAAATTAATTAATGATTATGATCTGATTATTTAGTTGAATAACGATACGAACGAACGAACGATAGCAATATATATATATATATATATATATATATATATATATATATATATATATATATATATATATATATATATATATATATATATATATATATATATATATATATATATATATATATATATATATATATATATATATATATATATATATATCATCGTCACAGTGATCAGCGTCACAGTGATATTAATTCAAATAATTGACGATATATCGTGCTCAAGTCAATGGACACCTATTTCCCTTGTGGAGAGCCATATTTTATCCTCTTTCGTGTATATGACATGTCGAATAAAAATATCGAAACCTTTTTAGTAAAAAAGTTTTATTTTACTGAAAAATTTTTAAAATTTTCACGCTGTGTTCATACTTTTATATGTTTTCTTCAAGTATTGTCAGTTATACTTGAAAAAGAATTTTGACGAAAGGGATTTTTTTTAAAAATATGCATATGAAATACCATAACAGAACTTGATGTATAAAAGTAACTCTACAGTCACTTTATCATTCATATAGCCTAAACAAGCTTGTTTACAAAAAGTAAATAAGTTTTAAATTTGAAAAAAATCTTGCATGCAGGTTTGCTGAAAGCTGATTTAATAAATCAGCTTTCAGCAAACCTTCAATATGTATGAACCATTATTTCTATAGAATGTCCTCAACGTGTGGGATGACATGAACAGGCTCATCCTTTTTAAATAAAACCTCCACAAATTATAGCTGTCATTTCGTCCAAAACAAATGTATGCATTGCCAACATAAATGTTAGTCCCGGTCTGATTAAAACGAGAGCATGGCTCAAAACAACGGGAGGTACTAAATCAAATGCTAAATCGTTTCCAGGTTTAGCAAATGTACCACAATAGTGGCAAAAGCATATGATGAAAATAGTAAGCAATATGTCAGAATCTCATGAAACTGAAAAAGGCTTACACATATAATTTTTATTGTATCGTTTTTATATATTTTCTTTTGTATTTGTGTATCTCATTTTATTCGAACATATATATGTAGGTTAATGCTGTTGGCTCTATAAGCTTTTACAGCGACGTTGCGTGAAAGGAATGGAAATATGTCCGTATAATTATTATTTGAATACTAAATAATAATTTATTAATATGAGATTATTTATTATATAAAAAAATCTTCTATCTAATTTTGAGTTGATTTAACGTTTTCTTGCTTCGTGTAGCGCTTGTTAAGGGCTTGAAGCAATACTCGTTAAGGGAAGATACTCAATAACGCTGTTAGTTTAAGCCAGTTTAGATTGCCTTTACTTTGTGTTAATACTTGAACATAAAATAATCAAAAGTTCAAAATTATAATGAATAAAAGTAGGTATATAATATAAATTGTTATACATCGCCAAACAAAATATAACTTACTTTATGGACACCGTGATTTTTTGTATGATGATAGAACAATTGTAATACAAAACAAATTATTCTAAAAATATTATATATATGTATATATAATATATAATATATATGTATATATTAAAAATATATATATATATATATATATATATATATATATATATATATATATATATATATATATATATATATATATATATATATATATATATATATATATGTATATATAATAGATATATGAAAGAATCTTAAAAAAATCTGGCATCGTGTGCGCTGCGAAAATTAATAATGATAGAACAAAACATATTCTACAGTATTATAGAACGTATCAATATCTACAATATTCACCATGCTAAATTAATTGAGTAGTTCAAACGGAAAATTCGGAAAACGCGGGAGTACTCATACCGATTAACATCACAAACACAATATACATACACACGAGTACACTATATCGTTACCACAAACACGATACCGATAGGTTGATGGAAAGTTAGCATAAACATGAAGCAACAAAGTGATACTATTTTATTTTACTCTGGACTGTTCTTCTTAATATAAGTAGTAAGTAAGTTTTGTAGGCATTATGTTTCTAAAATTCCATTTATTTAATAGAAACACACAGATTATGTATCCCGCACATAGCAGGGTAGGCAGAGGGAACTAACACTCTGTTCCTCACTTTCCGCCTTTCGAGGCATTGCATGTAGAGTGGCGGAACTCAACGCCGCGAATTGCCTTGTCACCAAGACGAAGAAAAGGAAAATAATTCATTCTTCTTGATTGTGAATCGAACCACAAACTGTCGCGTTTACAGGCAAACGCTGTGCCACTGCACCACGACGGTCCTCATTTTTTTAATATTTTATCATAGTATAGACTAGCGACTCTTTTGCAGTTTAGTCCGCTTAAGTGAAGTGAATTCCGTTTTGAAATTGTATACCTACATCACATTGATACTCTTCAACGTTCTCGGATTTACTATAGTATAATATACATATATTATACATTAAAACTTATAATTGTAGACACAACGTATTTGTTCCCTATATGAAAAATACATGAAAATTATCATTTTATTTGTAATATTTGCCATTTTCGGTATTATTACTCTTTATTATCCCAGAATTTTTATATGATCCGAATATACGAAAATACCTTTACCGAATGCGAGTGCCTTTCAAACAGGACAAATATTGCATATATAATGGGTTTTTTGGATTATTTTCATAGAAAAAATGATTCGGAAGGAAAAAACAATATATAATATGCATATATTGGAATTAGTAAGTATATATATATACATAAGTAAATATATGTATACAGATCAAACGTTATCAACAAAAGAGAGACATAATTTAATAGTATAGAGTTTTATAAAACGTAATATCATTCAAATTGCAGGGTTAACCTTTAAGACTTAAGTTATTTAAAATTTACGGTCATTTCTTCAATTTGTCTAAGAAGATTTAAAATGTAAGTCCCAATAGTTTGGCAAGTTATTTAATAAAAATAAAATTTGGAGCAAAAAGAAAAAGTTATATGTACTTTGGAATTAGTTTCAGCTCGCTTACGATTTGACTATAAAAATGAAATTGTCCTTCTGATACATTATCTTCAAAACTATTTAACTTTTATATTCTATGCAAATAAATGTCCAGAAAACTTTAGAGCTAATAATAACATCTTAAAGATTGTGATGATGATTGATTCTTCTAACTTGTAATATTCGTAATTAGTTATATAGATACTAGCTTCAACCTGCGGCTTCGCCTCCGTGGTTAAATGGAAGTATATAATTGTACGACACATAACTCATTCTAAGTGCCTGAGGTAACTGTAATGACAGGTAAAATGGGCTACATCCAAATAAAGAACTTTAACGAAATACAGCCTATAGACTTTCTCAAAAATGGACTATCCGACACAAACAAAAACTTTCCATTTTAAATCATTTCATCAATTCCTGATATTATAGTGATCAAATAAAAAAATAGTTTTGCCTTATAATATTCGTATAGAGCATACATAAATCTATTAGAAAATTAAAAAATATATCTCAATGTGTGATAAGAATCATTTGAAATCCATTGTGTAAAGTCCTGATAACTGTCATAGATCTGAATTAACAACCATGTAAACGTATCGCCATTGTGTTATTCAAGGCGGCTAAACCGCGCTTATTATAAATATCTTTTAAATAAAATAATGGCAGTAGGTGAAGTTGTCTACCTTGTTCTTATACTAAAATAGTCTTTTAAATAAGGTTAAATAGTGAAATAGAATAGTTGGAATATTTGGAAAAGATAAATGATAAGAACGAGGTCACGTTGTTTTGTTGTGACGATGGGGAACGGGAAATTGATTACAGCGATTAAGCATCTATAATAGCAAATTGTTCGCGTTACTTCGCAAATATCTAAATGTTGGGTTCTAAGTCATTAATCATTATGTAACAATTGAGGTAACAAATTCTATGTGGCCATTATAATTTAAGCAATTATCATATTTATACTGAACAATTATATTTTTTATATAATTTGCAGGACAGAGAAGAGTGGGTATACAGTCGTACCTAGTGTCAAGACACTCCGCTCTCTGCTTTCCTCCCAAATTAGAGATTTTATGTCTCATAATTTCTACATAAGTAGTTCAAGTTTACGAATCCTAGGTAATAGGTATCCTAGGTAATATATATTACATTCACAATAGTAACAGATTCTGTATAGCATGGACGAAATTAAATCATGTTTTCCTATACCTATATATTTTAGGTTTTTTACCTTATCATTGTCTCCTGCATATAGCGTATAACTGTGAAGACAGATGGAAATTTCTGTCTTGTTACCAGAGCGCGGAAAAAAAAAAAATCATTTCCCCAAGCGGGAATAGAACCCACAATCGTAGCGTTTACTGGCAGATACTGTCCCTACTGCGCCAAGATGGCTTGTAATATATTTATAAACCAAAAAATAAAAAAAAATATCTACACTTATATTTTAATACGAATGTGTATTATTAATATTTTTTTAATATTATTATTACCAATATTATTATTAAATTACTCTGTGGCATTTTTTTATCATGAAACATACATATAAGTACATACTTATACATCTATATACAAGTACATACATATCTTCTGTATATGACAAAATAGTATAACATCTAAATTCTTATAATTAAACTGATTTAGAGTTTCCAAATAATTTTGCCCCTGACGTCATTAGATGACCACGCTGATGTTGTGCCCGAGGCGATTGGTCATCGGTTATACCGATTTGTCGGCATACCGTTAAATCTCGAACCGTTTCCGAACTTTTAGCTATACTTATGTAGAAATAAACTCCAACTGACGCACTATATCAGAATAATTTATTTTGCTTTATATCTTTATACACACCTGGCAATTTAAAAAAATAAGTATTTTTTTTGAAAATCAACCACCGAATAAACACATATAAATTTCAATTCCCGTGAGGTTGTTAATATGGTTATTTATTTATGAAAGCATAATCCATCATGATATAAGAATTTTCCTGTTTACGAGCAGACGTTGTACTTTGGAGCTGTCGTTAACATTAAATTTAAGATATTGTATTTTAGTATATGGTAGGATTATATTGAGAATATTAGTTTGTACACTAACTAGGATTTTAGTAGTTCGTGTGACGTTATGACGTGAACATGTGGTACCAGTAAAACATTAGATTTATTTAAATTTTAATTTAAAAAAATTATATTAAGGTGATAACAAATCAGTCTAAAAGTAGTACTCGCGCACCCAGGGTTCCGCACCTATTTCATGATTAAAGGTATTCCGCTGACTGAAATATTTTAATTGTTTTATTTTTAGTATTTGTTGTACAAGTACAGCGGCAACGGAAGTATATAATTTGTGAAAATTTCATCTATCTAGCTATCACAGCTCATAAGCTGTGTGCTCTGTCTGTCTGTCGTCAGGCCGTATCTCATAAGATACAGCCTGACGACAGACAGACAGATGGACAGACAGACAGCGGAGGCTTAATAATAGGGTCCTGCTTGTACCTTTTAGTTACGAAACCCTAATAAACTATGAAAGAAGGGTATTTTTAAATTTTTGTCATTGAGTATAAGATAAGAATGTACTTAGTCTCTCGAATTATAAGATTAGAACAAAACAACTTCGCCGAATATTGAATAAGCATACAGTCAGAAATGATCCAAATACGTCACAATGAGGCTAATAAGTAATAACTAATAACAACTCAAAGGTTAAAGAAAATAGTCCGAGCTTAAAGCAAATAACGTATCTGGCGAGCTTTCTTGCCATCATAGTTTGTAGTGCTTTTTCGTGTTTTGTGTGTGTTTTTTCAAGTTTAAACAAATGGAAACTTAACTGAATGTATATTTCAATCCAATTTTTAATTCAATTAATTTTCGAAGTATAATGCATATATCATAAAAAAATAAGTAAACGTAAAAGAAAGTTTATGTATGAGTAGTTATCTAAACTTTAAATTTTTCTTTATTAATAAAGTACATGATATAAAGTAAATCTCTATGACACGGTTTTTCGTTTTTCTCATAAAAACCGGACCTAAAACGGAATTATAGTAATTTGTCCTTCTCAGCATTGCTAACTCGCACACTTAAATTTTCACGTAAGACTTAAATAAATTAGAATCATATTTCAGGATAGAAATACATAATTATTATGTTAAGCACATTTCTATTATAAAATGAATATTTAAATTTTTAATCATTTTGTGTGCCATTCATTATGTAGGAAAATTCAAAATTTTAAAAATTATTATTATTATTATTATTATTATTAACCATTTATAATAGAATGCCTATTACAAATATATTTATTCTTTTTAAAGTGTTAATCCAGATTAATGATAGAAAAAATACTTAAAGATAACAAACACATTTGACGAACGACTTGAACCCGCGCCTCATGGACACCGTCCAAGCGCTCTGACCACTAAGCCATGCATGCGTTCTTCATGGCTGGCTCAATGGTCAGAGCAATTAAGTATGTTTTGCCTAGTAGAATTTTTTCAAAAAGGATTTCAATTTTGTTTTAAGGCTAAAAACAGATCGATTCGCATAGTACCTAATTATTAATCATACTATATTAATATTTATCTTAAATTATTTATAAATTTTTATTTAGAATCCCGTAAAAATATATTCATTTAATTTCAAGTTTTTTTATAAACACTTTATGTGCAAAAAAACAATAATTTGTAAAAACTGGACATATACCAAGTGCTCCATAAATTTTACAAAGAGCGCAAACAAAATTACCCCAAGTAATGAACGAAACAATTAATCTTAACTTAATCCAAGAGTCATTTTTCTCACTAATTTTTAGGTAATCGCTTATCTGATACACCCTTGTCTCATTTATATCGTGCCTATCAATCTCGAAGGTAGAATCGCGAAACCTTCATTAGCGAATTAAAATACTAAGAATGTTTGTTTTTGGGGGATTTTAGTTAGATTTGGTTAATAGTAATGATAGTTAAAGTTATTTGCATCCAATTTTTATCTATTTTGGGCAAACGTGAAAATGAAAATATAACATATTATAATTACAATATCCTATAGAAATTTCCTTTAAAATGTACCTATGACAAAAATAATATTGTTTACTCAACGTATTTTTTTTTAAATATTTATGCCATAAAGCTCTCTTTTTTGATCTAGTCATTTATATTATATATTATTCAGTACTTACTTACTAAAATAGGGCGGGTATTCACACTTACATTATTTTACTGACGGTACCAAATTAAGTTCAATTGGGTGCTTTTCTTGTTGTTTCCGGAAGAATTAAATAGAAGTTACGAGACTTTATGTTATATATATTGAAGTGTACTGTGGGACGTTAATAAATATCTTTGTTATACTTTTTCATCCTTATCATTATTTCTTAGACTATATGAAAGTGTTTGTATGTTCATACCAATATCATATAAAAAAACCATAAAAAAATGTAGGTTATATGTATTTTTTGTACAATGGCAGAAATTATATAACTTACAAGAATCGAATTTAACCAATTGGACCCGAGTTAAGTCTAGTTTGAATTTTATATAAAATCGAAACTTAATTTCGACATAATAAATTAAACATTCGACATGTAAGCTTTCTAATAATATGAGTAGAACTTTAGTTTATAGCTTATAAGTCCCCGTCAATCGTGTAAAAATAAGTTGGGTATAACATAATGTGCTGACTACGTACAACTAATACTAATATACATTGTGTATAGTATGTTATTCAAAAGTTTCATAAGAGGGACCCAGAGAAAGCTCAAAAATACATTCATCAATAGATATAGTAACGCAAAATGAACGTTAAATATTGTCTACAAACTTCTATAACAATTTAACTGTATTATATTTTGGCCCAATTCGATTAACAATTAACAACTTTATACACTTAATTAGAGCAGTCCTCAATTTCTGTGTACAAAATATTCTCAAGACATTTAGAATGGAGATAAACAATTTTAACTTTCTAAATACATCGACCTACGATTAATCCCTCTTTAACGGTGACCCGACCTCAATTCTCCTGCTATAGCGGGTTTAAAAAGCCATTTGATTTCCTAACATAAATCAGATCCAGTTTTAAACATCACGACTACGAAAGGGCAAATTGCTTGCAGGCAGTTAAAGGCACACTTATGCTAATTTTATTACTGAACTCGAACTCGAACAAGAATATTCAGGTTTTTAGTGTCAAAGAGTTTAAAGGTTTAACCGTTTGTTTGTTCATATGTAAAATATTTGCTGAAATTAGTTTCTTTAATCTTTAAACTTTGCTGTTTAAATTTTGTTTTTTTTTAATTTATAATATGTAAAAGAAAAGAAAGAAAATATGTTCAATATATAATTAAATATTATGACTGTGAAAATTCGAAATTTGAACGTGTTTGTTTATTTGGCTAATGATATTTAAAATAATCTATTAAATGCTGTTTTGTTATTCTTTTATAGTCCTAACATAATATTCATTAGAAACGATTTGATGTGTGTACCTACTAGCATTAAAATATCTAACATGTTTAATTGTATGTAGGCATCGTGGCGCAGTGATACATCTCCCTTTAAACCGACCTTAGGACCGACCATAGGTCGTATGTTCGCTCTAATTCGAGGGAATGATTTTTTGTTATGTTGCTGCTCTAGTAAGAATGAATTCCCAAAAAAGAGTCTGTTTTTAATATTAATAAGATCTTTGATCGATTTTTACACATATTAAATGAAATGATTTGATCAGATTAATCACGTATATTGAATTTGTCTCGAAATTCGACAGATGAATGCCTACTCAGTCTACCCGTGACCACGGAGTTTCCAAAAATTATGTCAAATTGAATATACGCGATCTGTTATATAATATGTTTAAATTATTTTTAATCTTGACATATTCTATAAGTATATTTAAAAGAATATAAGCACGAAAGATAAAAAAAGTAAATGTAACAATAGAAAAACGAAGTTTTGCTTAAATAAAACTATTGTTGAAAAAATAGTTTTATTTATTGATTATAATAAAATAAAGAAACACACACACACACACATAGTTTAATAATTATACCATATTAATGTAATAACATATGTTTAAAAATGTAAGGTATTTATAAGTTAACGAACTTGGTAAGAGTAATCTGAAACTTAGTCTAACGTGTACTATACGTCTTTAGTATTATTTGAAATTCAAATTTTATTAGATTACTACCATGTTTTTTTTAGCTTCACGCAGTATCCCTCACGTAGCAGGGTCGGCAGAGGACATACTCCGACAAGAATTTCGTGTTGAGTGGCGGAACTCAATGGCGCGCTTTGCCTTGTGAAGCAGAGCGAAGAAAATTAAAATATTTCATTCTCCCCGAGTGGAAATCAAACCCGCAAACCGTCGGGTTTACAGGCAGACGCTGTGCCTGCGTGTCACGACTGCCCTCAATGATTTTCACTGCAGCTACAAAATTTCGAAAAATGTTGTTATTTTTGCTTAAGCTTTTATTTGTTCGTAAACCACATAAGAACATAGCATTGATAACTCTTAGAGTTCGGTGATAAAGTTGCTTGAAAAAGTCAGTATGTAGTTATTATGTAGATGAGACAAATAAAAATGACACACAAAAGTAAATATAAAAAAATAATAATTATAATAACTTAATGGAATCTTAGCAGATTCTTACATAGAGTTTTATCATTGACACAATAAACTTATGGTGTAATGTAATGTTAATGTAGATGAGAAACAGGGCAGGCTCAAGTAGGCCACTCGCCTTAATGGCGATATCATTCTTGCACGGAAATCTCCATCGCGCGTCCATCTCGAAGTGACCTTAGTACATTTTATCGTCACCATTAAGATATTAAAGGAATTCTAACGTCCCCCGGGTCGTTTCTGATAGACTTGGTGTTCGCTTTATAGCCTCTTTATCATTTTCATGTCTAAGAGAAATTGCCAGAAAAAGCGCGAAGGCGTCCTTAATTTATTCTTTTGAATTACGATATATATCTCTATTTGTATGTACGTTAGTTTATATCAGAAATTGCTTTTTGTTGCTCATTCCTCCCATTTTTGTTGTTACACGAAATCACACTTAATGAATTCGTTCTCAGAGGTTTACGAATCTTCAATAATTTAGCTTTTATGTTTTCGCTTCACGTGAATCGTGAGTGTACTTAGACTAGATAGAAAGTACGTAGTGTTAAGACATTCCGTTCTCCACTTTTCGAAACGTTGCGCGCTACGAGCTTAATATCACTCGCCATTTTCACGATTGGATATCGAACTCGAAAACGCACGCGTTTACAACTAGATTATTAAAAGCTATTCTTACAAAATATAATCCATGGTTTTTGAAAGAAATTTTGCTCTATTTATTAAATTGACTCTATAGCTATCAATTTGAAATTATTTCATGTAAAGCTTGTTTTTACATAAGGGGCTTAATCTTATTAGTCGGTGTCGTATTCAACTCGCTGAAACTAATTTATTCTGTACTTTATTTAGGAAAACTATGATATTACAAGATTTTTTCACTGTAAAATGCAAAAAATGTAGTATGAAAGTTAGATTAATGTAATATGTTGAATATATTTTATTATAACTTCTGATTATATGATTCTAGTTATATTTTTATTTGTTTAGATGAGATGTGTTTTATACAATGAAAATGAATTTGGTGTTTGTTAGTATGCTCGACGCTTTCCGATCGAGTTGAGTCGTGTTGAGTCGCGGTAGCTAACATCATACTTTATGTACCAGAACGGAAAAGTAAAAACTATTAATTCCTCCATTCATTCATTGATTTTTTTTAATACATAAAAATATTTGTTACTTTACTTTTAATATTATTGTTAATTATTGAAACTATGCTGTTAAAAGAAAATTAAAATTTTAAGATTATTAAAAACTTTAAGATTTTTCTTTCTTTATTCAGGCTATTCTTGTATTTGTATTACCTCGATACGTTTTAAGATTTCAAAGCTTCCCAAAGCTTACCTTATATTCCGTTACAGCCTAAGAAACCAAGAATAAACTAGTCAATTAAATTGTGCCTAAATCTTATTTTCGAAATTTAATCATTGTCATAAGGTCAATAAGGATATACACTACTACACACAATGTGTTGAATTCAAGCGGAAAGCGTGAAAAAAAATGTGGAAAGCTCTCTCTGCTAACCCACTTATATGAAAGACAAAACGTGAAGCAAAAAAGTAAAATATTCAATTTCTAATTTCAAAAAAATAAGGTTAAGGGTGTTTATGAATTTATAAATACAATCGGCCATATAAAAATATACAGATGCTTAACGGCTATTGTAATCTGAACCACTTGTACATATTTAGCAGGAATGAAACAATTCAGTGCAAAACGCCTTTTGTTTTCTAACATAAGCTGTTGACATAAAAAGCCTACTTTGCAAACTTGACAGAAGGTTGGGAGGCAACTTGAAAATAGAATTTCCACGAACTATATTGTTGGCGAAAACACTGATATATCCTTCGCTATCTAGCAATTCATTTGTAAAGCGTAATGTTATATACATACATAAGTATACCGAGTATATACAAAAACAATGTATACTGAAGTTATTTTAAGGAGGACATTGAATTTAAAGTATTTTTGACATAATATATTCTTTAATAGCTAAATGAAGCTTATTTATTGTAACCAGACAACTGTTAATCAAACAAACACAATAGATCAACACATAAAAACTGAATATATATCAACACCACGATGACATCTATATAAAATTACCTTGCCAAATACAAGTATATATTTTGTTTCAACTAATTTTAGTATGCAAAGCTGTATGCAAAGTGTATAGAAGTCAAATGAATCATTGCCAAGTGTGAAATCGATAATTCAAGCTTACACCTGCTGCTGTAAAATAAATATTTGCTCCATATTGAACATCGAAGTGCTCGCCTCTGCACGTTGAGTGCATATAAATATGATTGTAAGTCACTTTGCATTGGATTGGAACACGTATATTTAAATGAAGCATTTAATGTAAGAAGTTATACATGTTTATAATATATAGTACTTATATGGCAAGTTATAATGGTATTAGAAAAATTATTTTACGTTTATTAATGAAATAAGATCTTATTATCTTATAATATAAAGAGTTCAATTTCGAAATACACATGCTTAATTGTACCTAAACAAGATTTTGATACTTAAACAAATAATTTGTTGTTGTTGTTTAAAATTTATTTCTTTGTTTTGTGTATTTTTCCTTGAGTGTTGAGTAGCAGAACTCGACGCTGCACTGTATCTTACTAACGTGCGAAATAAAAATAATTGAAATATGATGAGGGGCAAGAGGGCGAAAATATATGAAGAAGTTGATGATAGTGGACGAGACAAATTGTGCCACAATGGCACGTTCTTGAGGCAAGCCAGCAGACATGCTATGTAGTAATTTTCTTCGCTATTTATGTATTCCATTATAATTGTTACTTATTAACGAGAAGCCTTGATCGGTACAGCTATTGTTTTAGATAATATCTGACTTTGACCTGTTTTACATATTTCATCAATAAACAACGTTTAAATCATCTTTAGAATAGTATAAATATATAAATGTCTATGAAACATCTGTATTATATATATATATATATATATATATATATATATATATATATATATATATATATATATATATATATATATATATATATATATATATATATATATATATATATATATATAAAAGTCTTTATGTGAACTATACAAATACTCGAAATCTAACCTTTTATAACAGAATGGATATATTTTTATTACGTTAGCGATAAAACACACTGAGCTTAACGATAATAATAATTACAACTTAATATTCAAGTCGAGCTAATTTTACGGCTATTCCGAAGTTATAACTCGTATCCACAGCAGCGCGTGCCCGTCTCGCCACAATACGCTATATTTCGAGATCGGCCCCTTTTTATTTTTATACCTTTTATACCATCGATAAACTCTGTGTGAGATCTTAGATACGTTCCATTTTATTTATTGTATTTCACGGCTGTTTATAGTAAATTAAACAGATGTTAAAAAAAGCATCTAAAACTAATTCTGGCCTATTTTCTATCGTTATTCTCATTTATCGTTCTTTCATAAAGTTATATGATGCTTATAATAATTTTTAACTGAATTGCATTTGAGAAGAGCTTAATAAAAAGCGATACATTGAAAACGTGTGTACGTGGAAAGGTACGGTGTATGTATTTCGTTTTAATGTTAATATAACTTTATTTACATAAATACAGAAGCTATTTTTCGCTACATATTCGCACATTCAGGGACTCTGAAACTATTACAAGGGCAACGTTATTTTGATGTAAAGTATACAAAGGCGGAGCTTTATTCAGTATTTTGTTTATGATAGTAAATTGCTGACGTACTCAAATTGTTGAATCAGGTGTTATTTTTTTGTAAACTATGATTTCTCCTGTGCCTATTATTAGAAGACAGAAATATAATTTTCAATATCGTTCAATAACATGTGTACTTGTGAAGCGCATATTGTTTTAACATTGAGTATCAATGTTGATACATATCATCGTAATCGTATAATTTTTTTTAAATGTTCAATGTGGAATAATCTCCACATTTAGGAAACGTATAAAAAATTGAGCGTAGCGGTAGTCGAACCTGCAACTTTAACACACCGCTAAAGCACTCCAGCCAATGAAGCTGTAAAAAGAAACTATTGAAACTATTGTACACCTATTAATAAATCATCGATTCATATTAGCACCTACATATAGAAAAAATATATGGCACTTTACAATAAGCGTGTTGAAATTATATGAAAAACAATGAAAGATTTGAACGTGCGCCTCTTGGATATGATCCAAGAGCTATAGCTAATTACTTAAACATTTATTGAAAACTAGCGATCCACCCGCGGATTCGCCAGACGATTATTTATTTAGTTACCTAAATTTAATTCGTGTTGATTTTTTTCACAATATAATATTACAAATATTATTCCTTATTATCTATCTATCTATCTACATCTCTATTATTTTTTATTCGCAACGTAACGTTATTTTAAGAGCACTTTCAGAGATTAAAATCTTTTTGAAATTCTAACACCTTTGACTGTCTTACACTCAAGTGAAATTCGTAAAATGAGATAAGATGGATGCTCAAGAGCGGCTATACACAAGAATGCTTTACTGTGATTAATATTTCTTTTAATGTCACAATCATACATTTTAAATAAAAAAAGAAAAAAAAAACAGTTGATAATTAATATTACTAAACAGGTTTATTTGGCTTTGTCGTCTTTAAATCTCCAAATAAAAAATAAATCCCGTAGACCCATTGCAATGCAATTTGACACTCTCCATTACTTCTATGGACAATACAATAATATGTACAAAATCAGTATTCACGTCAATCCAAAATGGCCGCTGAAAAAAATGGTGGACTACATATTTTGTCCTGACGCTCTTACGATATAGGTATCAAATATGAGGTTTTAGCTTGAAAAATACAGCATATTATAAAATAAATCTAAAAAAACTAAACAAAGAAATTAAAAATTAAACATTTTTGAGCTACAATACTTAATTAATCCGATATAACTATAAGTAATAACCGATATAAAATAATAACAGGTTCTTCTAAAATCCACATATTTCGTCCTTAAGCTGCTTCAACTAGACATATATTTTGAAAATAAATTACAGCAAAAATACTTAAAAATTACAGTAGTTAAGAAACTATTATTAACTTAAACTAAATGAATAACAAGAATTTTTAAGATACAAAGGTTATATCTTACTAATATCGTAGTAGGTAATATATACATATATATTCTACAAAAGCGTAATAAGCTCAGGAATAGACTAACGTTACGTTCAAGTGACTTCTATTTATGTTGAAAATTTAGTTTTGAAGCCGTTCATTTCAAGTGAAACCATTTCTTATACTATGTTCCAAGTTTACTTAGAAACGGTCTCGGATAACTTTTCTCATATAATACAACTAATGTCATAGGTAAAGGTGATTAATAACTCGCTGAGCTTGATTCGCTTTTAAAGTTATACAACTTCCAAAGATTTAATGATTACTATATATTATTAATAGAAGGTTCAAATGTAGGTTCAAATTTTAGTAGCTTATATAACTATACTATACAGCTAATTTATTAAGTTAAGCAGTTTTTTGTCGATAGTATGATGGAGGTTCTTATTTCTATTAATGACATTTTGAGTAGACACTAGACGCCAGACGGACCTATAAATTATATATATAATTGTACGAAAATTTTATCGCAACACAATTAATTGGACTCATGTTTCTTGGATCAATGCGCTGTCGTCGAAATTCATTCGGCTATGTCGTACCAGTACAAAATTTTCGCTTGTCACGCGTTAGATCAGGCACATATCAAGGAGGACTGAGGGAACCTAGTATGAAAACCCTCCGTTCCCCGACTTTGTTGTAGGATGGAACTCAACGCCGCTCTGTCTTGTGACCTGAGAGAGGAAATGAAAATAATTTATTCCTCTGAGTGGGAATTGAACCCACAACCGTACGGTTGCGAATCGACTAAATCTATTTATTAACATGATTTTATAAAAAATATCCTCCACTCCACTCCTTTTATTTTTTTCGAATTATTCCTTTTATTACGTAAATAAGTGCTAGACCAAGAAAATGGTACATTATTTCACTTTTTGTTGATGTTACTCGGTCTCCTTAAGCCGTAATAATGTATAGTGTTGCCTTATGAGCTGTATACAAGAATGGATAGTAAGGAAGATAATATAAATAAACTAGAATTAGGAAATAAGTTTTATAAACATTGCGATTCCATTATTTATCAGATGAATATTTTTCAAGAAAGTATAATATTATAAAACACATAAATCTCTGGCACAACAAGGCGTGGCGTTGATCTACGCTACTATCTTCAATACAATGTCACGAGAAAGCGTGAATTTGATAAAAATAATAATTACGAAACGTTTAAAATCAATATTCGATACCGGAAATTAACTGATAAATAATTTTTAAGAAGATAAATAATTTGAACAAACTTTTCTGTTCCATTAATGTACAGATGACATGATATTGAAAATAAAATACTCTTTAATGCAAAACTGTTTATAATTTTACACTTTACCTTATATAATAAAAGAATTTGTCTGAATAAAATATGAGTAGACAATAAATAATAAAATATTGTAATTTTCTCGAATTATAGAAAGATACAAGACACAAGAATCGTATATAAATAATGTAAGAAAACCTTAAAGGAGGAGTGCAAGCTATGGTCACTATTTTTTGCGAGAAAGCGTGAATTTGATAAAAATAATAATTACGAAACGTTTAAAATCAATATTCGATACCGGAAATTAACGATTGATTCGTTTTTCACCGACCTCCAACAATGTAATCCCGATGAAAGCTAACATAACATGCCTAAAAGCCAAATTGAGCACTTAAAATGCTGGTATTCTTAATAGAGAGCATAAAATCAGTTCTTGTTTTAATTTTTTTTAAATTAAACCACAATCATCTTGATTCTTGTCGACAGATTGATATTTCACATATAAATTAAAACATTTCACACATAAATAATCACTTTAATGAAAGTAAATGTCATGTTGTTTGCAAAAATAAGTAGGTTGGCTACTTTACTTGCGAATTAAGGACAATTATTTAGGAGTGTCAAGTATGATTCGAAATGTCTTTTGTTTCCCCAAAACGTGCTGACCTGGAAACACTTTACAAAGTTGTCAAAATGCTAAAAACTTTAGGGCAATTCTCACGCTTAATATAATTAACATAAATTACCCTCCAACATTGTATTAAAATATTCAAAATTGTAGGGTATTGGAATTTTTTTGCGATTTTACTATTGTACCATTGTTAGCGTCTCGTCTTTGGTTTATCGTAATCTTGACCTTAGCGGACAATATACAGCTCTAGTGAGATTTTTTCATCTTTACTCCCACATATTTTGTGAAGACAAACCTAAGGGTTTAACTTTCCATCTATATAGTCGTAAATTCGTTGTTTTAGGTGCCAGGTTTTACTTTTAATAATAATATATCATTTTATTTTCAGACCTACTAGATTAATATACTGTTGTATTTATTTTTGTTAATAAAATATTAACATATATACACATATAAATATAATGCGAAATTCAAATTCTAATACTGGACATGCAATATCTCGGACGAAAGGAAAAGAAGAAGTTTATTTGTCAATAACTTTCCTTTGACTAAAGTTAAATATTAAAACTACGCCCTTAACTCCTTGTATTTGTGTCTATATAAAATATAAATGAAGCTTACCTATTGTCTTACAAACCGAATTAAAATACACGTGGACATACGCGTGTTACGCCGCAAGCAATAATTTAAATTGTACTGTAACGTTCATATATCATTGTGTACATGAGATAATTACGTTTTTTAAATAAAATTAACACATTTTCAACTCCAATAGCGAATCAGTAAGCAAAATACATGTTAATAAAAAATCGTATATAATTTAGTTACCTAATGTAATCTGGTCTGTATAAATAATAGAAAGCAGTGGGTTCCGTTAACGGTGCACAATGATTGTTAACACGCAATAAGTGCCGAATGAAAGATTGTATCAGTTTACCTTTTTCTATTTCAAAATAACCGAAAAGTATATATTTATTTTTGTCGCAGAGTTCTCCTTTGAAAAATAATTAGACAATTATAAAATTTCAAACGCATTTAAAATTTGTTTTTCTGACACTCTCAATCGCAAATATCACTCAATTATCACTCAGCGAATTTTGGGGAAAAGTGGGAAATCGCCAGTTTAAAACTAAAAAAAATCTAACTGTACACATCCTGTATCCATTTCCGCTAGACACAAAATAATATAAGAGTAGGTATCTTGTTTGAGAATACAGTGTTACATTGTTGTTGTATGGATTTCTGTTAAGTGAATTTCTAAAATTAAAAATAATATTTCAAGTCTAAATATTCCTCTGTGTGTGAATAGACTCCACTGCGATAACGTGTAATATATTTTATTACACCTTATCGCAGTGGAGTGAATAATATTTAGAATTAATGTTTACATAGAAATATATTATAATATAGTAAGCAAATCTTTATTTATCAAATTTATACGTGATTTAATTTTGGTCAGTTATATTATAAAATATTTAAAATAGTAAAATAAAAAATATATCAGGTAAATTTTATAAAATTCTGTTTTCTGTTAACAGCAGGTTACAGGGTAAATCTAATATAACAATAATGTGAACTCTATTTAAAATGATAACATATTAGACGCCACAGTTGGCATATTAATTAAGACTGCTTACAGAGCGACAGTTACGTGTTCATTTAAAACGGGGAAAAAAGCTGTGACAGTATAGTAACGTAACTTTAGTTTTAGGTAGATAAGCGAGCTTTTTTTTTTTTTGTAGTTTTTTTTATTTTT
Source organism: Dione juno (assembly GCA_037127375.1). Lineage (NCBI taxonomy): Eukaryota > Metazoa > Arthropoda > Insecta > Lepidoptera > Nymphalidae > Dione > Dione juno. Next base: position 3,427,649 of record JAXRJS010000032.1, on the reverse strand, counting down.
TTTATTTATTTGTAGTTTCTTATATTACTTTGCTTATAGTGTTAAAAAATCAATTCATAAGAAATCTTAGCTCTTACAAATTCAGAACTTAAAGTTATTTTTTTATACTACTGCCGTGACTGATTTGTAATTTTATGTATGTGTATTTTTTGTTAATTAAGTCGTCATCATATAATCATGTTTGTTTTTTATGTTTATGTTTAACTATTCAATTATTTCAGAGTATTAGTAGAAATATGAGCTTGATGTAAGTTTAAAATAATGTACTCTTGGAGATTCGTGAAAATTTGTATAGGGGTTGCCAAAATTAGCATAGACAAATCGGATAGTACCTACAATAAGAAGATAAATAATTTGAACAAACTTTTCTGTTCCATTAATGTACTGATAACATGATATTAAAAATAAAATACTCTTTAATGCAAAACTGTTTATAATTTTACACTTTACCTTATATAATAAAAGATTTTGTCTGAATAAAATATGAGTAGACAATAAATAACAAAATATTGTAATTTTCTCGAATTATAGAAAGATACAAGACACAAGAATCGTATATAAATAATGTAAGAAAACCTTAAAGGAGCTAATGAGTGCAAATTATGGCCACTATTTTTTGCGAGAAATCCATTTTGAAACATTATTAAAAAGAACACATATTTATATGTAAACACATGCTCATACGCACTTTAAATAATTGAATCGTATGTTATAAATATTATAATATTTAAATGTAAGAACTTTTAGTAAAACAAATTTATTCTGATGTATACAATTTAATATATTAAACTATATACCTACCTAGCTATTATTTATAATGTTACTACTACTGGGGATTTGTTTTTGTATGCTGTAGCAAATGTATAGCTAACCTATGTTCTATAGACTGTAAATGCTGAAGAGGTTTCGGAATTTATTTGTTTATTAGCTAGTTACGTAGAACGGTCGAACTTATATCATTATTATTTATAAATATGGCTGATTACTGTTGTCTATTACATAATATTTCAATTCCAATTAAGAGTTTTAAATGAAGAACAGAATCGAACAGTACGACTAAAAGCTTTATTCAGTGTTTATTTTGCTATGGAACTTTTTCTTAGAAGCATTGTTACAAGTCATTATTTAATTTTATACGTCGACTTCAAAGAGAGGAACGAATCGGTTGAAAATATAATATATTGTCTTTGAGATGCTCTTTAAAATTTTAATAATTTTGTTAACAAGGTCTTAAGGAATAAATCGTTTTACACATTTCGTGTAACCTTACTTTTATGACAGTTTATGAGCGTGTATTTTAACGCATAATTAGGTTGAAAAGGAAAACATGGAAGCGCAAAGTAGCTACTTTTGGACGTACAAAGATATTTTGAAGCCAAACCGTAATCTTTTGAAGCTGAAAAGCCTTTGCAGAAAGTAAATAGAAAGATACTAACATAACCAAAGTCCCTTCTAATTATTCTCATTGCTATAAATTGAGTGAAGCCACAGATAAAAGCTAGTCTCTAATAAATGTCATAACTTTTTTTAATCCACAGCTTATAGTGTTAAATAAAACAAACTTTAAATAAATAAATTTTAATACAAAAATATTGTTGAGTATAGTATGCAATAAGGAATAATTATCGGTCAACAGACACGATACGCTAGAAATTGAATGGAGCTGACTAATTAACTACTCATGCATTATGTCGACGTAGTTGATGTTTTGATATGCAAGGAGGAGAGAATGTAGTGTAAAATTACCCCACTCTCCGACGTGGTGGGGAACGATTGTAACTAATTTATCGTAAAAATGGATTTATTTTATGGAAGTCTGAGGCATTAAGCTTTATGAATGGTGTAAGTCTAAATTAATATATTAGTATGGGGTATGACTGAATAAATAATAATATCGCATAAATAACAAAATTTGACGGAATAAAGTAACCGACCGTGATAGCAACACTGATAATAATTAAAGTAAGAACGACTCGAACGACTAACGAGTGTCATTTTGTCTATAGTTAGATATCGCAAATTATAAGTCGAAAAGGCCGAGCGTGGAATTGTATGAGTCAGTTTCAGGCTTTTATGTCTACTTAAGTAACTATTCTTATTAACATAACAATGCCGTAATGATACTTGAAACTTTTTATCTCATATTAACATAATATATATGTATATTTTTTATGTTTAACTGAAAGGGTATGTAAATTATATATTCTTTATCATGACGTATTTCCTATATCTTTGAGATGTGATCATAGGTTTATGAGTTACTCTGCTATGTTATGAAATAAATGCCACTATAAACACATACTTTATAAACTAATAAGAAATCGAATGGCATTGAATTCCACCACTATGCTCCTAATTCTAGCAGAAAAGGAAGAACAGAACATTACGTTCTCTTTGTTTAAACTTCTACATAGAATAAAGCGGGAGACTGTACAAAAAAGTCCAAGAGTAGGATACGAATTGAACAAACATTCCGACCGGCACATTCTGGAAGAGGACCACGTTTGTTAGTACAAGTACTACAATAATAATATATTTTAACTAACACAATTTTTTGCCTCCCTTACAAATCTCTCGCCTTTAGCATAAGTAGGACAATACTTATATTATAATATAGTTGTAATAGATGCGTTATATTCTCAATATATAGAAAAACAAAATGTATAACAGCAATAAATAATTTCTAATAACTGTTGAATAGTAAATACGTTTTAACCAGCGCTTCCCAAAACAAACACATATGAGGAGAAACAAATAAAACAACATCAACTTTATCTGCAGCTTCCAAAAGGATAAATAAATTTCGCGAAAGGGACCAAATCAACGGTGTGTATAGAATTTTGTAAGGGCTTATATAGATGACGAAATCATGACTTAGTTTGAATACTCTACAAAGGACTGAATAAATAAAAAAGAAATAGGTTTTTTTTAAATGCGTTTATAATTTACTTGTAATTTAGTTTTCCTGTTAACCCCTACGAATAATTTGGTTATAAATAAATCATATTATGGCAATAAGCTTATACATTACTAAAAGTTAATAATAAATGTTGGTTTCTCATGATGAATAAAATAAACAATATTTTTTACACACAATGATCGTGAAGTTGATTCTAACTCAAGGCAAGGTAACAATAAATAGAAACGATAGTATTTGAACAATATTTTTAGATTGTTCCGGATCTTCTGACGCTTTTTAAAGTATTAATCATAAAAAAGTAAAGAAATACTTATGTAATATATATCGAAAAATCACTTTTTATGATTTATTCCCATGTGATTTATACCGAGTTCGAAAATAAAATTAAAAAAAAAAAAAACAGAAAATTAAGTTACCTTTTTTAACAATTAAAGTATTTAAAAACCTTTAAATAAATATATATTAACCGTTCTGCTTAATTAAGACTTTAAAAAGAAAACATATAAAATTTTCATAAATTATTTGTTGTCTCTGCAATTATTATAATAAAAAAATATAACGAAACAACTCATCTCAAATCAATAAAACATCTAAGAAGACATATGTAGCATAGTAGGTATAGTATGTGTAGTACAATACACATATTTGAACTTAATCAAACTCTCTCTAGAATATAAAAATAGTGGTCTCAAGCTTGTAATTTAAATCACATTTTGACATCATCGTGCCAAACAATGTTTAATGGTAGACCCGATGCTCTATTTCTTTTGGATTATTTTATTTTATTTCATTGCCATGCTCTGGTGACATAACTAAGCGTGGCGTTTAGTTCCACCACACAACAGGCAATGTCAAGTCAAAATTGAGTGAAAAGGGGGAAATGAAGCGTCTTTACACTAGGTCCACTGTGCCTACCCTGCTTTATGCATGGTATGACTTTAAGGTAAAAAACACAACTATCTACCGTATTTCCAATGACAATAAATAGAGGTTGTTTTAAAATGTTCAAAAATGTTATATTATTTAGCTTTATATAATGTATAATAAGCATAATGCCTTATGCCAATCTGTCCCTGCATTTATTAATGGAACAAAATATTTCATTAGCTTTGCAAGAGAATTTCATTCTGCAGGGAATTTTTTGCTGTCTTTTTCACGATACCTTTTCCAGTAAAGAGCATTTTCTTTTCGCCGAACAATACTTTGCTATTATATGAGGTTCTTATTATTAAGTAGTAACTATCTACCGTGTAGTTTTTCTTTTATAGTAATATATAGTAATATATTTATGATTAAAAACTTGTTCAAGTTTATATATGTTTATAATATATGTACTTAAATTTTCACATAAATGTTACTGTTAATTTTTAAATTCATATAACAGTATGAAGTGTCCCTACTTCATACTGTTATATACTGTTATATTATCTGCGTAAGTTATAAAGTTGAAATTACGTATATTAAATGACACGGGATAGTTGGAAACTAAGACTTACTCATACGAAACTGATATTATATATTGCTTACGTTATACCCATGTTGTGGTTTTATTTTGAAATATTGATAACGGGACACAGTTGTTGCACCAAATGTTTTAAATATTTTCTAGGTTAGGAACTGAAAATGCAATCACATACACCTACATACATCACTGTGGCGACAGCCTTCAGATCGTGAGACAAACTTTAGGGTATTTTTTAAATACATCATAATTCATAGTATATTTAGTTAACAATAATCATAATTAGTATATTCAGTCATACAAACTGTTAAAACATCGATTACGTGCGAGGTTGGCGATTACATAGTTGTAGGTCAACAGGAAGTACAGCTTATAAAAAAAATTACACATTTAAATGTGTGGTTGAATACTGTAATTGTGTATAAAATAACCTACAGATGTAAATTATGTAACGTTTTTTTTTTTAATTTGCCTATTTCCTGTGTTGACTTAGAAGACTGATATTTGATATAAATGTCAGCTTAATTTTTTCTCCTACAGATGGACAGACAAGTTACCTTTTTTTCTTTATATAGATACAGAACCCACACCCACATGTAGCAGAGTAGGCAAAGATATTTCGTACTTCGTACTGTCTGATAGAATTTGAAATATTTAACTTTGTCTTCAACAAAGCTAAAATTTAAAATAATTCTTTTCCCCAGTGGGGATCAGATCCACAACCGTCGCGTCATTAGTCAAACCTTGCCTGACCACACCCTGAATTAAATTAATTATAATTAATATGGACTGGTATTAATTATAATAAGATAAATCATAATTAATACAAACATGTACTATTATTACTATTATTATATTAACAAACTTTGTTCCACATTTTGTGCTCAATTTTCGAGACATTATGTGATGACTGGAGGAACTTAACGCTGCACTTAGTGACCTAACCAGAGCGACGAAATCAAGTAATTCTCTGAGTGGAAATCGAACCCACACTTGTCGTATTTATATTCAGTCCTAAAACACTAGGTTCCCTCTGTCAACACTGTTTTATGCAGATAGCGTGAAGGTATTATTTATTTTCGAAAATTAATATTAAAAATAAAGAACTCAGCTTATTTTTTTACGCTAAGATTATTAGTTCCATTTCTGAAGAAATATTACAACATTTAAATTCTAGTAAATTATTATAAGAAACGTGTTTATTTTATAACAGTATGTTTACTAAAAGAGAAATCTAATAAATGTCTCTATAACACAAGTATTGGTATATATTTATTATTGGTATATATTTTACGATCTGCTCGTGACTGTGGATAAGTGAAGCTACTCTATATGGTATGAATATGATAACGTAAATTAGTATTTCTTTATGAAATATATACTTAATAAATAGTAACGTATAAAATCTTATATAAAAATAGCGTATGCCGATTTATGTTCCATATATTATAGGACGATAGCTGCTCATAAAAAATGGTCTCATTTTGTAGAGCTCAAGCCGTAGATGTTCAGAAAAATAACGAGGATTCTTGACTGCAATTTACTAAATTGTTACAATTTACAAAAAATAATTAAGCTGATCAGATTTTCAAGCAGTAGACACATAAAATAAAATATATAATTTTATTTAAGTACTAATTATAACTCTGTCTCCGTAGATTTCATGACCCTTGCCCCAGTATTCTAAATCTTAAATTTAAAATGCTAATAATTTATTTGAATAGTTGTGGAATTTTATAAGCATATATTATAAGTTGGAAAAGATTTTGTTAATCTCTCCAGAGTACAGACATGTCAACAACATAAATAAATTGTAACAAGCGTATAAGAATTTCTTCAGTTATCAAGAGGCGCGGGTTTAAATCCCTATACGTTCATATTTTTATACGTTTTACAAAAAAATATTTTGTTCATTCTTTTCCACCTGTTTCAAAAACAACTTTTAGTTAAGAATCTTTAAACTTCAGAGTTTCCCTTTCAAGAGCTAATAGGTAAATTGTCGAGATAAAATTACGATAAAGCAAAAGCAAAAGTTGTTAGAGATAGGGTTTGTGGGTCAAATTTACAGAAACCCTTACAAACAAACGTCTTTATAACACGAAAGCGATTCAAAGATGGTCAAGTGCTTTTACCTAACTTCACGTAACAAAGGAGGGTTATATGTTTATCGGTTAATGTATCAATATAATCATTGTAAGCGAATCGATTTTAATGATTTGTACATCAATTGATTCGTCTTAGCATTCGACTTGCATGGCAAGTGTCACTAAAGAGATGACATTAGTAAAATACTGCAGCGACAACATGACGAAATATTGTCAAATAGAAAAAAAATAAAAAAATGATGTCATGTACTAATGTGGCTTTCATCACCATTCTTTAATGACTTAAATCTTTTCAAGGAACCCTGTAAACTTTTATTGGATTCCGACTCTTAATCCTTCTCTTTTCCAAAAAAAATATAATTTGTTTATGTGCGTATCGATTATAAAATTTAAAATTCCAATGGTATGTATAATATCATTATTTAGTATCTTATCTTCTTAAGTTTCGCAATTATTTGCGTTTTTTCTTTGTAGTTTTTAAACAGTCGGGTTTATGTTTTTCAAATTTATTTTTCATTTTCATATGTAATACAGCATTCGTTGTAGGAAAACTATAAATTAATACAATTTCCATTAGTTTTTACTATATTATAAAGACACATATTGAATGATGAACGTGTTATATTTGTATCATGTCGATGAAATATAAATGTTCTAAATATGAGCATACTTATTAAACTTACACTATATTTGCTTGCGGCCATACTGTACAGCTAACCACACGATAGACATATCACTGTAATATTTAAACTTCGGACATATAGAAATAAACATGTTTAAACTGTTTTAAAGCTATAATATTGGAAAATTTTGCAATTTTAAATGGTTTTATCAATACTATCTGATCAAAATTGAAATTTTTAGCCATTGTTAGTGATCAATCGTCCTGTAATTTAAAATTTGAGTATACCTACTACTACCACAAAATCGTTAACTACATTTAATTTTCAAATTACTATAATGTGGTTAATAAATAGTAAAATATAGGGACAACATAGAACAATTTCAAACCTAGAGTTACATATAATAAAACCTTAACAGGCTGTAACGGCAATCTCCAAAAATTTTACAGCACATGTACACTTGTAAGTATACATATACTCGTATATAAAACCAATAGAGGAAATCGACAATTTATAACAATGGTGGAGCTCCGAGCACCTACGTGCCGTGTTCAAAGACGCGCAACAAATCTACTGAATATCATTGTCGAAAAGAGGATAACTTTCCTCTGATTCGAATTATGTTAACGATAGCATAATAATCGTCAATGATCCTGTACCTTCATTTAAATGGCTAAATTTGTTGTAATATGAGGTAAATGATCTCAAAGCCTTGATATTGAATGATTTTCTATAATTATAAGGGTAATTCAGGATAATTCTCGTACAAATTATCAAGCAATTAATTACTCGTTCGGTGAACACAAGAGAAGGCAATTTGAATTATGAAATAAGTGAAATATTGCTTTCATAGCTTGTTTACGATTTTCATGTTTTTATATTTGTGGAAATGGAATGTGTAAATTAACTGAAATTGTACCAATTTTTCAGTATATATTTGTATGTATTTCTTATACTTATTGACTTTATATAATTAGCAAATTTTTATTTTTCTTTTATGTTCCTAGTTTACACTAGCCCGTATCAGCTAAAACTAATTCCTTTCGTTAAAGGTTGTCAGATATTGTTATTACCAATAGCCTTAGCACGCTCTGTATGTTTGTATGTTATAATTTTTATATTTTCCTGTATATTGGTGTGCATTAAAGAATTTCTACCTATCTAACTAATTTCCGAAAAAAAATAAACTGGTCGGCAGAAACCAACACTCTAACTTCAATTTTGGGATATATATTGATTCTCAACTATTATATCTATATTCTCATAAATATATTTTTAAAATTATGTATAGATCTCGATCATCTATCCCATCTAAACATATTGTGTCAATGGTACTGGATGAAGGTTGTGTAAAACTTGAAAACCCCCGGAAAGTACGTGGGAAGAGCTTGATGATAGTGTACGAGGTGGAAGTAGCAAGCAGGGACCATAGTGTCTGACGCTTCGAGCTCCTTGATTACTCTGCTAGGGATAAAGCGGGGAGCTAAAGCGAAGCATTTGTATTAAATACCAACAATATGGTGATGTAAATGATTAAAACAAAAGTTAAAACAAATTAACACAAACAAAATATTTATTTATATTAACTTCTGACATATTTATGTAAATGGGTTACAGCTGCGACCGAAATAGTAAATTATTTAACACATATACAAATATTTGCCGCAATTGGGTTAATATTTAATCTTTGTGTGTGTCTTACGCATTAGCAAGATCAGATTGTTTACAAACATCTGCCAATATTTGAATATTAGGAGTTGGGCCATCAAGTCGTATCGTACGTAACTTCATTGAGGTAAATCTTCAAAAAATTTAAATGGTTTTTAATTATTTTAAACAAGTTCTTATTATTTAAAAAAATAAACAATAATTAATAATAATTAAATAATAAAAAAAGTTAAAAAATTAAAATTCGAACATATTATCATCGTTTGACGTCAGATATTTCAACGCAATTACGACCTGCATCAGCTAACTCATTTATAAGCGTATATTAAAACGTCATATTAATATAATTAAATTTAAATTGCGTTCACACCTTCACTGAATTTGCGAACAAATTAAAACAAAGTAGTATTTAAAAGTAAGTTAGACAAGAACGAAAATGACAAAGGGCACTTTAATTAAGGTAAGAATTTTACCCAGAGAATTATGTAGTTCGAAACAATTTAAACCAAATGTTTTAAGGTAAAATTCATAATATTTAACATAATGCTATTACGTAATCAACATAGTCTACACATATATATCTTTACACAACTGTATTTGATCTATCATCAACTGGGTAAATTTCTGTTAATATCGTACTATATAAGTATTTTCTATTTGGACATTTGAATCGTCATTTCAATGTATTTTAAACTAACGGCCTATTTAGTCAGGCCAGGTACCGACCAGGTCACCATTCGGCATTGGACACAATTTTTGTAATAAAATAGTTTTGAATTATTATATTTTTTTTTAATGTTTATATTAGATGTTATGTTAAGAAAAACATAATTTAAATATTACATGCCATTACAAGCACTTTTGAACCGTCATTTATCACTGAAGAGTGTGTACTGCTAGTCCCACAGGAAGGTACCACCGGCCGGAAGGCAGGTTCTGCTGAGAAGAGCCGTTGAGAAATTCAACGATTTCTACGTATGTGACTTAAATTGTCACATTCAAGAAGGATAGCTGACTTAAATTCACTGAATAAGAACACAGCACAACATGTTTTACTGTTTATAAAGTAATCATTTTATCGTAATAAAGCAGACCTTACATCAAACAGTACCTTACATCTAGGACGTCACATTTTAGTAATTAATAAGTATAGAATAAGTTTTAATGGATTTTTCGGATTTCTCTTAATTAATAAAGTTGTTTAAATTAGTTTTGCTTTTTTCGCTTCTCTTTCGGGTTAGGCTAACCTACTTCGTGAGTAAAAAAATATTTTTATTAAGTACGAGTAATTTTGAATCAATTTCAATAAGCAATGTCCCAAATTCCGGCGTAAAGTGAAGAACGGAGTGTCTTGACATTGTTTAGCATTTCATATAAGAAATTATCTTAGCTTTCAAATCATTGAATTTATTATTTTAATCCTACTGTGTCAGATTGAATATAAAGATACAGATAGTAAATTTAATTTAACCACGACAACTATTTTCAAGGCTCACATATACGTCAATATTCTATTCGTTGAGCACAAATCTCACAATGGCATTATTCTAGTGCGCTCAGCGTGAATTTAACTTACAGTCTGTGAATTCTAGTTTTCTGAACACCTGAAGTCAAGATGGGAATGAATTGTGATTCATTCTTTTACGGCTAATTAGTAAAACAGTTTCGTCATTTTCAATCTGGCCTCGTATTATTTACGCTAAGCAATACGCAATGAAGAAAAACAAGTTACAATGGAAGTCCAGCCTTGGTTTTTATATAAACACTTGGTAGGTACTTTGCTCGATGGAGATTAATGATCTATTCGCGTATAATATTATGTAAAATCTGTCTTGTTTGTATGAATCACACCTCGAGGAACTTTTCGTTCTCAGTTTTCTATACCGGACATAGAGATCGAACTGGATAGGACCGGTGAGGATGTCACGATATGATCAGGATATATATATATATATATATATATATATATATATATATATATATATATATATATATATATATATATATATATATATATATATATATATATATATATATATATATATATATATATATATACTCGTAAGGCTATGAATGGCGTCTAATATTTTTTTTACTGCGTTATGCTATTTGCGTGATGGATCAAATTTTAATTTGCTAGCCCGAATTTTGATTATCATTTTCTGAATCGGATTAATGTACTAAAGTAATCTAAATATACAATTTTATTTAATACAATTTTAAACTTTTAAGCTTATATGATCAATTCTGTGTCAAAATTAAAAATTAATGTGTGTATATTTAGAAATATAACCGTAGAAGAACAATTAAACAATAATATCTGAACAACTGATACTATATAACATAATATAAATAATAACATTAAGAAAAAATAATAAAATTTTGTGTAAGCTCATGATTTCATAATATTGTATTGCTTCTATTTAAGAAAAAAAATATACACTTTTGTTCACTCTCCAATCTTTTGATTTTCGTATTTGGTAAATAAATTGAATTTGTATCGGAATTTCCAATCATACATAAGTCTGAATGCGTTGGTTGGGAATTCGATCCTCACTCGGGGGAATGAATTATTTTAATTTATTTCCGGGAAACAGAGTATTGCGTTGGTTTTCGCAACTCAATACACAATATTTCAAATTATTCTGTGCCTACCGTTCTATAGCATAATATCTTTTATAATTTCATGATGAATCTCGGCATCTACTGTGAAGCTACAAAAGGAAATTCTACTAAGTTATTACTATACATAATTCAAATTCAAATCTTATTTAAATAAGCAATCTAGCTACTTAGCCTTTCAAGTTATTCTGAGAAAAGCTATCAAGAAACTGGTCTCAATAATATCATTCTAGCACTTATCAGTGACCAAGACCATGCGTAACTCATATGTTACATGCAACTTAATTACTTCAGCAGCACTATAAAATGTGGTATCAAGAAAGAATTTTTATTGAAATCCGCCCAGTAAGCTTCATGTCACGTACCTAGGTACAAATATAAAATATTTATAAATTCTATTGTCACCCGTCACCAACATAAGGGGAAAACTCAATTTAGAATGTGTAATTCTGTATATATACAGAATACTCGTATATATATATATATATATATATATATATATATATATATATATATATATATATATATATATATATTGTATAACGTTTAATATAACGTATATACAAAATAATTTACCATACATATATATATATATATAAGATAAATTAAGTAATTACATATAAACATTATATAATAATATCATTTATTAATCTGTGGTCATCGTCACGCAGTGGAATAGCGTCTGACTGTTCTATATACGTATACAATGATAGTGGGTTTGATCCACACTCGAGGGATTAAATTATTTAAATTTTCCCGCTCTAGACTAGACTAGACACTAGTAATGTTAATTTGAATTCTACCATTTAATAGGCATTGTTTCAAGTTCGAGTGGAAATCGAAAACGAAATGGGTCAACACTAGGTTGTCTCTGCCTACTCTAATATATGTGAAATAAACAGTGAAGTTCAAATAATATACTATATTAATTTAATCATAATTCTAATGATTATACTATATATTGTATTGATTTTTATAATACAGCTCAATATTTCTTTTTATTTATGCCGCGGCAAATGAACAATTAATCTAATTTAAATATTCTATTCATTATTAAGCTTTGCCTCAATCCATAATATATACGAGTGCCTTACAAAGTTTATACTTGAATAATAAATTCAACACAGTTAATTTCTTTACTACTTTGAAAATGGTAATCCGTATTAAAAATATAATACATTCATTCATCTAGCGATATTTGAACCGGCACCTCTTGAATATTGTCGAACATTCCTATTTATATTTCTATTACGAATGTCGTATGTGAATAGGGAGTGACAATCAAATATTCTTGGTATTGCTGAAATTTTCGAAATGTTTATTGGAATATTCGTAAAGGATGTTGACTTCGAACGCCGTCTGTCACACTCAGTCGGACGCTCGTTGATGCAAAGTTAAAACTTTAGAAGTTTTCCATTTCCAATTTATATCTACAGGACGACTCCGTTATTCAAATTAGACGTATTACTTGTGAGCATAATTTCAAACTTTTTAATGCTAAGATATTAAAAAAATATATGTCAATGCTCTATATAAAAGATATATAGAGCATTGCCCTGAAGAACAGTGTCTGACTGTAAGTACTATAGTGATTGGTTTGATTCCAACTCGGGGTATTTATTATTTTCATTTCCCCGTCAAGCGCGTCATTGAGTTCCACCGCTTAACAAGCAAAGTCTTGCTATTATTAGCTTCTCTCCGCCTAAGCAGCTATATGCAGATATCCAAGATTTACACAGCAAATCCTATTGTTATGTTTTAGTTTACTTAAGTTAAAATAGAGCGGCATAATACTATTCTATTTTAGTATCACAAAATGTACGTAAATATATGTATGTAAATATATAAATATATATATATATATATATATATATATATATATATATATATATATATATATATATATATATATATATATATAAAATAAAAAATTAATATGTTTACTATTATTTTAGCATTTATTTAACAAGATACTCAAATGAGTGGAAAACGAAGTTACTGGTATAAACTTTATTACGTTCTATCTGTAACGTAGGAATTATTTGGACATATACTATTGAGTTATCTAAAGAAATCTTACAATTTCCGCTCCTCAGTTGGCTTTTGTAATATATCCTGGTGTCAAGCGCCAGAGTTTTCCTTCTACTATTACTATCTAACTCGATTAGACTAGGGATATACAAAATAACAAACATATAAATTCTTTGAAGGATTGGTAATACAATTATACAAGGTAATTTCTACTTTCTAATTGCACCATTTTAACCTAAACATAATATATTAATCAATCAATAAAAATACACAAATTTCTTATATATTATAGGTATAGACTTGTGCTATTTGTACTTGGCCTTAACAAAGTGCCTTATTAAATCGTAATTCTATGCTTTGTAATGCCCCATACTAATTTTACTGCCGTATATTTATAGAGACGTCTAGATTTAAGCTGTTAAATTTCATTACTCATTACTAGACTATGTGTGTAACGTAACGTACCTGTAATTCTACTTTAGAATACAGAAATATTAACGTTAAAAATTATTTCATTTCCGAAGAACAATACTCTAATAACCAATTTGTATTTTATGATGAGGATGATATTTGATATATAACTAAATTTGATATATAACTAAATTTTCTCTATTAATTACGCTAAATAAGGCATAACCCTATATTTTAAAAGTAATAGTTGTGGACTTACACACTATACAAATGTATGCCAAATGTTGCCAAATGGCAACGCAGTGTAAATACGTATTAGGTAATCAAGGCTCTTTTTAGTTTAATATTAATATATATTGACTATCATTATACTTCTTATAACTTTACTTCATGCGTATATGGGCCTTATTTAAATAACTCTCCTACTAAGCTCTGTATTGTTAATCAATTTCATAGAATATTGGCATATTTTAAATTTGAATCTGTCGGTGCAGTGTCGGTCTGAGTTCACATACTTTATTATCATTTACGCGTACTAAAAGACTAATATAATATCATGTACATTTAATATGTAGCATTAAATTAGTCTTATAATTTTATGAAATATTATAAGTGCTGTTACTTCAAAAACTACAAACTCTATTTTAGAGGTATCGTATATTCAGTTTGTCGAATATAATCAGATTGGGATATAAACAATTATGTATTTTAAACAAACAGATAGCAAGTAATGTTTACAAAACAAAACACTTCGCCTATTCTGTTTACAAAATCATATACACCTGTAACAAGCTGTTGCAGTTCCGTGACTATTAATAAAATAACATATGGCATTCCATATGACGCTATTTCCTAGTACTACTAGTTATACCACTATGTTTTTTTTATTAAGCATGATCTTTTTATTTTCCATTGTATCATAATAAGCATCAAGCGCGAGTAGTACTCGCGCACCGAGGGTTCCGTACTTATTTCATGATTGTAGTTATTCCGCTGACGAAATATTTTAATTATTTTTATATTTGGTATTGTTTATTATAGCAGCAACGGAAATACATAAATTGTGAAAATTTCAGCTTTTTAGCTGTCATGGTTTATGAGATACGGCCTGGTGACAGACAGACAGACAGCGGACGCTTATTAATAAGGTCCCATATTTACCTTTTAGGTGTGGAACCCTAATAATATTTTGCGCCATAAGTATGTAATATATAAAACCAAATTAACAATGTGATTAACGTAAAATGCCATAATATTTGATATAATTCTGACTCAATTATCCTCGATCATGAAATCGTTTATATATATTTTTTATACTTTTTTACATTTTTACGCCTTTTGACCGTCAATAATGGTAGCGGGCTCAAATCTGATGGCTTTGAAATATATTTTTTATTCTCTAAATATTGTATGTTTGTATATACCTAACTGTAAGTAAGTCTTATTAAATTTTTTGTCTGAAATTTGAAGAGGGAGAGAGGGTGATGGAATCTAGTGTTAAGACACTCCGTTCCCCACTTTACGCCTTTCGAGGCATTGGTGGAACTCAGCGCCGCGCTTTGCCTTGTTGCCAGAGCGAAGAAAATGAAAATTATTCATTCTCTCCGATTGGGAATGGAACCAACCAACCGACGCGTTTACAGGCAGACGCTATGCCCCCGCGGCACGACGGCCTTTATTTATGTGTTTGATTGAAGAAGAATTTAAGTCTAAAAATTAACTAACATTGTAATAGAACAATAGTCTTTTAAGTTCTTTGGTACCGTACCATTTATTTATAACTATCATTTATGAATTTTTCGCTTTATTTCAATAATTTCCCTTGAGGAACAAGAAATAATGAAATTCATATTACACACAGAACAACATACTTGGACGTTTTTTCCTAACTGTACCTGTTTCTTACTAATCTCAATAAATGAATGAACAATCGGAACAACCGACAGTTGCGTGATCCATCGTCACGTTATTCTTCATATTGAAGTCTGTCGTGACGAAACGTATCAAATAAAAAAGACCTTACTTAAGTAAATTAAATATCTTCACTTAAATATTCTCCTTCATAAACCAGCGTAGAGGGAACCTAGTGTTAAGACACTCTGCCCTCCACTTACCAATCCAATGTCCGAGACATTGAGTGTTGAATGGCGGAACTCAACGCCGCGCTTTGTCTTGTTACCAGAGCGTAATGAAATAATTAATTCGCCCAAGTAGGAATCGAACCCACAACCATTTATGATGAGCATGATGACCTCACTTAAACCGTGACTTTAAGACTTTAATTATACTACATTATAATGTGTTACATTTCATAACCTATATAAAAAGTTAATTTGAAAAATGATTCTAAGCATTATATGATGTATATATACTGACATTCTTTTATATAATTAATTATTATTAATTATTTATAAATCCAATCAAATATATGTATGTAATGAATAATGAAATAAAACATGAATGAAAATATCATGTATCATTTCATTCATCAAATTTTGCAAAAGCGTAAATTTTATTAGCAAAAACATTTTATTTTAAATAAACAAACCGAATCTATATTTAGTTTGTAATATAATACGAACATTTAATATGCTGCAGTATTATTTATGATGTTTTTCCACAGTCAAGTCAAGTAATAGGCACAGTAATAAATTTTATTTCGGAAACAAAAATTAAACGTATTTTATTTGCGATAAATTGGCTTCAGACGTTTACTAACACATAGTATCGCGAGGTTGTAAATCAAATAACGCGGACAGCCGTGAAGAATATAAATCTGTTTCGCTGCGACGATTCTCAGTCTTATCTATTGTATGGGGATGTTAGACGGATATTTCATATACTTGCAATCCCAAATACACTATGTTCTATCGGAGACAAATAAAATATACGTTAAGGTTCATATATTTTGTTTGACGTCGATATGAGAAAATAAACTTAAATTTTATATAAAAAGCTCTCTGTTCTGGTAGTCAATATGACCATCAGCTATGCCCTTACATTTGATTCAGCTTGCACACTAATATATGTCTACTTACTAAGTTCAAAGTTTGAAATGTCGTAGGTAAGTTTGATAACAAATAGATTTCTATCGTACAAGTCCTTTGTATTTCTTTTTTAGGTTATTTCAATAGGGCCACGCTTTCCACTTTCCACCGGGTGAAACTAAGTGCCGCGTTTATTTTATAACAAAACCAGGAAAACTATTCTTTTTATACTGTTCTATAATTCTGAATGAGTATGAAGATAGGCTTGTCGCAGATTCGCTGAGATGCCAACCATAAAATGACTTTTTGTTAGATAGTAGTAAGTAACTAATAAGTTTATTTTCTACACATATTACTAAAAAAAAAAACTGCCACAAGCAAGTTATGTTGTTATTTGTAGGACTTTTTTTATTTTTAAGAGGAAATTGTAGATGCATTAAAATAGTTTTAGAGAATCATTAAATGATACTTTAATGTAAAAGTATCTACTCAAAGATTTCCCAAACGGTTCCACTTGCACTGAATCGGGGAGTAGAACTTGTGAAATTCTTGTCAGACTAGCAAAATCCATCATTCATACTCAATTGTCGGAATCATGCTATATATTATTTTTGTCTGCACCCTTGTATCCTTTCTGCATTTTTACTACTGATCCAATATGAATTATAATGGTTGCCTGGAAGAGATCGCTTTCAGCGATAAGGCCGCCATTGCACACTCACTCTTACATAATATAATTCTGTTTGTAAAGTATTATATATTTTTTTGTACAATAAATTATTACTATTATTATATATTTAGACGATGAATGACGAGAAAAAGATTATACATTTTATATTAAAAACGAGGCGCTCTTTCAAAGAACTTTCCTTCATTAATTAATACGTAAAAAATTAGAGATATTCGACGTTTAAGTCATTTCGAGATAATATTACATGCCTTCTTTATTTTATCGCTCACTGTAGAGGTAATAAGCGTAATCTAAATATATAGTACTCAATTCGTAATATTTTTGATGATTACGACATTAGCTCTACCACGTGTGGTAATAAAATGTTCATAGGTTTTCGTAAACGGAATTAATTTTACTATATCAACATCTAGAAAACGGGCAACTACTTTTAACTGTGATACAAATATTTGAAATAAATATTATCTATTATAGTAGCTTTAATTTTTTTTCACTCATATCGACATCATTTTATTACAACATTATTACCGTTAAAGTTGTTTAGTGCACTGCTAAAGCTATCGAGCTATCTTCTTCTCGGTTTTATATGATCCACCTAGCGCGTCATATTTACAAGGCAAACAAAAAACAAAAACTATATATAATATCACTCTGTCAGTTAATCGGCTGTCATAAATATATTTCATTTGATATGAATATTTTTTTTTATTTGCTTGTAAAACGTTTTCCTAATCTTCCTTCTTCTCCCTAAATCTTTGTTTTATTGGAAAGACTATTCTAAGAGTCACTTTTTACAAAAATATAAATTTACCAACATAAAAAGCGAATACGGCAAACTCGTTAAACACCATATGCATTTGCGGACTGCAAATGACGTAAGCTCAATTTCTACAATAATATTATATTCAAACAAATATTTTTATATTGCTTAATATTTTCATAGAGCAAAAAAGGAGATCCTTTTTGTCTACTGCTTGAGGTGTTAGAGGTGTTTGAATATAAAAAAAACACAATACACAAAGATACTCCACAAAAATGGAGTGACGTACATATATATTATAATGATACTATAAAATTGCTCAACTTATTTCACAAAATACACGAGTGGCGAAAGAAAAATATATATCTTTTATTTTTATATATATGTCTTTTATTTTTTTTTTTAGCTTCACTCTGTGTCCTGCACTTAGCAGGATAGAGTACTGTTCTCCGTTTTCCCCCTTGCGGAACTCAACGCCACTCTTTGTCTGGCTAAAATAGCGAAGAAATCGATAATTCATTAGACATTCTCGAGTGGGAATCGAACTCACAACCGTCGCATTTACAGTTAGACGTTAGATGTACCGCTGCGGCACGAGGGCTTAAATTTTTAGTTATTATTGTTAAAAAACAATTCTTATAATTGATACTCAAGTTGTGCACAAGCGAGCTCATTTAATTCATACAGCACGACGTACGGTATACCTATTGCATGCTAATGAGTTGACAGCAAAAACAGCAATGTATAATACGCTTTTAACACAAGTGATATATTAGAAATAACAATTCTGTTCATTTCTTTCAACGCGCCTCCTCTCGCCTTGACTTCAAATCCGTTTGGAAATTTATCTATTGGTTTCTAACTAATTTACCTACCAGCTACTAAGATCAAAGGTAATAAAATTCTAAAAAAAAATTACTTATATAAATCATGCGTCATCCAATATGTTCCAAAGAGAATATAGGAAGTTGAGATCTGGCTTTATTCAGATTACGTTTATAATGTGATTTGTAGCGAGCACATGGTAAGAAGACATAAGACAACAAACTGAAAGGAACTCACGGTGTCGGGATGCACTGGCTTGACGGCTATTTTCAACGTTTAAATTCGTGCCTCGTTGCGCTTCCGTTGGTCGTTGCAGGAAGCGGTCGATCAAAATACACTAGAAATATGTTCCAAAACAATAACTATTCAAACTTTTCGCGAATCGCAATTGTAGTAGAGTTCATTGGAACAACAGTACATTAAAGTCTAAATATTATTGACTTAACGCTGTCTATGCTACATAATACAATTTATTTGAATAACACTTGTAATACGTAATTTAGTGATATAGGTACAATTAGTATATGAAAATAATGTTTTTACACTTAAATACTAAATTTTTACATTTAAGTACAATTAGTATTCGTAACACTAGCACAAGTTTTCACGAATAAATTTGAATTAATTTACGAAGAAAAGTTTTGTAGAGAAACGAGTATCGATGTTATTTACGCGACGCAATGTGTTTACAGCTCTCGGTAACATAATAACGTCCTTCTCCAAGCTTAGCTCGGGGCCGACTGATGGCTCGGACGCTCACTGCTCAGTATGAACTAAGCTGAAAAATTAGATCGTACCGCACAGTTGTTCAGCCTCCCGTCGTTTTTATGAAATGCCGCCCAGGGGGGTCACTCAACTTCGAGGGTAAATTCCCACGCCACGCTTACGGATTACAATTTTAATTGTTTTTGTGACAGATAAGTTTCTTAATAATTGCAAACTTTAATTTAGCAATTATGATGATTATATTGTCACATTTATTTCATGTTATTTTAATGTTTTATACAATAAATTGATGTAACATATGGATTTACAAGTTGATATTTCTGAAGAAAATATATGTGTACGTAATAAGTTCATATAGACATACGTACTTTAAAGTAGAATTGGACATATTGTAACTAATTTTATTTAGTAGTCATATCGTAGGCCATAAATTTCTAAATATCTTCAGTTTTCAGAAAACGTTTGAAATTAACGCTATTGGCGATTGTGTAAAAATAAAATATTTATTCCCGGTAGACATTACCAGGTCATATTTAATTTTATAAATACATGGTATGTTCGTATTTTTTTTGAACTACCACATGAAAAATTATAGAAGTGTTTTCACAAAAGGATCTCGGTAATAACTCACATCAAAGGTTTAATTTAACGCCGCCCCGTAAAAAATATAAAACGGGTGAAAAATATCAAGATCGTTGCAATAAAAATGTTAATTATTATATATGTTGTATTATGTAAGTACAACGATTATTTTTTTACAAGAAGTAAATTTAATTAACCTTTTTTTAAAAATTTTAATTCGCCTATGGTGTTTCAAGTCTCTGACAGAGATTGAGGCCGTCGTGGCGTAGTGGGGCAGCGTCTGATAGTGAACGTGGTGGTTGTGGGTTCAACCATCCCCATCTGGGGGAATTTAAATGAGAAATTATTTATGTTTTCGCAACTCTGGTAAGACAGCGTAAAATTGGGTTTCGACACTTACGGAAAATGGATAATAGAGTTCTTGACACTAAAGTCTTCCCTGCTATATAAGGGATATATCGTTACGCGATAATGCTATGAAATGAAAAAGAAAATTCTTATAATATTTCTTTCTGATATATTTCAACCTAAGCCATGGGTCAATTCACATATAATATATATTTGTCACGTAAAGGCTGCTTCAGGAAGTTCATGTTTGCTTCACTTATCCGATGAAAATATATAGCATTTTAAAATATATGTAGTTTTACCTATCGGTATTTTAGTTTCAATTAGTATTATAGTAAGCGATAGTCATTTATAGTATTGAGTTTAGGGGTCCAAAATATAAAGAGAAAGATAAATGGACAAATGTTTTATTATAATATATAAATTGTGAATTTAAAAAAGCCTAAGATTCATATATCAAGAGGACCGTCGTGGTGTGTCGTATAAGCGCGACAGTATGTGGTTTCGGTTCCCATGAGGGGAGAGTGAGTTATTTGTTTTTTTCGCTCTGCCAATAAGGCAAAGCGAAGCCGTTCCGCCTTTCAACACACGGTGCCTCGAAAGGCGTAAAGCGGGGAACGGAGTGTCTTAACACTAGATTCCTTCAGCCTACGGTTCTCTGCCTACCCTGCTATGTGCATATAGCTTGAAGCGAAAAAAAAAAGAAAAGAAGAAAAATATATTATATAAGTCCCAATATTTCAAAATAAAAACCAATATTCCTTAATATTCATGTAAACTAATAAATTTATAGATTTGGATAAAGAATTTTGATAAAGCCCAACGGCTCCTAATTTTTTTTGATTTTTGATCTAAGATTTTATATAAATCGTTACACATAAAGATTAGCATACAACGTCATGGAAAATTTAAAAGTCTACATAAAAAACCTTCTTAGTTCTTGTATCAAAACATATTTACTAAAAATATAATATGCTTGTAACCTTTGCTACACATTCTTTTTTATTTACAACAAAGTTTAATGCAACAGACACGATCCCAACATCTGTTAAATTCGAATTGAGGCTAATTACACGTACGAGATTTAGAATGTTAAAAGATGAGGATTTAAAAATATAAAGGACTTTAATTATTATATTCAAAGCAATTACGTGTACTTGACTCATATAGAATAAGCTTTACATTTTTTGTGTTTCAGCTTCACGACCTGCTGAAAAGAGGGGGGGGGGGGAAACTCCACTCTCCTCTTTCCGTCCTAATTCTCCTTATGTATAAGGTAACGGAACTCAAGGAAAATTAAAATTAATCATTGCCTCGAGTAGAGATCGAACCAACAACCACCAAGCACTGCTCATTGCGCCACAATGGCTTCTTACAATCTTTTATTTTGTTGTATTTTTCAAGTATACGTTTCCACTCGTTATTTAGTTTTCATATATTTATTTTCATGTCATTGTTTTAATCAAGTTAAATAACAGGAATGATAACAATTATGTTACTTAACTTTTTTATAAGTTTACTTTAAGTAATTTTATTATCATCCCGAAATAACATTTTTTTAAACCCTGCCTAAAATAAGCTTATTACGATATTCCTTTACCAGAAGTGGATGTAAGTGGAATGACCGTCAAGCACTTTTTAAAATAATTAAATTATAGTTTACTTTGCATTTTACTAATTAGTCTCTTTATAAATTAATTCGCTTTTACTCTTCAGAATGTGTTAATTAAATTCATTACTTTGAGCGTACAGAGTGCTTCTGTTAAATAAATTAAATAACTTGTAATTACAAATTGACAGACTTTAAACGCGACAGAATCTCACTTTAAACCCGATGGTTAAATAATCATAACCCCTTTGCGGGTTTGATCCAAATACAGGGGAATTATATTTAAATTATTTTATTTCCCTGCACTGATAGACGAAGATCGGCATTGAGTTCGGCCACTCAACATGCAATGTCTCGAAAAGAGATCGAAAACGGAGTGTCTTAACACAAAGTTTTCTCTACCGGAAAGCGGAAACACCTTTGCAGTATTTTTATAGTGATTTTTTTTTTTTTTATTTCGCATATGAGCGTGTGTTAATTGGATATGATTGCTACGATAAATATTATGAAAAGCTAGTACTAAGAATTGTGTTGGCTAGCTATGATTGGCAATTTTATTTACAACTTCTTTTAGTTTGTAAAAGATATATGAAAATTTTGTAAGAATGCTCTTGTTGTTTTTGTCTTAACAATTTTTAAAATTTCGTCACTCATCGGTACAGTAATTTTTTTTATTCATGTTATTCACTATGATTATCAACTTTTTCAAGTATAAAATTTATCCTAGAAAGATATATACATATACTACGTATTCGTATCGGTCTTGATTCCAATCATATACCCACTGCTATCCCTATATTGGAAATGCAATCACAGTATCCAATATTGTAATTACTTTGAAAAATCGCTTTGAAAGTCTGCAAATTTAATTAAATTTTATAACAAGTTTTAACGTAACTTACTATAATTTGACATAATAATCGTAATTAACTAATATAACAACAAATCTGTTAAATTTTATTATTTTTAAAATGTTCTTCTACACTAAATTCTCATTACTGAGATGCTGACAATTTAAACAAAATATAAACACCAAAGGATATCGACGTGCCTTAATGTGTTGGTGTATTGATATAACAAATATATAAAAATACCTAATTGTCATATTATAGTATAAAGAAAGGCAAGTATAATTACACATTATTACTAACGTACGTAATAATCGTAAACTCAGAACGAAATAACTAAGTAATTTTGGTAAAGAATACTAATATGCAGACGGATCGTCTCCAATTCAAAAGCATTTTATGTCGCTTCGTAACTGACGTCTAAGTGAGCCAATCATAAATAAAAAGACCTAGATTTGGGTTATCGTGCCATTTGGCAAAGATAAAAATATGACATAAGCTTCATATGTTACTTTTGCTACTACTATTACTATTGTATTGATTCATAATTATTAGCCTTTTTGGTACTAGATATATAATCTAAATATCTAGACTCTCATAAAAATTATGTACCTATAGATAAAAAGCCTAGTTTAAGTAGCAAAAACAGCAATGGCAATACTGGCCAAGGCAATGCCAAAATAGCAGCTCCATAATTAAGAATATTTAAATATTTGTTTATTTAGTATTGAAATATATAAACGAATGCATATGAAAAGTGCAATTGCATTATAAAGTGCATTATAATTATTCATTTTGCATATTTAATTCATTTTAGTTCACATACAACTATCAGTAGTTATGTTTAATTAGTTTTTAAAATATTTGTAATTATAAAAATACAAAAAGTGTATCGTCTAACCACTGTGTGCTGTTGTCTGTCAGCGTGCAAAACGAAAGATTTTTAAATTTACAAAGAAGGATATTTATATTTTTAATTTACTAATTTATTATTCCCATCACCATCTAACTACATTAATAATTAAAAAAAAAAACATATTTCAAACAAGAACGAAAAATTGAAAAGAAAATTTGTGACCTATTATTTAATTTCTCGGCTTGATCTAAAAATAAAAACGGGAAAACGAGAATAATATAAACGAGAATAATAGTATAACTTTATCCTTAGCGTGATAGTCAGAGAGAACGGCGTGTCAAACGCTGCATTCCTTGTATACCTCTTTCTGCTCGCTCAATGTCATTAACCTCTTCATACATGCCTGCTGGTGGGTCCTCATGTTGTTAAGTGCCTAAAGTTTCTTCGATACTGTGTTCTCAAAAATCAACCGAGGTTTTGTCCTAAGTAAAAAATATAAAAAAATTCGCATGTATAAAATATTTTGCATAAGCATAACACGGGAAGTGACAATAAGGCAGAAGCAAGCAATGCGAAACAGGATGATTGTGCATAGATTATAAATTAAAGGAACTCGATATAAATTGGCAACGGTAAGTATTCGAACGAACAAGGCGTGAGTGGAGAATGATGTTGTCATCTTACAAGGATATGCTTTCAAAATACATTGAAAGGTATGGGGGAAATTATTTACGGTTTACCTAATGAATTGCTAATTAATTTAAGCCCAATTACTTAGAAAGGCCTACGATTTTGAATGGCAAGTAATATTTAATACGAGTTGATTCAGAAATGTATATTACGAGTAAAGCATATCTAAATATACTTAATTTTTGTCAACTAAACTTAACTTAAGTTTTCTGACCAGTTTGAGCTGGAATAAAGGAGATTGCATCTAAATAAACTTTAACTTAATACATTATCTATGTAAAATTGACATCAAGCGCGTTCAGTCAAATATTTAATGAGAAGTAAAAGAAAATCCATTAACCAATATACCAATATCTAATCAACATCTCACAGAGCTAACTGTTTCGCTATTTCCTTTGCGAATAGCCGTAGAAATTTTAAGTCGGACGACGTGCCTTGAGTTACAACTTAGTGTGTTATTAATATTCCATCCATGTCGGTTTGTTACGGCCCTTTTATGTATCCTGGCCACCTCTAGAGAGTTTGAAAACCGAAGTTATATCCATTGAACTATCAATGATGATCATTTGGTCATATTGATTGATACATTTGATTTATTCTAGAAGTTTGCTGCCTAGCAAATTAATCTGATTCAGAATTCCTAAAGATATATCTGAAGTTGTTTTTTTTTTCGATTTATTTACATGTTTAATTTTCAAAAGAAAGTTTTATTTTCTAAAGTGATTTTTCGCCCTTTTAGAAATCTGGTATAAATAATAAATCATATTTGTGAATTTATTGGTGTAACAAATGAGAATTTATCTGGATCTTAATTAAATAAAGACACTAAGTAAAAGTTATATGAAATCTACGCTAATTAAAACATAGCTGTGCTTTTTCAAAGCCAGCGCTATGTCTTTCTAATGAGGTGTCGTCTTTACGGTTAAAGCACAATGCTTGTAACAAAATACTTAATTTACTGAAATAATAAATATTCTAAATAAAATTGATAACCTTTTTAAAACTAATAGACGTTATAAGTATAAATAAATATATAAATATAAAATAAAAAATAAATAAAAAAAACTGTTTATTGCACACTAACAATAACAGATACATTGTACAACATATTAGTACAAACATAAGATACACAAAGGCGAAACAAATATTCAAAATAAATTTAATTTTAAATATATTTATTTTTGTTTCAGCTACAAATGGCTGGATATTAATATCGTTTATTTTTTTTATTAGTAGTATAATATTCATCCCAATTCATATTTGTCATCATTTCAAAACAAAATTTGATTTCTTACATATGTAGATGAATATGTAGATGAATAAATATATATATGTAGTCATAGAGCGACAATTTTTTAACTATAAAAATTGTCACATGTGGAACGAAATATTTCATGATAATTAACTTTTGAACTAAAGGCATAGCTATTGATTTAGTACGCGTATGGTGTGTGGTGGTGGGATCGATACCCACTTATTAATAAAATGGATTTTTGTTTTAACATAATATTGTGTTCTATATTTCCTTATTACAACAACATTTGATATTTAATAATATTGTATTTCTGATATTTTAAATTGTTCATGATATTTTTAATTGATATGATTAGTAGGTATGTTATTTTAAGCAAAAAAGGTCAATTAAAAAAGGTTCACCGACCTTCACCGTCTAAGACAGAATCCTATCCAAGCTTGATGACATTGCTAGTATAGCATTCGTCAACAGTATAGGTATTCGTTCCTCTTTAAATTTTCTTGTGGCATGAACTTTTTCACATTTGGTTGAATTTGCGTAGATTTCATCAATTCAGTGTGCAAGTTAAGTTACATTGAATAGTGTCTGGAAAATCTTTCATTTTCATACAACTCGTGTAGAACCTGCTGGGACATAAAATGTATTCTCTAGAGCATGTAAACGTTTGCGCCGTATACAGTGATAAGTACGGATGGCCAGAATTTATTAACTTTTCTTCAAGACGATCGCTCGCCTTGATTGGGATGTATATATTTTTCGGTACATTGATCTTGAAAAGTACTGTCGAGCTGAAAGATAAAAGTAGTTCTCACGTTTTCTCTTGAATAAATGCAAGTTATTAAGTGAGCATGCTTGGCCTTTTTATTAATAATACATACATGTAATTATCTTCGTCTTTACTTCAATAAATAAATATTATTTGAAGGTATATTTTTTATATATGTATATTATGTACATATATTATAATACATACATATATTATGTACATATATAAATATTATGTACAATTGTAAAAGTTAAATATACATATTTTATGGTGTATGTATGTTTTGGGTATAGATGTATCATAAAAACATAATATGTAAGTGTAAGTGATTTGAATAACAATTTCATAGGTATGTAGTTAACATATTTTATTATTGATATAATTTATTTTATATTGTCAAATATATTTGTTTAATTTGTTATATATTTTTTGTTCTTTTTATATTATTACCTTTTATTTAATTTGCACCGAGCCTTATTCGCCTATTCCTGTCGTATGAATCAGTCTTGCATTTGCCAAAGGTTGTCTGTAAGAGATTGCTTGAAGCAATAAGACTGCCTTAGCATATACACTTTATATTTATTTGTATTATTTTTACGTTTTGTGTGTTTTTGTTACGTGTGTGCAATAAAGTATAAATAAATTTAAAAAAGAAGCATTCCGTTGCAGATCATTCTCAAGCTAAAAGTAATGAAGACGAATTCTTCGCGCATTTGGATACTTTTATAGTTCCTGATCATTTTTTATTCGTTTTTAATATTAGCTCACTCGATTTCACCTCATAAAAAGTAATCTTAAAAAATCATGAACGAATAAGTGCTATTTTAAAATTACAATATAAAAGTCTACAACTCCGTAAGTGATAAAGCGTCAATGTAATAAAATATTAATAAACTACTAGCTACTAGTGAAACATGGTATTCTCGGCTATATTGATTTACGCTATACGTGAAGTTAAACAAATTTTCCAATGTTAGAACATAATTATACCAGTACTGGTTTCGAGCTACATAATCAACATCTAATGCTGTTAATGACTTGACAGACTTTTCTCGGGATATTTCTGGATTTAGCAAAAGCCTCCGGTACTATAGCTATTCGCCGTCGAATCGTCGTATCGTCGCCTTCCGCCCTAACAGGCCAGATGGCCCGTCTGGCCCGAGTAGACGCGTGCAGGTCACTCCCGTGCGCTATTCTAAGCAGGCCGTCGAGGGTACTCCATGAGCCGTTCGTTGTAGACTCCCACCGCCGTGGTTTACTCAAGATTTTGGTCCCTGTGTCTCAGAGTCGAAGTGATTGAGGAGGAACACCATAAGGTTTTAGTGGGTATGATGGATTGGCTTATATCTGCCTGTGCACCGCTGCTGCTCGCGCGAGTTCCAGATAACTCACGCGGGTATCCGTTACAGGACTGGTATTCAAGAAAATATATTAGGGTCGACGTTATTTTGGTATTTATTAACGATCTATGAAATGTATCTATAAACTATGGTAAAATTATATCTTTTGCTGATGACACTGCTATGTTGATAAGAAGTGATACCTGGGCACAGGTATTTAATTATGTTCAAATAGGAATAAATTATGTCGCTTATTTGCTAATACTAATCTTTTATCTTTAAATATCACTAAAACTAAGTACATATCTTTTCCATTATAAACTATACATCCATCACTGCACGAATCCTTCAGGAAGTTCTTGTGTATGTGCATTCGTAGGATCTGTTTCTTACATAAAGTATCTACATAGTTGTTACTATTGATTGTAATTTAAGTTTCCGAGAACATATTCGTATATATTTTTGAGAACTAGAAAATTAATTTATATACAAAACACTTCAGAGTATAGCTGACTTTAATATAACGCTTTTAGCCATTCTTTGTGCACACAATGCATTAGTACGCGTAGCTCAACAGGCTATACTCAAGGTGGCATCTTTCCGTCCGTCACTTCCCTAAAGATGAACGGCACAAGTCATGCGGGTTGTTTACTAACCGAAAGTTATTTCTACTGAATGTCCACCTAAAACAACATTCATCAATAGCTAAACTAAATAATTTTCTAAAGTTAATCTTTTAATACCAAATTGAGTGTGAGGTTCTTTTGCTTTCTTAATTCATTTCTATATCATTAATGTACTAAAATAATTAACATATACCACTTGAATAAGTATCGCTGCAAAAAGCTGTATATGACTCATTGTAGAAACAAAATTATGAAGAAACTGAAAGGCCATACATTTACCTGAATGAGCTATAAAGAGGCTTTACTCTGCGCCCATATTCAACATTCACTCAATCACACATCTATGCACACATACATAAACACACACTCACATATCATATAACACACCTATTCCCAAACATTAGGCGTCATTTATGTTTATCATTATAACTAAATCTAATATAAATAAATTATCAGGGAGTTTTATTTCTCAAGTCATAAAATATGGGGGAAGGATCTGGCGACCTGATCTGAAGTACAGGTTAGTCACGATTCCAATTAATTTATTTGTTGCCTGGCTATGATGTCATACTTTTGTAATTTGTATTAATGATTTGTGTTAACTAGATAAAGAAAGTAAACTAAATTACAGCCGCATTTAATATTACGAGAATCAGCATTCTAAAAAAGTTATATTTACGTTTATTTTCCATATTTTCCAAATTACTACAAATTCACTTGTGAAATATATCGTTGCTAAATAAAACAAAAAAAATCTAAAATATAATAAAATCGAGAGAGAGAGAGAGATAAATCCTATGATACAGTACATTTTATTTATTGCGTCGACATCTCACAGTTTTAACAAAGTTTGTGTCACATGTCAGATAATATATTCTGAAATTTCAGTATTGTCTCACGTATGAGTTACCAAGTTTTGGGTAAGCTTTATACGTTTCAAATGAGAATTTTGTTTCAAATTGAAATTCAACAACCAATTTTGCAACGTTGTGATATTTTCATTATAACACTAATGTAGAATTTTTTTTATAAAACATGGCATATTTTTGTAAGTCTGTAGCATTTTTTTAGCATTATCATAAAGCCTTTTGTATGTTACAAATATATAAAATACGTAACTTTAAACATATAAAAAAATAATTCAAAAATATTCATGTTGTTTTTTGTTCTCTTATTTTATACATTATGCTTTTTTTGTATTGACACACTACAGCAAAGTATACAGGGATCATTTATTACTAAGACACTCCGTTCTCCGCTCTCCACTACTGTCGAGTGGGGAAACATTGCACTTTATTTACTAAAACTTGAATATATAAATAATATGTTCTCTGGAATCCACACTCGGACGAAATCAGAACCACCTCATTTACAGCTAAAAGCTATTAAGTTACAGCCCGTAATTTTCGTTTGCATGTGCTAATGTAATTAGACTGTAAAATTTAATTTTTTGTTAACGTATCAAATATTGTGTAATATATTCAAAATGGTTCCTCGACGTTATCTTTATATCTAACCATTGCCTATAATAATACATATACTAGATGATCATATTCAATAAAAAGATAAAAACTTTAACATTATTTATTTTGTACTTTCATTTTTTTTATATATTTTTTGATAACAGTTTTACTTTTACTTCGTCTGTACGTACAGAAATATATTTGGAAAAGTTGAACTTAAGAATTTGAACAATCAAAAAAAGGGTAACGTCTTATAGTCAACAAAATGAAAACTTTCAATATTTGCACAACGCCCACTGTCGCTTACAGGCTGAGTTTTAATGGAGCATTCTATAAGAATGTTTACATTTTGGTCTTCGTTTTGTTGAAGTTATACCTATATAAGTTTTACAAATCAAATTCATAAACTTACAGAATATTTTTAAAAATAATTATAAAAAATCACATTTATCCAATTATTATGATATAAACATATATAAACATAAAATAGAAGTTTTGGAGCAATTTTAATTGCATGTGGATAATAAACTATTATGTGGGTTTATAAGTTTTAAAATCTATGTTATAGTCTGAAATATAATATATACGCATGTAACAATATTATATGTATAATGAAATATATGTAACATAATAATTACTTTGCAGCTATTAAAAAAATATTCATTATTAAATTATGCTGACATTATAACAACTTTTATTATAAATCTACATTCCCTATTTTCCACTGAAATAGAAGATTAAGCTATTTTTCTAACATATACTACACAGTATAAATATAACATATCGACCTCGATATATAACCGCACGTCACATTTTGTTTCAAACTATGGTCGCGCGTATTAAAGCTTTGAATTTTACTCCTGCATTTTTCACATTTTATAATATTCCATAAATTAAAGCACTAAATAAAATAAATGTATTGCGTGCTTACAAAGTAGACATGCCAGAAGTGTAATTTCTTAGCAACCTAATTTTTAGATCTCGTTTATATTTATACCAATCTAAAGCTTTAGATTTCCGAAACTTAAAGGTAGGGAAAAAGGAAAATATGTATAAATAAATTAAATTGTAATTAAAATAATAAAAATATCGAAAATGAATACAAATGATTTTTTATTAATTTTTTAGGTTTTAGTTAATAATTAATTGTTTACTTAGTATTTATTAATGAATTTATAAGACTTACAAAAGGTAAGTTGATGGAAATTGTGTTATATGGACACTTCCACTGCAAAGACGTCCCACATCATACGTGTCATATTATTGGGTTACATCTGTAAAATTCTGCCCTTATCTTTTAATTTTAACGAGATAATAATAAAGATTTGACAAAAATATATTTAAGCCAAATTAAAATTTAATACATATTTCTCTATTAGGTAATGTTATTAAAAGCTATAAGTGTATCTCATTTATAACAGTTCATTTCATGTTTCATAAGAAAAAAATATTCAACTAAAAATTTTGTCACGACTTGTTCTGACTGTTGATCACAGTTTATAATTCTCATGGTACAACCAGTGCAGCGATTAGTTACGTAAATTTATTCAAAGTTGGCTAATAAAAATAACATTGCTTGACTGTCAAATATAATAAGTCACACATATAACAACTTATAATTCCTTAGTATTAAATTCTGGTTCATTAGAATTGAGCCTTACTACTTTGTTGTATAATTATAAAAAAAATCTCAATATACCACTATATTGAAAGATCCAATTTTTATTATGACCGCTACTTCTTAATTAACTAAGTCGTCATAATTAGTGGTACCTCAGGTCAAGACTCGAGGCTCATCTAATTGTATGAGCTCGGTCTCGGCTAGTCAGATCAAAGCGTACTACTGTCATTATAGCTAAGCTTCAGACGAATAGTTATTGATTTAAGACCAGATTTAGATTGAAGTGTAATATAATCCAAAGAATTAGCCAAACAATTTAGCAAGTTTGCGTAGGTTTTATATATACAGGTCATGGGGTCAACTTTTAGAGTCTCGTATTGTTGTTTGATTTGTGAAGCTATCATTTGACAAATTGATCTGCTTTTATAATCTGTGTTATGTAAATTGGGTGCGACACAGATAATAAAATATTGTGCCATTTAATATTTCCTGCTCCATATTTTGTATGTTTTCATAAATTACTTAGTTAAACAGTTTGTTTGTCTTATTTCGCAATGGAATTTGGACTAGTCAATACTTAGAATAGCTGTGTTTTAATTAGTTATCGGTTTGCAGAATTTTATCATACTAGCTTATCTATAGTTATTTTATATTATTTATAGTATATTATATTATTTATAGTTGCAAAACTTAAAAAATGCATCAAATTAAGAAAAATATACATGGATTTTAAACTTAATATTACCTTTTGTTTCATTAAAAATATATAGAAAGCTTTTCTTGAGAACGGAATGAAAACTTATATAGCTAATCGACTATTTCAGATAGCGTCAGTCACATAAATCCTACTATGTCACCGTGACGTATGTGAGTGCTATGGATGAAAATTCTAAAGAATAATACTTTTAAATGTATTTTTGCGATTTTTTTTACCCTTACAGCACCTTATACTTACAATTTCAGATTATAATCACCTCGTGACTGGTCTGAAAATATATTATTCTGGTGTAAAAAGTCATACGTAAATCTTCTTTATATTCGTTTTATTCGTCTTGCCTGTAATAGTTTTCTTGCGAATAGTCATCTGCTTATATGATTGGTGACGGAACATTATGATGCAAATTCCGCTAATACATTATTATTAGTATTATTATGACCAAACCAATTCATAGACTATTTATATAGAAGGCTTTAAATCAACAAATATTGCGTTATTAAAAACTAACTCATAGTAATAAAACAAGCTAAAGAATGTTCTGGAAAATTCAAAACAGATTAAAAAGTTACGACAAGTTATAACAATGTTCATGACATTGTTACTATATTTTAGTGGAAGAGATGTTGCGGTAAACCTGAGTGTAATATAAGAGGTTCGTGATTTTCCAACAAACAAACGATGTAATTTTGGCACGTTAAGAAACACAATGTAATGTTATTTCAAAAATAATTCAATTTCCAAAATAAATGAATTTAACCACAAATATCACAAGTAAAATTAAAATGTACTAAAAGCTTTATTTTTATTTATATAATATTTTCAGCCAGCATATGACAAATTTTTCTCGGAGTTAAATTTATAACAAAATATTTATGTCGCGCAAGTCTACTGTAAAGGACAGAGAGTGATATGTTATCCATTTGATCTCACGGGACGTGTAACTGGCAGGCAACACACATCCAAAGGTACTAAAAATTGTTCTGGAATTTCTATAGCTGATACTTAGCATGTAGGTTCTTGGGAAAGAAAATAGTAATAAATGTATTTTGACACTATATAATCGTAAACTTGACTTTGATGTATCGATTCAATTCCATTCGATAGTCATATTTAATTTGTGACATTTGCTCTACTAAAAAAAATTGAGAATATTTTTGTTGATTCTATGATAGATCGTCATAAATGACTTGTGTAATCTGATTTCAAATATACGACGATTTTAAATATAATCGAAAGCAAAAATAACAATTGCTTTTTTTTATTATTTATTACTTTTCGATACATCCAAAAAATAATTTTGGAACTCACAACAATAAATATTACATTAATCTTGATTTTAAACATAACGCCATAAAAATATATTTCCCTCTACTTTTTCATAATCAAACGTGAACAGATATATGATTTAGTTTTAGGATGACAAACAATTCCATTTTCATACTCGTGTAGCAAACAATATATATATATATATATATATATATATATATATATATATATATATATATATATATATATATATATATATATATATATATACACACACACACATATATATATATATATATATATATATATATATATATATATATATATATATATATATATATATATATATATATATATATATATATATATATATATTATTTCTGCTTGTCTCAATCATATTTCATTTGACGTATTGTATTACTCTCTGAGCAATCTTCCTTCAATGATATCCCGTGTCATGTATCGATATCTATATCTTATAAAAGTTTTGTGATAACGTAAGCTGCTGGGCTTTTTCTTTTCTTCGATACCAATGTTTCAGGCCTGTTAAATAGTTTTTGAGATTTGTGCCACTATTCTCTAGTATCTCTACGTTATAAATTTACAATTTTATTACTTAAGCTTAATATTTACTTAGATTCGAACCCTTAAAAGCGCTCCGATATTTAACAATTACCTCTGCTTTCATATTTAGACCAAAATATACTTATATTTTTTCCAATATGCTTAAGAAAAACAAGCCGCTTTAATAATCTATATGCTTTTTAGCATATAGAATAATGAAATTTATTTTTTTATATTTTCATTGTATTTGAGTTGTAATTCCCGTTTAAATCTGTACGGAATCCTCGGTGCACTAATACTACACTTGACTGATATGTTTTATTTTTTTTATTTAATTGCTGGTTGGATGTATATTATACTCCATCATACAAACTTTGACTTTTGTATTGATAAACTAAACTGAACTGAATACAACTATATTGACCTCACCTGAGCTTAGAGCCTACGACGCTTTAATCATTTTATTACGCATATGGGCATAATAGGCATAAGCCTATATCTATGTGTACATAGTGTATGTAACAGTAATAACAAATTTTATGAAATAATTTTATTTGATATGGTTCATAAATCATAAGGAAGGTAAAAACTGTGAGATATTCTCTCGACTATTAACTCGATAACATTCAAGCGTACGCCTAATTCCAGGCACTTAGCGATAACGCTTATAAATCAAAATAGAGGTATTCAGGTTGCATCGATATTAGATAAATCAATACTCATCCTAGAATCGTGACGAGGCATACGCTAATTGCAGATAGATTTGACGATTTGCGTGTTGATATATCAACAGCAAACAAGCTGTTTATCGTTTTAAGTTTTGCTAGATCACGAACGAAATTGCAAAATCGTTTGTGGTAGTATTGGAGCATTGCTCAACATGTATCTTCATAATTTCGCGCACAAATGATAGTATTATCAAAGTAATTGAAATTATAGTATATTTTTTTTTAGATTATATTGATGTCCCACATAACCAGGTTGGCTGGGAGAAAATGCTCTCTAGCATTATGTCCGCATGTTATATATATATATATATATATATATATATATATATATATATATATATATATATATATATATATATATATATATATATATATATATATGTGCAATAGAAATGTACATTTAAATTTAATTTATAAATACATACATACACATATATACACATATACATACATCGTTATACAATAAATTTTTGATTTTATTTTGATTATGTAGAATAAAGAATAAATATGTAAATATATTTTTCTCTTGATACTTTATAATAGAGAATATTATATACAAAAAGATTAATGTTAGCGCTATGTTGAGTCCATCAGTGCAAGGTATACGAAAAATTGTGTTAGTTAACTATTTTATAGCGATAAGCTTTGATCTTGACATACACGAGATTATGGTTTAAATATTGGATTAAGAAACAACCGGTTGTGAAATGTAGTAGTATCTAAAACGTTTTATATAGTTTTTTTAAATGTTTATATATTATATTTTAAGTGGAATCATCAACATATACAGAATGAAAATAAACAGTTAATATTGTTTAAAAGTTTCTTTTCGTAGGGTAAAATTTAGAAAATTCACATTAACTTAATATTAAACGCAACGGTTTATGGGTTTGATTCCCACTCGCGGAGAATGAATTATTTTCAGTTTCTTCCCTCTGGCAACAAGGCAAAACGCGGCGATGAGTTCCGCCAGTCAACACACAATGCCTCGAAAGGCGGAAAGTGAGTAACGGAGTGACTTAACACTAAGTCCCATCAATCTACGGTTGCCTCTGTCTACCCTGCTATGTAGGGGATACATTATGAAGCAATATACATTATAAGGAAAAAGGGGCAGTGACCTAGTGATATACTGTAATAGTCATATATATGATTAGAATCATGAAAGTTTCATAACATATTGTTTAGAAGAAATATATATGTGATATAAAAGATAAATAAAGATAATGAAATAGTGGCATATCAATAAATGACACAAGCTTCTCCACATAATTGCCAATAACATCTAAACATGACAGTTCCCTTACAAACATCCATATAGAAGACAAGTAGGACGTTGTTCCTGCGTGAGTTATATTTAGTACAACACAAGAAATATTTCTACTAATATACGTAGGCTTATAGGCTTATATTAAGTCGGCGGTTGTGTATTCTACAACACGTATTTAATACGACGTACGACTAATGCAATAAATAGTGGAATATTACATTTAAATAAATTATAGCTAAATTCTTTGATTATACAAATTTAATACATACCTATTGTCATTTTTCAAGCGATTTTGACTGTCTTATCCTATTATCGCCATTACCGTAGATCGATCAGTTGATCTGCATAATATCAACATAATTCCTCAACTCCCCCTGGCCACCGAGCTGGATAAGCCGTATGACGAAGTTGTCACTGCCATCAGAAAGATAAGCGGGCGGTTGCAGCAGAAAAATAAGCGGGCGGTTGATATTGACCTTATACCGGGTGAACTACTGAAATATGGTGGTATGCACACGTGGGTAAGGAAGTTATTTGATCGAATGTGGGAGGAGGAACGAGTTCCAGATGAATTTAAATTGTCTCGCATTACTGCCCTCTACAAGGATAAGGGTGACCGATCCGACTGCAACTAATACCGCGGCATTTCACTCCTATCAGCTCCTGGAAAGGCCTTTGCGAGAGTTCTTTTAAGCCGTCTGACAGATTTATCAGAAAAATACTACGAGAAACCCAGTTTGGCTTCCAACCTGGTCGAGGCACATGTGAAGCTATTTTCTCGGTGCGTCAATTGCAGGAAAATAGTAGAGAACAAGGTCGTCATTTGTATCTCTGCTTTGTTGACTTGGAGAAAGCATTCGACAGTGTGCCTCGTGAAGCCCTCTGGACAGTGCTAGGACAGCTAGAGTGTACGAAAAAGTTTGTGAGACTTCTGCGCCTCTTGCATGACGATATGCAGTGCAGCATCTGATGTCAGATTTCTTGAAATGTCAGATTTCTTCCCAGTTACCTGTGGGGTGAAACAAGGGTGCGTCTTAGCGCCCACTCTGTTCGCCTTATACTTTGCGGTAGTAGTCAAGGAGGTCTTGCATACTGTTTCCTTCGCATCTGTTTTCGCGCGGTAGTCTTTTCAACTTGGCTAGACTTAAGGCGCGCACTAAAGTATCGTATGCATTGATTACAGAGTTTATGTATGCTGATGACTTATACCTTTGTGCGGAATCCCCGAATGGCCTGCAACAGCTGATATCTGTTTTTCACCAAACGTGTTGCACGTTCGGCCTGAAAATCAGTGTCAAAAAGACGGAAGTGATGTCCCTAGACACACATGGTCGTGAGACACTAGTAATTAAGCTTGGCGAGGATGTGCTCAAACAGGTAGACAAATTCTGTCATCTGGGGAAGACTATAACATCTAAGTGTGACCTTGATGCCGAGATCTACAGCAGAATTAGTGGTGCAGATGCAGCATTTGGAAAGCTGCGTTCCAAGGTCTTCTGTTCGCACGAGAGCACAAGATTGCCACTTGCCACAGGTATATATGGCGAGTGTGCTGCTAAATCTTCTTTATTACTCCGAGACCGTGTGTACCGCCACCATATGCGTATTCTGGATCGTTTCCACCTAAAATGCTTACGTACCGTTATGAGGATCAGATGGTCCCACCGAGTGCGCAACACCGAAGTTCTGAGACGAGCCAGTTTTGGTGGCATTGGGGCTTATATAATGCATTGACAGCTTCGGTGGTGCGGTCATTTATCACGTATGGCGGAGGAGAGAGTAGCGAGGGCAAGCGAAAGCATGACGGACAACTACTCAGATACAAAAATGTTCAGAAGCGTCACCTGAAAAGATGCAACATTGAGCCCTCTCCGAGTCCGAATGGCGCCGAAGTACACAGAGACGAATCCGCGATTTCAAAAAGCAGCGCAAAGCAGACCTTGACGCCCAGCGTGATAAGTTAAAAGCCCGAACACCTGCCGCCATTAACTACATTTATGCGCGCGGCAAGCAAACGTGTCCACACTGCACACGGAAGCTTACTGCTAAAATTGGCTATATAAGCTATATCCAGGCGCATCAGCGCCATTCCGACTAGGAGTCGAAGGGGTTACCTTGGCCGAAGGCAGGAATCCTATTATCAACTTTTGCGACTTTCTCAGAAAAAATAACACATTCATATTTCTTTATCACCCACATGCTGTATAAACTAGTTGAATCTAGTTTAATATATATATATATATATATATATATATATATATATATATATATATATATATATATATATATATATATATATATATATATATATATATATACATATATACATATATATATATATATATATATATATATAAACAACTTTTGCGACTTTCTCAGAAAAAATAACACATTCATATTTCTTTATCACCCACATGCAGTATAAACTAGTTGAATCTAGTTTATTATATATATATATATATATATATATATATATATATATATATATATATATATATATATATATATATATATATATATATATATATATATATATATACATATATACATATATATATATATATATATATATATATATATATATATATATATATATATATATATAGATATAGATATATATATATGGCCATTACGTAGATCAACTTACAAATAGCGTTTATAGCCAGATGGGGGCTTCCATGTAATTATAGACATAGCTTCGCCATTCGCAAATATATTATAATTTATTTC
This sequence comes from Dione juno, assembly GCA_037127375.1. Lineage (NCBI taxonomy): Eukaryota > Metazoa > Arthropoda > Insecta > Lepidoptera > Nymphalidae > Dione > Dione juno. The sequence continues at coordinate 3,388,538 of JAXRJS010000032.1, read as the reverse complement.
GCTCAAATCTTAAAATGAAATGCTATATCAGATACGCTTCGTTTAAAAACCACACAAAGTCATATATGAATGAAAAGACAGTAAACAAACTTCAGACTCCATTAGGCAACATTGGTGGGCGCTATGTCTACATTGTAAGCATTCACCTCGTTGAAAGCTAACCTTTTTTGAGTGCTTAGAAAACTTTAACCCTTAACCAATCGACCTTGAGTGTTATCTTTGTATTATCTACAAATTGTGTGAGATATATATATATATATATATATATATATATATATATATATATATATATATATATATATATATATATATATATATATATATATATATATATATATATATATATATATATATATATATATATATATATATATATATATATATATATATATTATTTTGTAAATCAGTTTTAAAAATGTTAGTACAAGGATAATTACATACTACATCCGTATTTTGTTTTTTATTAAAATTAACATTTAATTAATTTGACTTTCCAAATAAATTGCCAATTCTTAGAAATCACTAAAAATCACTGAAAACACTACATACGTTACGTATTTGGTATATTGAGATCCCCGTAATATAATAGTAAAACAACATTTAATGACAAGGAGTTGAAACAATATATATTATAGATATTAGGTATATGATTTATGTTAATTCATGATAATATGGCTTATGAATAAAATTTACTTTAATGTATCTAAACAAAGTTATCATATTTGTTTAAATATTTACTTCATTATTGAATTAGGATTGATGTGCATTATGCATTTCACTATTTATTTAAATATAAATCGGTGTTCCGTATATATAAATATATAACTAGTCTTGTTACAAGTTTGTTTTTGATACTAAGTAAATAGCTATTTTCAGTTATCAGCTTCTAAAAGATGTAATTTCGGAATACGATTGACTTTTCCTTGAGTATACTTGTTTATCTTCTTGAAGTTACCTTTCATTCAATTTCAGAACCTCGACCGATATAAAAATTCCGTAAAAATATTTAAAGGTCAAATTGCTTTTATTACTGAGAAGTAATAGCTTAAAGTGTCGATTATTCGCATATATATATATATATATATATATATATATATATATATATATATATATATATATATATATATATATATATATATATATATATATATATATACATATATATATACTATATATATATATATATATATATATATGGTCAATGCTGAGTGTCGCCAGTGTCGACGCGGGCGTTACCCATAGGATAAATGCTACCTGGCATAAGTGGAGAATGCTCTCGGGTGTACTTTGTGACTCAAAGATGCCAATACAATTAAAAGGTAAAGTGAATAAAAGAGCAGTAAGACCAGCTATGTTGTATGGTGCAGAATGTTGGGCACTAAAAAAACAGCAGGAACAAAAAATGCACGTCAATGAAATGAAAATGCTTCGATGGGCTGCGGGAGTTACAAGACTTGATAAAATACGAAACGAGTATATCAGGGGAACTTTCAAAGTCGCACCCATAGTGGATAAGATGGTGGAAAGTCGACTGCGATGGTACGGGCATGTGATCAGAAAGGACGAAGGTAGCGCCGTAAAAACTGCACTGGCTAGCTCAGACACAAAAAAAGAGTAGAGGAAGACCAGGAGTCTGCGTGGTGGACAACCGTTGCCAAGTTTTTGCGGGAGTAAACCTGGATGTAGGTACAACCCAAGATGTTATCGAGCTGATTAGGACAGAGACGCAATTCTTCAAAAATAAGGAGTTATGATCCTAGTTATGGTCCTAGTTTCTAAGGCACTATAGGCAATGCAAGCAATAATTTAATAATTTAATGTATTTATTTAAACAAAATCAGTTTATTAGTCTTTGTAATACAAGTTAACATGGGTAAGCTCTTGCTTACACATGTTAACTTCTTGGAGTAAAAGAATTGTACCATCCATTATCCCCTTACGTGAATAATCCATTAGTACACAACTAACCTTATATATGTATATCTCATCAGCAATTCATTAAGACCATCATATATGATGAGTAAATAAAGCAAGTATATGTTTTTTTATTAGAAATTTTATATAACACCTATAAAATGTGAAAGTGTATCTTGATTTGCCTGTGATTCCGTAATGTTGCCAATGGGATCATTTCGGAAGTACATTATTTCAAGTAAAAAAGTAATTATTGAAATTGGTTCACAAATGACTGAATGAAAAAAATATACATATCGAACATAGAACCTCCCCCATTTTAGAAGTCGGTTACACAATTTAAAAGCGCTAACCTTATTATACCAATTTGAAGTGTCATAAAACGTGTATAATTAATAAATAAATCTTTTTTTATGTGATTCTATCGTGTTTTATGATAATTTACCCACTCCTAACTATCAAAACGATCTGCGAAACTGCAAAATTCTTATATCGATAAACGATTTAGTTAAAAGGTTTTAACAATGTTTTATGCTTGGATTGCTACGGCTTTATACATTTTCCATCTGTCTTGTAAACTGTAATAAAGCAGTAAAATAATTGTGTCTGAACAATGAATATCTTAATTTCGGTAAATGATGATGTAGAGAGATGTGAAAGCATTAATAGAATAAAAATCTATGATGTTAATACTTTTGTCTGTCAACAGACAAACAGTCAGCTTATGCACGCATCTTTGGATCTACTGAACAAGTTTGAATGAAACTTTTTTGTTCTATAGATGCTAAGTTTGCGTAGGATCTGGGCAATAATTTATTTTAAAAACTAGCACGCCTGATGCAGGATCAAAATAGTTCAGTTGAATTGTAAGAAATAATGAAATGCTGCTAAAACAAAAATGATCGGACAAGAAAATAAGTAGAACTACAATAGATCAGCTAAACTAACAGATATAAGAATATGGTTCTTTATTCAACGTTATTGTGCGTGATATCGTGTGCTCATGATGGAACATGTTAATCTTGTCATGGACTATAATGTTACTCCGAAAAACAAAGTAGCTGAGAAACGCAAGCCTAGGATTAAGTGGTGGTTGTTGATTGGGCCGATGCAGACCGACTTCTTGGCGGAGGTGGAGAGTCAAAATCTACTGACTAACACCGAGACCGCTCAGAAAGCATGGGATCGAGTTCATTCAGCAATCATTGCGGCGGGAAAGCGAGTTCTTGGTGTTACCTTGGTGTTGTGGTGTTGATGACACGCCCACCCTTAGGTGGGCGTGTCATCGACAGGGAGACATGGTGGTGGAATGACCAGGTGCAGGGGGTGATTCAGGAAAAGAAGGCTGCGTTTAAAGAATGGCAGCATTCTAACTCTCCTGAAGATAGACTGGAGTACATAGCAGCGAAACGGGCCAGCAAAAGAGCTGTAGCCAGAGCCCGCAGAGAAAGTTTGTCGACATTGTACGATAAACTTGAAACTGTGGAGGGGCAGAAGCTCATATACAAACTGGCTCGTGCTCGAGATAAAGCGACGCAAGATATTACAAAATGTCTTTGCGTCAGAGAGCTTTGTAGTCATGCCTCTGTGAAGGAGAGATGGAGAAGCTACTTTAAGGAGCTGCTGAACACTCAGCAGTCTTGTAGTCTTCCTCCTGAATTATCTCCTAATCTCGGACTTGTTGCTCTAATAACCCGTGACGAAACTCGTAATTGTTTTCGACGCATGAAGAACGGAAAAGCGGTAGGCCCTGACGACAACATCCCGATCGAGGCGTGGAAATCATTGGGCTCTCTTGGTGTGCTTATACTTACTGACCTGTTTAAACGTATCTTGAATATTGGAAAGATGCCACATCAGTGGCGGCAGAGCTTTATTATGCCTAATTACAAAGAAAGGGGCAGTGTTCAAGATTGCGGTAGTTATAGGGGCATTAAGATTATGAGCCACACCATGAAGCTCTTCGAGCGCATGATCGGCCTCAGGCTCCACCAAGAATGTACTGTCTCTGAGTCTCAGTATGGGTTTCAACCAGGATCAGGCACTATGGACGCCATTTTTGCCCTCAGAACTTTGATGGAGGCTTACAGGGAAAAAAGGAGAGCTCTGCATGTGGCCTTTTTGGACCTGCAGAAGGCCTTTGATTGTGTGCCACGTCAGTGTATCTGGTGGGCATTGTGATCCAAGGGGATCCCTGAAGCCTATATTGAGGTTTTTAGAGATATGTACAACGACTCCGCTTCAGTGTTTAGGACCGCTGTTGGCGACACCAAACCCTTCCCGATTACAGTAGGGGTTCACCAGCGCACAGCTCTTAGTCCGTTCTTATTTAATGTAGTGCTGGATACTGTCTCGGCTCACATCCAATGCCAGCCTCCGTGGCTGATGATGTATGCCGATGACATAGTACTCATCGACGAGAACCGACTGATGCTGGACCGTAAATTGAGCGGAAGGGTGCGCTTGAGAACAGTGGTCTCAAACTGAATGTGTCGAAGACCGAGTACATGGCTTGCGGGAACCCGGACTCGAGCACCATCCATATCGGGCCTGAGCCAGCCGTTAAGTCGGAGAAGTTCAGGTACCTTGGAGTCGTTATGCATGAGTCTGGAGGCATCGACCACGACATCCATGCCCGTATAAACGCTGCCTGGGCCAAATGGCGGGAGATCACTGGTGTAGTCTGCGATAGCAGAATACCGCCCAAGCTCAAGGGACTGATATACAAGAGCATGATCCGACCGGTTCTTTTATACGGCAGCGAATGTTGGCCAACATTATCTCGGCACACTCAGGAGCTTCATGTCACGGAGATGAAGATGCTGAGATGGATGTATGGCGTGATGCGGTCCGACCGCATATGCAACACATTCATTCGAGGTAGTCTTGGGTTCCGTGACGTAGCGGACAAGCTCCAAGAGCGTCGCCTGAGATGGTATGGCCATGTTATGCGCCGATCTGAGAACTATGTCGGAAGGAAGTGCCTTGACATGTCTGTCCCTGGAGTTAGATCACCCGGACGCCCAAGGAAGCGATGGCTGGATGTCGTGACACAAGACATGAGAGCCAATAGATTGTCCACTGAGGATGTTAAAGACCGTGCAAAGTGGCTTAGTCGGAAGGCAGACCCTGGCAAAAGCCGGGACTAATGCCAAGAAGAAGAAGAAGATATATAGAATATATATATATATATATATATATATATATATATATATATATATATATATATATATATATATATATATATATATATATACATATATATATATATATATATATATATATATATATATATATATATATATATATATATATATATATATATATATATATATATATATATATATATATATATATATATATATATATATATATATATATATATATAAAAATCATTTAAGTAAATAGCTTTCATTTCTATCAACTATTAAATGTGGTACTTAAGTAGAATGTGTGGGTATAGTTTTATTTACGTAAATATGTAATATAATTGCTAAAAGTAAAATCTAATTACATTTATATGTGGGCGAACATTACTTCAGGTGTATTTCATTATATCTGTATATTTAGGTATATTATAATAAAATAATCTAGTAGACTTGTAGGTCATTTAATATTTGACATAAGAGCTTAGCCCTAGATGTTCTATTTTTTTAACAGCAAATTGATCCATCGAACTATTTTTTTCACTAGATCACCTAGTGTTTAATAACAGCCAATGAACGAGCAGATTTAATATTTAGAAAAACATTGCTGTACTAGCAAGACATTTGCTTTATGGGCTATGTACTAAGGTGCATGAGTTGCACTGTGTGTGTGAGGTTTGTTTTTCGGCGCGAGGACAAATAAGACTGATGGGTTTCTGACCCATTAACATGCCACGTTAATTGACCGTGAGAAAAACTTTAATTTTATATATATATATATATATATATATATATATATATATATATATATATATATATATATATATATATATATATATATATATTTATATATATATATATATATATATATATATATATACCATGTGCAAATTAGACTGTTATCCAGTTTTTCACATCACCACGTAAATAAATAACATATGGAGCATTTTTCGCAATCATAAAACCTATATTTCAATATATATATTTATTTCAATTTGATCTCAACATCATTCTTTTTTATCAATTTTTATTAATTGGAATCGGAACTATTTATTATATCGTTTCAGATCAGACCATATCGAATTAATTCATTTCTGTTTACTAGTTTTCAAGTTATTCGCACATATATAAGCAGACAAACAGATACATAGACAACCTGACGAATATTTTACTAAGTGGTATTTTACTTTTACTTTTAAATATATTGATAAATATTAAGCAACCCGATTAATATTTTTTTAAAGCTTTCTTGTACGGAACTTGTATAAATACATTAATAAATACTAAGTAACAATTAATTATTAGCTAATACTTAAAACCAAAAAAAATCCTCTATTTTGTATTACCTTTCGACAATTTTATTATTTTAATTACAATTAAATTCATTGAATTATTAACATATCTTCTTATTCCCTCTATCAAAGATTACTATAAATATAAACGAGACGTAAAAATTAGTTTGCCAAAGAAGTTTCACTTCTAGCAAGTGTACTTTATTTACAATTTATATTTATTGATTAATCATATTTTAATACTTATTCTATTCCTGACTAAGGCAATAATCGTAAAAATGGTGTAACTAATACGACTTTGTTTTATAAATAGATATGTATATATATATATTATACATACATGCATTTTAGTAGCATATCAAAAGTACAAAATTAAAAAAAAAAATTTTGAATACATTTTCGTATGTTTATATAATTTCTAAGCTAACTTAAAGATTAAAGCTAAATTAGGGTAGAGACGGAAACGCACACTCGCCAATCATATTTTTTATCTAAAACCTTTTTCTTTATACCACATAAACCAACACACTACTTACTTTATAACTATCTTTTTTTTATCCACTAAACATAACTATATTTTTTTGAGGGTAGGCCATTATTTTCAGAGCTTTCCACACTTACAATGTACTGTATGTGTATCCAAAATGAATCATTGACAATTCCTAAGAAATAATGGAACCATTAGCGGCTGGAATATAGCACTTTATTACATTACAACTTCATGTAATCTCGTTACGTGTTGTTAGGGTGGGAATGTTCAAACAAGGGTTGTATGAGAAACATAGGCTTGATAAAAAGGATTAGTTATGTCCTAAGATGTTCTCTAACCCTAAATAAGGTTGAGATTATATGACATTAAAACCTTACTGTTATTTTATCTAGATTTTTGGTGAAATGTTTTTTTTTGTTATATTACGTTGAGCTATACCATCTCACATGAAAAGTATCTGAGATCATCAAAAATTATAAATTATCTATTTCTACATATTATACATACATAGTGACTACACGTAAAAAATCGCATAACTTAATACCACACTAAGAATACACAATTCATATTTGAACAGCTGGAATCTGGTTCTATTATCATAATTTACAGTCATACTATGTTTTTATTTTATTTACAGAATATATAGAATTAATTCGTCTACTACCTACCTACCTACAACTTATACTTAAAATATACAAATATTTATCATTACATATCAAACCCATTTTTTATATAAATATTTAAAGTCATTTTTGACAGGCATTTGAATATGTCACATATTTAATTCACTTCTTTAACTAAAAGGTTTCTACTAAAGATTTCACTAAAGAAATATCTATTCATATGAGAAAACCGCTTAGCAGTAAATTGTTGAGATGTTCAGAAAATCGTTCTTTGTAATCTTCTTGTATTTTTTGATACATGTCTTGAAAATATAACAAACAAGTAGCCAAGTTCAGTGGCCTAGAAAAGTTTCTTAAGTAATACTCTGTACATGAATTGTTGTAAGTTTTAATTTAAACACAAGTATTTTTCGTTCATTTTGTATATGTATTCCAATACAAGGAACTACTAGTTCAAATAGATGAAAAAATATGTTTCATTTAGATAGCCTACTTATCAATGCACGCTATAGGCTATATCACGTCGCGTTAATCAGATTAATGTAACCCACTGTTCCAGTGGTCAGAGATACTTTTGGCACTCAGAGTATGCCAAACAGGCGAAGCCGCAGGTAAAAATAAAAAATATTGGTATATATTTTTTGATGATTTCGGCAGTTTATCACTCACGCCGTTATCACCTAAACATTCACGTCGTATATTAAAGTATAAATATTATTTAGTTTTATATACCCGAATAAAAAATTGCCAAAAAAATATAATATATATTTTAAAATTGGTGTAATACCACAGTTATCTCTTATACTCACATATTGTCGCTCAGTAACGAGTAACAACTCACTGTCACTTTTCCCCTTTCATCCATAAAGACGTTGTAGTTAGGCTTACTTAAAAAAATCTCCATATTAAATAAAAAAAATTAACATACATACATATATATATATATATATATATATATATATATATATATATATATATATATATATATATATATATATATATATATATATATATATATATATATATATATATATATATATATATATATATATATATATATATATATATATATATATATATATATATATATATATATATATATATAATATATACATATATAATATATACATATATATATCTCGAGGCAAGCATATCCTGTATAAATATTAACTCTGTATCATGACTTATATTTAGGATTATAATTTTTCATCTCCATTACCTTTTAGCGGTGTAGGTAAAAATAATCTTATGCCAATACACTTTGTTTCCAAATCTAATATTCTATATGAAATGGCAGAACTCAACGCCGCAACATGTCGTTCCAGAGTTAGTGAATGAAATAATTATAATATATTTAAAATGTAAAACTACAAATATTGATAATTTTCTAGAGCTATGTAGGTATAGTATAAAGTACTAGTGATAATATATTGAGAAAATCTCCCTAAAATTTGTGAATTATAGCTTTAGCTAAAGTTCAAAACATATAGAAGATAAAGGGACCTGACGTGGTGTTACCGTTCTCTAAGTAAGAGCCTATCTCATGTAACGTAGCTGAGCGAGGCTAAGTCGATGTAAATGTGATAATAAAATTTTCAATGTTATATATCCATATCTCACATTTTCAACCCAAGTGTAAATGACTTGTTATTGATATCTCTAATATTACACGTTGTACGGGAAAATTTATCAGCTGGTGGAGCGGCAGACAAGATTTAGCCCATCCGGATCGAAGTACTTAAATATTAAATTTACACATTAGAAATAAAAATTAATAACATTTCACAATTAATTTTAAATGAAATAGCACTAGCATTTTAGGAACTGGTTGATAATTCAGTTAGTTACCACTTTACCATTTAAAGTTACAAGTGGTGACTTCTGAAATTTAAAGTAACATTAAAAACAATCTTAATAAGTTAGTGTCATTTTAAGAACAATGTAAGAACAAAACAATTGACATGACATAATTGTGTGAAAAGAAGATCATCTATATTTCAAGTTAGCCTAGCTATTATTTAACAATCGTAAAATAATATTTTTTTATATTGAAAAGACCAATTATTATTCATGCAGACTACCTTATTTTACTTTAAATCCGAATAAAGTTATACTAGAAACGTGTGGTATTAGTATCTACTGGCGACGGTGATTTATATTCGAACACTATTACAATTTATTACAATAAATTTCCCTATATTATCATTAAGTCTATTAATTATAAGCCTTATTTAATGCTGAGGCGAAATGTTCAAGCAGAAATAATGTCCGTTACATTGCTTACTCTAGATTTGTATTCTTATGAATATTCATTCTATATTTGTAGATCTGGACAAGTATCATTTGCATAGGCCGGCTTGCCTCGTACTAGATGATTTACTCTCTCGCCCCTTCCAATTACATGAAACTAATTTCCAAAAAATTCTCCATAAATACAAGAGATATTTAGTAAAAAAAAATTATGTTATAATTATTACAATATAATTATTAAAATGCTACAACAATCCACGATAGCACTTGTTAAATGTAAACAACTAGATAACACTTGATAAATCAAATTTGCTTTGCTCTCATTATTTAAAAATATAATTTCATTTCAGAAACTGTTGGAATGTAAACTAATTTAATAAAATATATTATATTTTATAAGCTTGTATATTATGGTTATTTCATTCAAATACAAAACATGTTTTTTGTCTATGTTTTAATTTTTTTTTTGGATATACATATATGTGTTTTATAAATCAAAAAATATTATGCAATGTATTTCAAATTAGCGACCCGCCCGCGGCTTGCCCGTTGAACTATACGATTATTCATTAAATAAAATGAATTGTGCTGCTATCGTAATATCCATTAGAATTTTGATAGTTTTAAATAAAAAAATGCAACATGAGAAAATGTAATAATATTGTTAAACGTTAATAATATTGTTAAACTTTAAAACTTTACAATTATTTTATTCATGAATTTTATTTATAATATAATAGCGATTTGAATTGACTAAGCCATTTCTGAGATTAACGTGCACAAACGCACAGCACAAACAATTTTAAAATCACTGCTTCCATTTTAAAATTATTGCCTCCAATATAAATGCTTATACTATTGTAGTTTCGAAAGTACATTTATTTGTAACCTTTCACAAATAAACTATTCAACCGATCATAATGAAATTTCGTTCACATATGAGAATACACCGAACGTAATCATGTTTGTGATCATTTATTATTTATTAGACGAACAACATTTTTAAAAACAAAGTTATTTCTCATGATACATTTTAGTTTATATACATACATATGTAATTACTTATATGCAGTGTATTATAGAGTAATGTTATCACTTGCTTACCGAACAAACTCCTTCGTGTATTCTCCATACAATGTGACATTGGCGAAGTGATATATGCTCAACAGGTACGCTCGGAACACTATACCCATACATCATAATTAAAGCAAATCTGAACTTGAGCCTCAAACCTGAACCTGAGAATTATTTTAAAGCAACAGTTTCAGCTCTACTCGAAAATTAGACATTTGAACAACGTTCTATTTGAAAGCTATTTTATCTATGTATAACATTTTACATACAATTTTAATTACAATTAAAAATTTACAAATTTACAATTTTAGTACAGGAATAATTGTAGGCATTTGGCAAAAAGTATGATAAAGTACGGAAATTTGTAAAAATGTCTCAACACTAGCAACATAACACTGCTAACAATATAAATTGATATTGAAACGTTTTATACGTTCTTGTAGCTCGATAGGATCCTATGGCTTAGTGGTCGAAGCGCTTGGAAGGTTTCCAAGAAGCACGGGTTTGAATCTAGCTACGTTTAAAGATTTTTTATGTATTCTTTAAACAAATATGATCAAATCAAATGAAAGTTCACATTTATTGTATATACTTACATATTTATTACACATACATACATACAGGAACACATAAATTACACCAGGAAACAATATACTTCTAGAGGATTACATTGCTTGCAAATTATAGTGGTTAATATTTTGCAAATTACTGGATAAACTGAAGTTACCAGGAGATTTATGGCCTCTATTATATCTCTGCTTTTAGTAAATCCCGTGGATATACGTGGTAAATTTATTATAGTTTGATGAATAATACAACGACTCCTTAAGTACCCTGTGGGTGACATAAAAACTTTCGTCTTTTAAGGACAAAACGAAAAAGTTTCAGCTACAAATCTTTTTATGAAGCCTTAAGGATATAGCGTATGAATTTGAGATTTATAATAGTTTTGTTATAAGATTTAGTTTGTGTCAGACATTTTTTTTATGCTTTTTGTTTTAGTTTTACACTAGATATGTGAAGACGCCCCGTTATTAACTATCCGCCGATATATTAGATTTTGAGGGGCGGTGGCGGACTCACCGCAGCGTTTGTATTCTTATCAGAGCGAGAGCAAGAGCGATGGGTAACCGCTACGCCGTGATAGCTATTCTTTTTTTATTGACTTTCATATATTTCAATATTGTTTAATATTATTTTAGCCTGACACCTGACACTGTATAGTGCACACTGCTGGATGTGAGTGCAAGCAACCCGGCAACTCACAAATCACCAGACAACAAGAGTGACCGAATAACCACGCTGAAGTAGAATTGGACCGGTTTCCAGATGAATTTACGGTCGATGGTAACAATAATAGATTACCGGCTACCGCGTCTATGCAAGAGTAGTGTAGAACGCCCTGCAAATTGACTATCGATATCACGAAATTGTCTACCATCTGATAATTATTAATAAGAGTAAAAAATATATACCTTTAGAATAAAGATTAAATATAAAAATCAGTTTCACTCATAAACCTTAAAATTGATCCTCCAATCAACGACCTTTTGAATTTATGTTTAAATAAAATATATATTGTGAAACATTTTGGCACAATGAAATGTGTTTAGGACATCCCAAAAAGGACAATTTTAGGTCAGTTGAAATATCGTACATTTTACTTCTACGGAACTACAAGATAAATAGGGTAAAGCAAATATGGTTCACTTGGTAGCTCACCCGAACGAATGATCCAAGTCGACATAATTGCCAATATTGACCACTGAACTTGCCGGAAGGCAGCTATTATAGAGCTCATATGAATCAATAACAATAAGATTATCCGGAAAGCATATCATCTTGTTTTGATCTTGTTTCATAGAGCAAATTACAAATATATTGTTAAATATTACTCTAACTTTGTAAGGTAAACAGAGATAGTCGAGCGCCAAAATATTCTATTCTACACTTTCCGCCTGTGTTGAGTAGCGAAACTTTTGGCGTTTTGTCTTACAGTAGCAGATAAATTAAATAATTATTTCCTCTAAGTGGGGATCGAAGTCAGAACTATTGCATTTACTGTCAGACCCTGTCTTACTGCATTACGATAATCTCGTAATTCTGTATGAACTGTAATTCTAAATTTAAATAGACTTTCGATTTAATTTTATATACTTAAAGTATGTTATTTTACGGCATGTTATTCTTTTAATTTTGGTTTAATTAAAATGTAATCAATTTACAAAAAATTTATATATTTTGTCTAATTCCAAACATACAAAAAAAGTATCAAAAATTTAGAAAAAGTATGTTTAGACATAGCTTCATTTATATAGTCATTTTTAACTTTTGCATTCAAACTATTTAACTTTATCTGGAATACATAAAGATCAGCGAAAAAGTGTCAAGAACATCCCTTATCCACTGCGCCATAATAATTTTCCTCATATTTAAAAATAAAAAAATGGGAAGTAGGATTAATATATCTACCTAACTGATTATAACGGAAGTTCGCTCAATTTATGAACTAACTGAAGTGATAAAGCCAAACGTAATAAATGAAGGTGAAATCGGTTGTATCTGGGAATGTCTCGATGTTCTCTTGTAGCGCGCTATGAATTAAAGATCCGAAACTTTATTGTGGAACTTTGTTCTTTATATCGGCTTTGGTTGTTAAGAGGCAGTGTATTAAAAAATCATTGTTATTGACATCACATTTATATGAGTATTTTCTTATTTTTGGATCTCCCTCTCCCAATTATGTGACGCTGGAGATTAAGTGACATAACTATTCGCTTTCCACTCCCTCTTTATGAAGACATCACGCGCATAGTGAAATTATTAATTATTCGCGTCATGATGGTGTTAATTTAACGTATAGTAAAAAAGCTTTTAGTTCGCATACTACAAGCTTACACTAACTATTATAAGTTCAAAAATTTGCTTAAAAGTATCAGATTCAGATCAGAGATTATCTGAAAACTTAATGAAAATGCGGCAACTTAATGATTACAAGTTAAATACTCACTTGAGTAAATAAACTGATAAGACAACGCGCAAAGTTGTATTCCGCTACGCTAAGCATAGTCTCGTAGCCATAAAAATGGTTCAAAAAATCTTTCTGTCTACTCTACAAAATGTGAAGGAATCATGATACTAAAAAATATGCGCTGTCAATAATAACATTAAACTAATTTAAGTAATTGTAGTATTTTAATTTATTAATAGAATGGTTTTTATTATATTCACATATATTAATAATTATATTACCAGGAACAGCCTTGTTATTAAAAATAATAAATTACGCCTGTTTCACAATATGAGCAATATACTCTTATTATGCATGAACAATCCACGGGAGGCAGGCGCTTTATAGCGTTATATACATAAAATATTTTGAATATGTGTATATTGCATTAATAATCTTTGTTAAGATTTTGTGTCAAAAACGTTTAACTATTTAATGATATACTGAGAATATAATTTCCATTATTTATTTTAAATATCTTCTCTCATTGGGTCGTCATTGCACAGCGGCTAATCGTCTGACTGTAAGTAAACAACGACAACGACAAGCAACAGCAACTGTTATGGGTGTTGATTCCTCGTAGGTAGAATAAAAAAATATAATTTCATTTCGTCGCTCTAATAATAATATCAAGCGCAGCCTTGAGTTCTGCTATCCAATAGACGAAGCGGAAAGCGGGGAATAGTGTCTTAATACTAGGTTCCCATTGCCTAACTTGCTGCTGAAAAATACCTTTTTCACATAGTATTAGAAAGCCACAATATATCAATATACACTTTCAAGTTATTCAATAGATTTTAATATGGTTTTCCCGATATTGCAAAGTGATTTCAGAGCGAGGTTCATATGCGTAATATTTTTAGAGGTACTGTTTATAATAAGGAAAAGCCCAGGAAAATACACACGTTAATGCGTTTTAGCTGGTAAAATAAGAAATAACGATATATTCATAATCGTGTCCACGTTGACGAAGCCACGGGTGAAAAACTAGCTTAATATTTTAAAGTAAAACTTCTTTGCACGCATGAGGGTATAATTTTTACAGATGAAACGCAATAATGTGACACAAATGTAAAATACTAATTAAAAATTAATGATTATTAACTAAAACGTAAAAAACATATCATTTAATAAAATCAATTATATTCCTAGCATATCTTCCTTTTCCCCTCCGTCTATGTCTCAAACATTTAAAATTTTAGATTAGTATAAATATAAACGAAATTATACATTAGTTTTCCAAAGACGCTATACTTCTGTATGTGTACTTTGTAGGCACGCAATTTATATCTCATTTGCATTTATTATAGGGTGTAGAGTTTCGCCTCCCAGATCACAATTTTTTTAAATTATGAGAAATCTGGCAATTGATACGCTCATAAGATGCGTAAAAAATAAAAAATTAAAAAGTGCAACCATATTAAGTTACTTCAAATTTGATCTATACAAAAATAACTCATACCTAAATCATTCCAATCAATCAATTTATTAAAGCTCTATGAGATAGTTTAAAATAAATTTGACATATACAAATAAATTTATTATTTGTTTATTTCCTTTCTGTTTCATAATTAATACGCCAATTATTTATATGTTAAACCGCTTACACAAAGGAAACATAACTTGGCAGCATTTTTAAGTAACAAATTTTAAACGTTAACCTACTTACTAGCGTTACTTATTGCGTTGTTTAAAATTTTTGGACTCTATCAGAGATGAGTTCACTGGTACTATGAACTTTATATGTAACAAGTATTTTTCAACGTAGCTATGGCTCCAATAAATACATTCTCTTACCATAAAATGTGACCCACTTATAGTAATTCCTGGCAGACACACGTAGCTATGGAATTTTCATCCACTTCTACTACTGGAGTCTCGCCAACATAGTAAACGCATACTACGGCTATCATTATTTAGAGAACTGTCATTGGATATTAATATGAATTAAAAAGAAACGGGAATGCTAGTAAATTTGTAAATTATCTAATTCTTTTATAATCTATTACCTAATTCATAGTGTACATCTTCTTTTTGGTTTTTTTACAGTTATTATTATTAGATTATCCTGTCAACTCTGTCGGAGTCGGTCTGTCTGCCCGTCATATACGCGACTTATGATTGTACTACTAATTACTAATTGAAGCTAAGGTGAATTAAGGCAGTTTAGATTTAAGTATAAGCTTAAGCCCTTAAGCCGTCGTGGCGGAACACCACAGTATCTTACTGCAAAGTCTATGTATGTGGGTTCCATTCTCAATGGAGTACATTGAATTATTTCCATTTTCTTTGTTCTGGCAAAGCGCGGCGTTAAGTGTCTTGAAAGGCAGAAAGCGAGTATCGGATATGTTATAATATTAGTTTTCCTCTGCCTAACATAGAAGTTATTGAATTTTAAGTCCACTATTATTGTGTTCAGACAGGCACATCGATATTGACAAAATAAAAATCGATAGTTAATAAATATATGTCATAAAAAATATTTCAGTAGTAATCTAATAAATGAGCTGAATTTTCTTATGTGAACGCGATCTCCGGAACTACTGGTTAGAATTTATTGAGAAAGGTTATATGGATAGGCTACATCACTAGCGTTTCAATGTAATAGTCCACATAGGAAGTTATAGTTACCTCGAGCACAGATTCATACTAATTCTTAGTTATTTTTATTTGACCACGGAAGCAAGCAAAGAAGAAAGGTAGGAACTAACTAGGAGAGTTGTAAACTGGATAAGTATATCTTTAAACTTTCATGAAATATTAAAAGACTGCTTTATAATTTTTGAATGTTTAGTCGAATCACTTAAAAGGCCTCCCTAAAAACTGGCATCATTTCAAATGAGAGGAGTTTTATTTATTTAATATGTTTGTAAAGTTTTATTTTTCTGTTATTTCTTTTGTGTATTCAGAGTCAGAAGCCATGAAAATCTTGAAAATCTTTTGATGTTTAGCTTACTTTGTAGTTGGTTTCGCTTTAATTCTACAAATTAGTACAAAGTTATTTGTGAAAGTTTACACAATAAGCAAAAGTATTTATAATTTTAAATCGATTGTATTTTAATTTAGTATATTATAATATATGAATGAAAGAATTTGTAAATTATAATAAGTATTAATCTGTTTTTTCGTTATAATATCTATGACAAAAGCTAGGTGCTAGATATTAGAGGGCGTGATTAATACGCCTTCGATTACAAATATTGTTATATGAAATATTAAATACATGCAAATATAGTATACAGGCTCTCTTGACAATTGAATGTAATTGATAGAAAAGCGCTATAATTTCCTTTTTTTATTTATTTTATAAACGTAGCCGTAGCCGTTGGCGCTCCACTGTCTCTCGCCACCCCACTAGATAAAGCATGAAGCTATATACAAAATAGAAGCGACCCGCCTGCGGCTTCAACTACACAATGATTTGCTGATATCTATTTTTATTTAAATGTAATATATAGCCTATGTCACTCAGTGAAAATTCAGCTTTCTAATGGTAATTTCTGAAATCAGTTTGGTGGTGAAAATATATTACAAATTATTATAATTACAAATATTTCCTCTTTATAATATTAGTTTAAATAACATATACTATATATATATATATATATATATATATATATATATATATATATATATATATATTATATATATATATATATATATATATATATATATATATATATATATATATATATATATATATATATATATATATATATATATATATATATATATATATATAAACATGTAAAAAATTTATGTATTATGTGAAATAATAGTCATCTAATAAGTAAGTCTTTAATTAGAATATATTCTTATTAAAGACTTACTTAGGTAGTAGGTAAGTAAAGAAAAATTGTAATTAACAGACTTTTATCATGTTTGAGATATTATCAAGTCGTTTTACTGTATTTACTTTAAACGAAATTCTTCATAGCATAAAAGTACTATTTCGACTTTTTCAAATCGTATTTCCAATGAAAGTCAAAATTGAGGGGCAAGGCTTGACATCGTTACTCTTCTTCGACACGTAGGAATAATCAGTTTATTTAACTGGGTCACAGGCACGCAGCACTTCCTCAGCGGGCCTAATCCGATGTGGCACGGCTTAAGTCCACCGGCGTTATACAAATATATAAGAGTCTTGCGACCCAACACCAAAAAACTAAAAAGCAATTTCTGCCAGGCAACCTTAATACGGAAAAAATAATAAAATTGAAATTGGGGATAGCGTATTATAATATTTGTAAAGTATCAAAATAATTCAAGTTCAATATATACCATATTATTTACGAAAATATTTGCATACACGCATAAAATAAAAATATATTAAAATAACATCCATATATACATATATAACCAAATATAGGTATATTCTTACAGGCCTACATATTTTATACATACATATTTTTATATATATGTCAAAAATACAAATATATAAAAAAGAGATTCAATAACATATAAATTGTGAATATTGCAATAGAAAAAAATGTAAAAAAATAATAAATATTTATACTAAATAAATTTAAAAAAATATTAAAAAACTTAATGTCAGAAAGTGTTTTTTCATACTGCTCTTCAAAGTAAGAAAAGTTTTGGCATTTCTGACATCTAGGGGAAGGGAATTCCATAACTCACAGGCAGTTGCGGTAAAAGCGCTGCTAAAAAAGAGTAAGGTGGGAAGGTATTTTCAAAGTGGTAGTGATCAAAGAAGATATCGAGAATGTGGCTCGCTCAAAAACTCAAAATGTACACTTTTATTAAAATATTACGCACACAATTAAATAAAACATTTAGTAAATACAATGATCCACACTTATTTAGAGCCAATGGTTTTGTAGGTGGACATTACGTTCTAACGTCCGTCCAAAAAGAATACCAGACGTTTCGATCGCCATGACACCTGACAACTACATTCGGTGTAAACTGCTTTAATTATATTAACTTTAACACAAAGACTCTAAAGTGTTTATATAATAGGTAACAATTCGTCGTTTAATCAAACTAGTTTTCCAACAAATACCAATTAAAAATGCGTGTGTGTGTCACGGAACGAGAACGGGAACGGAGATGATGCACCATGAAGGCCCGACTTCCTTCCTCGTGAATCGTTCTTACTTTTAGTAAAAGCCTTATCAAAATCAATACATACTTTGAAATATCTAAACGTAACACTGATAAGAAACGGCGTTGATTTTTATTCTGCGAAAAAGATAAGCAATCTACACATACTTATGTTTTCTTTTTAAAGAATTGCTCTTAAACCAAGTAACTGAACGTACTTAGAGCTACATATTTGTAAAATTACTCAACACTGCCAGCCGTTTCAGACTTAAGTTATTGATGCAATTTTTTATTAAATAATTCTGAATAAATTGGAATAATTATACAAAATCGTCGAATTGGAATAATAAGCCATTCTGTTATATTACGTACTTTATTAAACCATAAATAAAGACTGATGTTTAATATTTATGATTTGTAATACAAAATATAATCTACTTAAGTGAGTGAATTATGTAAACAAGGTGTATAATTTCGTGAAGAAAGTGATTTAAATTTTACTTCCCTCCTTTGTTTTGGTAAAATTTAATTGTAATTTGACTTCATTTTAATATGACGAGCATAAAGTTTAGGCCGGATTACCTGCTTACATCACTTGACATAAAATCTTATTATAATATGTGTAAATTTAAGAAGAAAAAGCTTATTTCTTTCTAGACTATCTATAGACATAGATAGTTTAGGAAGAACCAAAATTTCATGATGTATGATATTATTGACATATGTACAGATAAAAAAATGTATAAATCAGTAATGATTTAAACATTTGTAAAAAGCTTTGGTAGTGGAAAAGAAAGGAAGGTGACTAAATTATCTGGAGCTTGTTGTTCTTATTACGAGAGATTCTTTAATCGCAATTTAAGTGCTACACCACAATTCTGGTAAGAGAGTGAGCTTTTTTGACTAAGCTTCTCTTCAAATTTATTTAAAAATCACATAAATATGTTGTTCACGGGACAATTTTTTTCATGTTCATTAATATTAATAAAATAAAAATGTCCGTTTGTTATTTTCAAATAACTGTGTTTATTCAACTATTCAATATTTTGATGATTTTTAAAGTGTTAATCTACACTAAGGATAAAAAAAATACATAAAGAAAATATATAATAATAAGGCGCGAATCCCGCTGCGTTAAAATTTTTTATATGTTTTGTTTAAGTATTTTTTATGCATAACTATTGTTTAAAATAACTAAAACACATATAAACATATTTTTTGCTTTTGTCTGTTTCTCCAGGCTGGTCTCCGGGACATTAAGATCGATTTTTTGTGATTCCATGATGTGATTCCAAATTCACAAAAATAAAACTAAAAAGTAAACCATTAATGAAACTCATAAAAGTTGTAATTGTAAAGTTATGAAACATTTCATCAATTTTCACGACTACAGTGTGAAACATAATTAAGCATTTTGGATCATTAATATTTCAAGAATTCAATTAAGCTTCGCAGAGTTGTCACGATACGGCGAAAGTTCTCTTCGAAGAATGTTAAATGAAAACAATATCAAGATTTTTATATAAAATCTCTTTTGAATACTTTTTTAATTACAAATTTTCGTACTCCTAATGAGCTTGATTGCTGTTTAGGATTTCTTTCTAATATCATGTTACTTTCTGTTTTATCTTTATATAAAAAAAAGCTGTACTATTTTGAGTGCTTCTAAATACTCAGCTTACTCTGCCTGTATCTCTCGTGCTATATACAGGATACGGCGTTAATAAAAAAAAAATAGTTTAAGTTTTACTGACTGATAATTCACTCGTAATATTTACACATCGTACATTTCAATAAACGGATTTGAGCAATAATTCATAAACATCATTAGATTCTTTTTCGTCTAATTAAATTGTTTTATTAAAGCGATTCACTATGATTATAAGTTATAACGTAAAGTAACATGTTTGTTACCGTTTGTTTAGTTGAACGTTATCACAAGCTACTGGATTGAATTGAAAACTTCTTCCGTTGGATAGTCCAGGTATGAGATAAAAATATTTCAAAATATAATAATAATTTCTCGCTTTAGGTGGAAATGGCTTTTAATCAAATATGCAATATACACACACTTGGACTGGCAAAGTCAACTTTTGATTGACACTGTGCACTATTTTAAAAATGAATATTCACACAAAAATCTTTAAATATATAGAATAGTGAATAACACTCGCTCACAAAGTCCTTATTTAGTTAATATTATTTAACTCATGATAGGGATTTTTCAATTATGGCTTAAATATTTTCAAAAGATTATTTCTGGTTAGCGAACCACATAGTAAAATTAGTATTTGTGAAATGTAAGTAAATGTATTATGTAATAATGTTTAATAATTATATCCTGTATATGTGACACATATGTTTTTGATATTTGTAGGCTATAACAAAACATAATAATTTTAAAATTATTATGGTCTCATAAAATATATTACAACATCCTCTCGAATATTTTCTTTGACAGCTCTATATATTCGTCGCCTCTCAATCATAACGCACCAATAATTTTGTACGAATGCGACCCATTTTTTATTTAATATTAAGCATAGATTTTTTTTATTTTTAGATTGGTGTAAGTAGAAATATTTTTCTACAAAAATATTTTAATAATTATTCAAATAAACTTAAACTCTAATTAGACGTTATTTCGAGTTAGAGCATCTAAAAAAAAGGACGCCAATCCTAGCTGCATACATAACAATGTTCTGTTTCAAATATGTTATTCGATTTAAATATTTATTTACTTATCATATAAGTGTATTGTTTATGTCTTTTTTTTACTATTACAATAGAAATTCCATTTTTTCATATAAAATGAAAAAGTTTAGTCGGACAGAAGAAGTTGGGAAAGGAATACTTACCAACTGATATAATAAATTATTTTAAGTCCACAGTTAACGTGTTAGCATTGTGTTTGTATATATATATATTGGTGAGTACAAACATTCAACGTGCCACCGTGTGTGTCGGCAACTTTTTGAGAGTCACCCGGTGTCGAAAAACTCATTAAAATATAAATTATATTAGGGCAAAATAAAAATCAAATCAACTTTGCGAAGTAAATATTTTATGAGAACAATATAATTATTAATTATTATTTCATAAGTTTTTTTTTTAATTTACAAAAGGTCACCCGATGGGAATTGTGTTATATGGATATTTCGACATTCGTAGGAACCATCGCTTCAAATTGTACGATATGTTAATCTTACGGTATAAAAACAATAAGGTATCCCAAACCATTTTGTATTTTGATATTTGGGTAATAATAAATAATATTTGACGTAAAAATTTATAATATTTTCAATTTGGTTTTCTTCTATTCCATTCCATTCTAGGCATTACGTGTTTTATTTTATCAAAACCATATATCGATCCAGTAGCTTATAAGCATTATATAATTATTTTCTTTAAAGTCTAATTCCACCCTAAGAAAAGAAAAATATATTTTAAAAAATGAAACGTAGTGGAATTTGAATCCGCGCCTCTTGGAAACCGTGCAAGTAATATATTTGTGAGGCTGTCGTAGTGAACGTATGGCTTATTGATCAGAGTGCTTGAACGGTTTCCTACAGGAGCAAGTTTAAATCTCGCTACGTTCAAATTTTTTTACGTTTTCTAAAAATAAAAATAAATATACATTTTTTATTGACATATTATAAATCTACGTGAAGCAAATTTTTTTTTAAAATAACCACATAATATAGTACGTTGTATTAATATACCGACTACATATTACATATTCTTGCAAAAAACGTATTCACGTGGAAAAAATAAAACGGTATAAAACGCTACATAGCTGGTATGTGCCAAACATAGAATATATTATTTTTTTCTATTTTCCCAGATTGTATTATTATATATCCTTATGCATTATTATAGGCGTAATAAAGGCGTAATTATGGAATGTATGTAACCAAAGACTTTAATAGATCGTCCCTTGTAGTTGTCGTATAGACGACGACCACAGAAGTAAATAAAAATAAAAATATTTAATTTTCAACTCACTATTTCGTAGGAGAAATTTTTAATTAGTCCATTCCTTTCAAAAGTAAGTTCAGTTTTAGTTTAATGAAATAAAATTTAAAACATTTACAAACGGATTCCTTATAAGTGTATTGCTTATCTCTTTTTCCACTTATACTATAGAAATTCAATATCATTATTTTTAATGAAAGTAATGTTATTAAAATAGCCTCAAATAATATATATATATATATATATATATATATATATATATATATATATATATATATATATATATATATATATATATATATATATATATATATATATATATATATATATATATATATATATATATATATATATATTATATATATATATATATATATATATATATATATATATATATATATATATATATATATATATATATATATATATATGTATATATATATATATATATATATATATATATATATATATATATATATATATATATATAAATATATATGGTTAAAAACTAACGTTCAAGAAGGAACGTCTAATTATGATATGGATTATGATTTATGGTCAGTTTTAGACCATAAGGCTAGCTCTAAACACCATGATGATTTGGGGTCCCTAAATAGTCCATACGATTGGCATTGAGAAATTTCCCGCAGAAAGAGTGCGTGCTGTTAACTGCTGATAACTGGCTTACACGTTTAAGGGATAATATTGCAGCCAATGTAAACCACTTCGAATAAGCTTCACATATTTTTAATGGTTTCATTTTATTGTATTAGGCTTACATACTTTAATATTTCTAAATGTTGCCTACAATAAAACAATGGTGTTATTTTTTTGTAACAATAATTATGACAAGACTACGTATATAAGAACTATGAGCTGAATTTGATCCCACAATAAGCATTTACGAATCCAAAACATCCCAATAGCTACAGCGAACTCATATTGAGTTATCATTGTCTCATGTAGCTTGGGTACATACACATATATAATAATGTAATACGTTATTTGACTATATCATCACCATTAAGGTGTGTGTAATGGCAAACCTCTTTCAGAACCCATCCTCTTACTCAAATCTATTACTGTATAAATATTATATGTACAATAGCACTAGCAACACTACAGAATAGCTTTTATTTCAATTCATTTAAATGCATATGTGCTTATTGACTTGATCATACATAAAAAAACAGTTTCATATGCTAATTATGAGTAAGTAAATATATTTATCTTATAGCTTATAAATGTATTATAAAAAAAGCTGTTGAATTGATTGTAACTTGCATGGTAAATTGTACTTTCGAAATAATAAGTGACTTGAATTTTACAATGAGAATTATTATTTTTAATATATTTATTTAATACATAATTATTCTATTATTCTATCATGACAATTATGTTAATTTATATTTGAATTTACTATAAAAACATTTATTTTATCCATCCTATTTGCTAGATTAGATACTTACATCGCACTTGTTGTAAAATTTAATATAAAATAAAGTAATAAAAACTCTAAAGCCAACTAAACCTGAGACGTGTCGTCAAACTGCACTTTTATGCATTATTTTAATGTATGTCATATTGCAACGTAGGTAGAGCAAGTCTGTCTGGGATGAAGCGAGTACTTGTTTACCTACTGTGAGAAATTTACTTTAGCTCTTACAGTTAGTAACGAAGCGCAGTTCGAATCTCTCAAATACGCGCTCGCTAACGAATACCAAATATTTGGTGTAAAAGTGAAGGTTACTGCTACGTGACTATCCGCGATGCTACGAAAAGTCAAAATGAAACATTTTCATGAATTTAATACACGATATAAGATATTCATCCCTTTCACTGAAACTTTTGGACTATAAAACTATGTCGATAAAGGTAAACAAATTACAACTTTATATATTTCACACATTATTTCCACTAAGTTATTGTAAAAGTTAAAACGGTATTTTATTATAGTTTTTGATACTATCATGATGTAGTCCAGACTTACCTTGTATACGTGATACTGGTAAGTTTACGGGCTACTTGTAAAACTTTTGGGATATATTACAGTATATGATAAAAGGAGAAAAAGTTTAAAACACTATCTCTATGTAATTTTTTTTCTTTACTGCACGCTTCACGATTTATGACAATCTACGTACGAATTTTTCCATACCAGATAAAAAAATAGAAATAATTCTGTCCTCAGAGTGTTAATCGAATCTGTAACTGTCGCACTTACAATCAGAAAGTGTCCTACTGCGCCGCAATGGCCTGGCCTAGAGGTATATATGTATGTGTGACAATACATTTCGTAACGGAAAAATCTTAAGAGAATTTATTGAAATAATTATATTCAATGCTACTTCCACATCTTGATGCTCACATAATATTTTAAAAAAACAACTATTATTATAGTATTTCATAATTAATATTTCCAATTGTCCACAGACAATACGGACGATAGAGGCGATACGGGCAAATCTGCGGGCAACCGCTAGTCAATGGCATGGAAATATTGCAACCGTCATTTATACAACGCGGGGTACGAGTACGAGTTAATAGAGAAGTTATGATGAAGAGCGCGGGAATATTCAACATCCTTATTACAGAGCGAGGGGACTGATAAACAAATAGCGGGTAACACTTCATGTCAAGGTAATGTGACTGCACCAGTCGAAATTATGTCACACAGATTTAAATTTGGAATAATAATATTGTATACGTCGTCCGTAGATTTAATTAGAACGTACATTTTATTTATTTATTTTAACATATTTAAGTGCACCCTCTATGTGATAACACAAAATGAAATATAAGGACATTAGTATTGCATTACATTACATTGGTAAGGATGTTATACTAAATATATATAATAAATTTTTCCTTAGTTTCAACTTTGTACCTCCACGCGTTTCCGCGTTTTCGTCTTCTGAGAAAAATCGTAACTTACCGACAGACGGAAAACAAAGTGATGCTGATGATAAGGGTTCTATTATGTTGCTTTTGAGTTACGGAACCCTATAAAAATCCAAATCCAATCAATTTACAATTATAATATTTTGAACAATGGATAAATCATGAACGCTGTAAGCATTTTTGTTATTATATCTTTTATTTATTTTTAAAAACTATAATATTATTAAATTTTGGAATTAATGTACTCTGTCTTAGGAATTTGTTAATAATCGTAGGTGCATGCATTGTAAAATTTTATTCATGACAACTTTTATAATGATACAAATGTTATTAAATGGTACACACTTAACCGTGTTATATTATTTTCACTTCATACACGCACTATTTACGCATCGATGGACATACTAATATTAATAACACCGTTTTTATCTCCACGCATCACCTACATTGCGGCCTGCATAGCGTACAAAGCGTTAAATCGTTTTACTCCACATTTTTAGGATACCGTATGTTCAAAGAAACAACGGAACCCTAATCAAGTTTTATTGTCGATATGTCTGTCTGTCCGTCTGTTTACTGAATAGGTGTAAAATAGGTGGATATATCAACCTGAAATTAATATAAAATCTACAAGCTTGTAGTCCCTTCAGTGGGGGGGCGGTGGTTGAATTTTTAAATCAGCATCATCAAAAGAATTAGCCATTTACGTAGCATATTTTTAACGCTCGGATCGTAATCAAAACCTATAGTGCACTTCCGGTTGACCTAGAATCATGAAATTGTTATGGAACCGTGCGCATGTCCGACTTGTTCTCTCTATCAGATGTAGATAGTGTCTGATAAAGGAAACATATTTCAAAATCAAACAAATAAAAAAAATTAACAAACAATACAAACAAAACCACAAAGTAAATTTTAAATTCAAATATGAGAAAAAAAATGTTAATCTAACACGTATTTTCTTTATAACATTGTTTAGGAACATTTTTATGAAATATATGATTTATGCGCACAATAAACTATTCTTATCATCTAACCGAGATCATCATAGAGTTTATATATATTTATATGTAAATTCCTGTCTGAATATATTGTTGCTTGAAAATATACTATTATATTTAGTACGTGGTCTACATTAGTTAATATGCATACGATTTGAAAAGTCGTTACTTGCTTCCAACCAAAACTACGCTTTATGATAGCACTGTTAATTCCTAATATTCTACGTAGTACACATAGACGGATAAACATGTGTATTTTTTGTATAATTATATTTTCTCACATTCAGAGGATTAGTATTTCTATACTTCCACCAGGATTATATAGAGATGTGTATAAAAAAATTTTATAATATTTAACAAATTTCTTCGTAGAGTGCTTATTCAACGATATAATCAATAATATAACTACAAAGCCCATGGTGGCAGAGTTAGGAATTTTAAATTCAATATTGATATTGTATTGAAAATCTAAATGTTTCGTGGGCTTGGTGAAATGTTGTATGTGCAGACAAAAATACCTAGAAAGGTATTCTAATTACCAATAATCATGTGCAGACACTTATGTCACAATTACATCTTCTATTCTGTTCACAACTTTATGAATCAAAATAATACAGGCATAGCTGCCATATGCTTCGAAGTTAAAAGTTTTAATGAACATTGAATGAATCCAGTAATTTCTTTAGACAATTTTTCTCGAATAATATTTCTTTGGCAATATTTTTTTTAACTGCATAACAGTATGTATACAGGTGATGGCATCTTCTTTCTGATAGTTTATTCAACCCTCCAGTGTAATAACAGGCTCGGACACTATTATTAGTTGTCAGAATTTTAATCCTTCTGTCAACTTTATAGCCTATCCTCAGACGATGGCAATATGTAGGTACTATCCATTTAAATAATTGAAGTTTCACAATATTCAAATCTTTATTGTACCTAGACGTCTCAAAGCATCGTAAAAGAAATTTTAATATAATGCCGTGGATCTATGCAGATAAAGTACTGGCGACCAGGTGTTTCTTGTTTTCAACAACGCGGACGGCAGCATATAATTTTTTATTTCTTTTTTATGTCGATTATAATAAAACATATCTCATATAAAGTTAGTCAAACGTTGACAATGTGCTTAAAAATATGAATTTGGTATTAACTGAGAAAATCGAGTTTAATAATATATCATTGTAGTATCGTTTGTTCTTTGAAATTTAATTGAAGTGCTGTTTATTATATACTGTTTAGCAACTTTCAAAAATACCTCTGTATTTAAAATACAATCATGTCCTTTTTAAAATTATACTATATACACCTAAGGTTACCTGTATGAGATCACTATTAGTGATCACTGATAAGGTCGCCTTTGCATGCTATATTTCTGTGATTTTCTTTTATTTGTTTTTTCTTTTGCAAAAATAAAATAAAAATAATAATTTATTTTAAGTATACATATAATAATTTGATGGAATGTTCTGCTAAAGTACTACTTCTAAAACCTTACACTATTACGTGTCTGCATATCTTTGTCGCTATTTTTTGTTTCAGTATTAAACTTTTCAAAAGCTTCAGATGTATTCACTATCGTAAATTGAAAGTTGAAAGCCGCCAAATTATGATTTAGTAGGTTCCAGTAAATAAAAAGCTGTACGTGAAGTGATGATTTCCAAGTTCAAATTGATTTCATCTAAAGTTTAATTTTCTTTAAATTATTTATTTAACACACTATTATCGTGCTGAAATTGAGAAAAAATAAACTACTTGCTAATTCGTATCAATCCATAAAAATCGAGCGTGCTCACCCCACGCGCCCTCCACAGAATGTTGGCTACCAAAAACCAAAGGGAACGAAATTTATGTACCCGTATAAACGTAGAATACATAATTTAGATCATAGTTAGTTTAGGACTGTATATTTTTTTTAGAATTCAATATACGCTTTCTTGAAAAGCTTAAGAACTCTACTCGTAAGAGTTACTTTATTTTATTTCTTTAATTGACACAAATCATTAGTTAGTATAAATTATATAAGTATGATATTTTAGCACGACAACAAATAATTTAATTGGAATGGTGACTGACGCCTGAACTAGGGTACCCTGTATTTCAGGTCGCCAGATCCTTCCCCCATATACATCTTGAGCATTAATTAGTTGTTTTTTTTATAGATATTAATATTACTTTAGAAGCTTTAGAATTGGGTTATATAGTATGTATTCGTACATTTCTTTTTAGAAATTGGCGTTTTTAATCTGACCGGAGACCGTGAGACCCCCTCCCCCCCAATCTGTCTTCTCTTAGTGCGCAACTAAAAATACTTTTTATCTATGTTATATTATAATCAATATGCTACATTATACATTTATGTGAAGAAGTAATAGATATATGCTAGTACGAGTATATAGTATACTGTATAGTGGCATAGCACCCCAGTTATAATGAAGTTTTGGTATGAAACGAACAACTAATCTTATATTTAAATAGGTAAGAGTAGAAGTCAAACATTTCACACCGCATTATGAAATTTCGTAGAGTAATGGCCATTTCTTCGAATATTTCGTTCAGTGTCAATGTTTCAACAAAAATTATATTAAAGAAGTTATCTTTTCTCTTAAAAATTATATAAGTTGGATCATGTTTTATAAAAGTACAAACTTAGTTAATTTGCATTATATTTTGTAAATATGATTTTTTGTAAAAATTAATAGGATAAAGATTCACAAAAATACTACTAGAGGGTGCAGTTGCGGCTATCATACATATCTACAGATAGTTGTGGGTTCTGGGATATGTGGATCCACAAATATAAAAGTGAATGAAATATAAAATCACGCGTGATGCGATGACTAAGGAAAAGAGAGGTGCAACAATATGGCTATTTTTTTTGTTGTGCTAATTAATGTCAAGAGAAGGTTCTCATTAGAAAACAATTGTCTGTCTGTCTTTCTGTGGGCCTAAGCTAATATTCTGAACAACCGAATCGATTTTTATGGTACTTTCACCAGAATATACAGGAAGATATATGCTTCTTTTTATTCCAGAATTCCCGCAGGATTCCAATATACGTGGAAAATCCAGGCACACAAATATTGCATATAAAATAAAGGTATTCATTTCTCATAAATTTCATAGGAAGAGTGATTAGAAAGGAACAAAATATTATAAGTACCATACATGCATATTATATTAGCATAACTTGGAAAATTTTGAACGGGTCGAGTATCAAATAAACATAATAGGTGGCTTCGTTCAGTGCTCGGTGCATTCACAATACCCAGTAGGATTAATAATAAATCGAATCACTTTGGAGGACAAAGGCGTAAATGTAATCTAAATTTCTCACTGCTATATATAAAGTAACTGGAATATCTTATTTATTATATTTTTTCTATAATAGAAGATAACGTTAAGAAGCTATCGTGAATGTATGACGACATAATATGATATGTTATTTTATAGGCATACATCTATCTATGTATATAATATTCGGTGACAATTATAGTTAGAGTCATTTTAACGCTCCTGCTCCCGCTCCTTGTATTTTTATTTATATAATATAATATTAGTATAAAGCTGAAAAGGTTTTTTTTTTTAAATTTGAATTATTTTTTAATATTGGATAGTTTTTATATAATTTATCGAGAAGAGCTATAGGCTATTTTTCGTGACTATCTAAGTTTCGATATATCGTAGTGTGTACCTTACCTTACCTACTCGGTTTAATTGCAATGTAGGTAATTTGTTTTTTCTTAGTAATTTCCTTTTACTAATGAGGACGAAGCCACAGATAAAGCTAGTATATACACGATTATCGAACAAAGAATTAATATCACAATTAATTGATATTAGTAACGAAATTTAACTCAATATTATTATTTCAATGTAACTAATTAGAGATTTATAATTTAATGAATAACTATTGTTAAATTTGAAACATTAAACTACGGATTTTAAATGATATTTTAAGTATCCATAATTTATATAGATTTTGCTAGTAAGTGCTTAGCTGTTTTTTTTTAATATTAGATATAAATTATATAGAGTTATTCTACTAACAATGATTTTAAATTGCGTGCTAACGAAACGGTAGTACATTAGTATTAATAGGCAGTAGCTAATTAAAATAGCACTTTCAAATTTAGAACATAGTTTTCGTAAAGTACATTTAAAAATTTAATTACAATCTTTTTAAACAATTAAATGTTTTATCTGTGTTAATACAAAATATTCTTGAATTATTAATTAGCTGTCAGCTCAATATGTAAATAAAATAGGTATAGTATGGTTAGATATATTGATTGATTTTGAAACCTTAAACAAAATTTAACTATTAGAACATATAAATATATTTTGTTATGTTTTTTTTTCTCCGTTATGTTACGAAGTGTTAAGGCGTTAAGTCTCAAATTTGAGTGTCAAACAGAGTCCGAATTATCAAGATATTCCGTTCCGGCTCTCTCTGCCTATACTAATATATATACGAGATGAAACATGAAGTTGAAATAAAAACATCTTACCATAAATCTATTTATGAATTAGACTTAGATGGGAAAACCTAGTGGGGTTACTTAAAAAACTTTTTCATCAACACGTATTGCGCCTGGAAATATATTGACAAGTGTTTAGTGCACTGGTTTAAAATTAAGTGTCTAATTCTTAGTTTAGCTTTGTATAAAATACAATAAAAATATACACCTATGTAGCCAAGTGCATATTAATAAATTCCCGGGTGGTATTCGAAAACTAAGCTTTTGTGCACTATTGTACATTATGGTATAATGACCCAAGAAATCTTTCTAAGAAGTAAGATAGATCCTGAAAAACAATCTATATGATAGAAATAAACAGAACATTCTCATTTACGTGTCCCATCCGTACTGAAACAGTGTCGGGCCGTCAAAAGTGGCAAAACAAGACATTATTTAACCTGCATCCTATCCCATATATCACCGTCGAATTTCACCTCAATGAGTAGATTTACGAGGTGAGTTTAGGAAACACCGAACAACTAAGGGTTTTTGCTACATCTAATGTTTCTCAGATTTTTGTGGCTACTTGAACTACTGCTATCTTGTTACAAAGATAACATGAATCCTTAGGCCTTAAACAACGTTTTATTACGTAAAGTCATTTATCTTTTTACTTGCAGTATCAGTTTGTATTGTATGTCTTTCAAAATGGACATTCTTATTGTAATAAGTACCTAGCTATATTAATAGTATCTATATTAGTAGTAACTATTATATCAGTGTATGTAAGTTGATAAGATAATAAATATACTAAATGAATAAATTTATATAGGTTATATTTTTTTATAAGAGTATAAGTTCTTCAAAGAGTATTCGCATATACATTTTATTTGTATGAAAAATGTTGATAAACAATTAAGTATTTTTGTAATGCAGCTTATACCGTTTTGTACAGTGAACAACGATAATCTAGATAAATGTATTTCTGTTATCATTTACTTCTAAATTGTAAATAAAAAAAAACATACCAAAAAGCAACGGAATGCGTCACTTTACACTCTTAATCAAACCCGGAAAAATTCCTACTTTATAAATATTCCCTAACCCTAAAATATGCTGTTCAGTTAGACACGTTCTAGCACATTGGTGGCATAGCGTTATAATATGCATGGGTATTTAATTGTTATGAAAAATATTATATAAACACACTCCAGTAAACTGCGAGAAATACGGAATTCAAGACAACCTACGTGTTTTTCAGGTCTTATTATAATAAAATAATATTTGTAAGGTATATAAAATAGAAATAAATTTAAAAAAATACACTCATGTACGATATATTAACATAAATAAGATAAACAACAAATTTGCATATTTATTTCAACATAGATAAGTATGTAAGCTAATTATTATCACTATTAAAATTGCAATTTGTGTTACCCTTGGTTTCACTGTCGAGATATCTAACAAAAACGTTTAAAATGGTCACAATATGGTTAAACGTTTAACATTTGCATGCATAAGTGGTCATGCAGAACAGTCATTGTAAAGGCCGGCTTGGAAATCAGGTATTTCTCTTTTATTATCCGGTAACCACAATTTCTTTAAAATAAGGCTTAAAATCGTTCAAAACAAAAAATACACTTTGCAATATGACAATAAAATATAAGACTTAAGCTCAAAGCCATAAAGTTTATATCAGAATGTATTATAAATTATGAATGAATGGCATTGGAGCTGTGAGTCATCCGTCCCGCTTACTCGTCTCGTAGAATGCGTGTGCGCAATACTGTCACCCGGTGGCCAGTATATTTTGTATTGACAGGACTAGTACAGAATAAGCCATCGACTACGATGCACGTATATATTCTGAAGCAGAAATTTGGCGCGAAAGTTTTTTTTGACAAGTGATTTTTTACAGTATATGTGATGACTGAAACATTAAAATATACACTGAGAATAATAGTTGTGACAACATTGTACTACATTTTAATTAGTGTGGTTAAAGAATTTAAGCGATATTGGACTCAAGTGACGACGTAAACATTGGATTCTTTAATTTCATTCCATACTTGGTAAGTTACAAAACTTAATCTGATTAAAAATGCTAGTATTAGTTAACAGATGATTTATCTTATATTTGTATTAAGGACTTATGATAAATTAAATTTGTACAATTATTTGTCTAATACAAATTTATTTTTATTATGGAATATTTTTCTATAGATTCTCTTTAGCTAGAATTTAATTTAGTTTATATACTAACTGAGGTTTAATATTTTTATTTCTAACATACACGAACCCAATTAATTGAAACGTTTTAATTATTTTTAAATTGATTTATAAATTTTGTAAGCATAATACAATTATACGTAAAATATATAGCATACTCAATATAAAATGCATGTAACAAATTCTATTCTATTGGGCTACCGTATATTTGTTACTCTACAGAAGTTTAAACTACCTGCGTTTTTTGCCTAAAATGTCAAAAGAGCTGAACTTTTTGGATTTTTTTCGAAATAAATAATATATGTTAAACTCAATAACAATAATCTAATTTAGTTATTATAAAATGAATTAAAATGTAAATTTAAACGTTTTTTATTGTATATAAATAATAATAACTAAAATGTTTTGCACTTTATTAAACAAATATTGAATAATTAAATATTAACAAGGCGGTTAAAACATCAATAAGTAGATAAGCCGTCTGAGGAGACGAGACGTGTTTAGAAACTTAATTCGATACGTATCATAATAATATGCTCTGTACATATTAATTAAAATAATTTCTCTGTGGCTCCGACATTCTTTCAGTATATTATAGACATAATATATGAACTTAAAGTGTCTATGTTTTATATACTTCTAAAGCTATTTGGTTGTACGCGCTAATCTCGGGAACTATTGGTTTGAATTAAAAAAAAATCTTCTTATATTTAATTTTTCAAATAGTGGATTATCCCATTTTTGAAAGAATTAAATCACCCTGTGAATAACTTTGATCGATTTTTCTTTTTATCTTCATATTAAGGTTATGATATTAAATAAGGTTTAATATATGTGTATGTTATATATTTAGCATGTTTGCTTCATTCCTTCACACTAAATAATTTTCATAGAAAATAGAAAGTAACTCCGCTATCCATATACTGTCGAAGTCTTATCGGTCATTGTATTTATATTTTATAAAAAAATAGATTGTAAGCATATTTCTTAATATAAATAATTTATTAAACAAATAACGTTTCTTATAACAATAACTTGATAATATACCGTTGTAGTTGTTTATGGAGCGTAGTTAAAAACCGCAGTATGCGTAGACGTAACGACTTGCGGAAGTCCGGCGTTTGAAGTACAAAAAATAATGATTCATAAAGCTCGAACTACTTTTTATTATAAACACTGTCTATGAATGTAATAATAATCATCCTGAGTAAAAGCTAAGTAGTTTAAGTTATCTCCTGCCTGCCTGTTCTGTTATGCGCGATATAGAAGAACGCCAAAAAAGAAATCTATTTATCTTGTTCAAATACGTCGTATATACATATATACGTCACTGTTTTCTTCATACGTCTATTGACTGTGCGTACTGGGTGGCGAAACATGGCTACTCTTGAAGTATCTAGTAAATAAAGTACTTCATCCAGCGCAATGCACTGAATGCAATACTACAATATCAATTCAATTGAAAAAATAAAAACATTGTATCTATTGTAGAATAGGTGATCTAGTTGTTCATGACGGCTTTAGATTTATTTTTAAGCATGCATTTATCTATAAATCTCTATGCTTCTATGCCTGTCTTGGATACTGTATGAAGAGTACGAAGATAAAAAAAAAATTTACTTTTACAAAACTGTTATTAATAACCCATATAATGATATTTACAAAAACAATGTTAATTATTACATATATTGCTCAAGTAATACTATAATATATTCTAAATCCCATAGTTAAACGAGTTTAAGCTATGAATATGAATATCAAACTGATATAATACATAACATCCACTAATTACCTCATTATTATTGAACTTTATAATTGTGCAATTATTGTGAACATAATTCTTGCAATAAAATTATGATAAGTGATAATTAATATACAATTAAGTCTTAATAATTTACAATTTGTTTTCTTTTGTAGTAGATATAAAATGTTTCATTCACAAGCACACCAAGGCCCATAATCTATTCCAGGTTCTTTAGTTGCTTCTATATAGTCCTTGTTAGGTCTTAAATTATAATATTTGTTTCTTGTGGCATATTAGCATTAAATGGACGTACCTACATTTAGTTTTCTTTTAATTTTAAATAAAATATTATAATTATTGCAATAAAATATGTCAATATTTGAATCAATATATTATGACGTTCGTCGACATATACCATTATACCAATTATATATATATATATATATATATATATATATATATATATATATATATATATATATATATATATATATATATATATATATATATATATATATATATATATATATATATATATATATATATATATATATATATATATATATATATATATATATATATATATATATATATATATATATATATATATATATATATATATATATATATATATATATATATATATATATATATATATATATAATATATATATATATATATATATATATATATATATATATATATATATATATATATATATATATATATATACACCGAGACCGCTCAGACTGCATGGGATCGAGCTCATTCAGCAATCATTGTGGCGGGCAAGCCAGTTCTTGGTGTTACTAAGGGTGGGCGTGTCATCGACAGGGAGACATGGTGGTGGAATGACCAGGTGCAGGGGTACCAGGTGCAGACTCATATACAAACTGGCTCGTGCTTGAGATAAAGCGAAATGCAAAATGTCTTTGCGTCAGAGATTCTCGGGGCACGTTGCTTTGTAGTCATGCCTCTGTGACGGAGAGATGGAGAAGCTACTTTAAGGAGCTGCTGAACACTCAGCAGTCTTGTAGTCTTCCTCCTGAATTATCTCCTAACCTCGGACTTGTTGCTCCAATAACCCGTGACGAAACTCGTAATTGTCTTCGACGCATGAAGAACGAAAAAGCGGTAGGACCTGACGACATCCCAATCGAGGCGTAGAAATCGTTGGGCTCTCTTGGTGTGCTTATACTTACTGACCTGTTTAACCGTATCTTGAATACTGGAAAGATGCCACATCAGATGGCAGCAAAGCTTTATTATCCCTATTTACAAAGGAAGGGGCAGTGTTCAAGACTTGCGGTAGTTATAGGGGCATTAAGATTATGAGCCACACCATGAAGCTCTTCGAGCGCATGGTCAGCCTCAGGCTCCGCCAAGACTGTACTGTCTCTAAGTTTCAGTATGGGTTTCAACCAGGATCAGGCACTATGGACGCCATTTTTGCCCTCAGAACTTTGATGGAGGCTTACAGGGAAAAAAGGAGAGCTCTGCATGTGGCCTTTTTGGACCTGCAGAAGGCCTTTGACTGTGTGTGCCACGTCAGTGTATCTGGTGGGCATTGCGATCCAAGGGGATCCCTGAAGCCTATATTGAGGTTATCAGAGATATGTACAACGACTCCGCTTCAGTGGTTAGGGCCGCTGTTGGCGACACCAAGCCCTTCCCGATTACAGTAGGGGTTCACCAGGGCTCAGCTCTTAGTCCGTTCTTATTCAATGTAGTGCTGGATACTGTCTCGGCTCACATCCAATGCCAGCCTCCGTGGCTGATGATATATGCCGATGACATAGTACTCATAGATGAGAACCGACTGATGCTGGAGCGTAAAGTGAACGCCTGGAAGGGTGCGCTTGAGAACGGTGGTCTCAAATTGAATGTGTCGAAGACCGAGTACATGACTTGTGGGAACCAGGACTCGAGCACCATCCATATCGGGCCTGAGCCAGCCGTTAAGTTGGAGAAGTTCAGGTACCTTGGAGCCGTTATGCATGAGTCTGGAGGCATCGACCACGACATCCATGCCCGTATAAACGCTGCCTGGGCCAAATGGCGGGAGGTCACTGGTGTGGTCTGCGATAGCAGAATACCGCCCAAGCTCAAGGGACTGATATACAAGAGCATTATCCGACCTGTTCTTATATACGGCAGCGAATGTAGGCCAACATTATCTCGGCACACTCAGGAGCTTCACGTCACGGAGATGAAGATGGTGAGATGGATGTGTGGCGTGACGCGGTCCGACCGCATACGCAACACATTCATTCGAGGTAGTCTTGGGGTCCGTGACGTAGCGGATAAGCTCCAAGAGCGTCGCCTGAGATGGTATGGCCATGTTATGCGCCGATCTGAGAACTATGTCGGAAGGAAGTGCCTTGACATGTCTGTCCCTGGAGTTAGACCACCCGGACGCCCAAGGAAGCGATGGCTGGATGTCGTGACACAAGACATGAGAGCCAATAGATTGTCCACTGAGGATGTTAAAGACCGTACAAAGTGGAGTAGGCGTCGTCGGAAGGCAGACCCTAGCAAAAGCCGGGACTAATGCCAAGAAGAAGAAGAAGAAGAAAAATATATATATAAATATAAATATATATATATATATATATATATATATATATATATATATATATATATATATATATATATATATATATATATATATATATATATATATAACCTGATCATTCATACCCAGCATATTGCAGGCAAAACCTGTTATAATCTACGTGATGCAAATTTTTACCAATAATTATGAGTCATCGATGTGAGTTAATGGACTTAAAATTTAGATTAAATTTCAGAATTTAACCTAAACTTAAGAAATTTTATAAAGTTAACACTCCTTCTATATTAACTAACAGGATATGCTTATCCTATATTTGTGCTTTGTCCTCTTGTCCAGCCTGTAGTATCATATAATGTATCCAGCATTAACAATGGAGGCAAAGCAATCAATTTAAAATAAGTTTAAGATAGATACTTAGTACTTTTTTGAAATCTCTTAAAATGAGTTTATTATATTTTTAACATTTGGAGACCATCGTGGCGTTACTCTACTTGTGGTACTTTTTATTAAAACAAATATCAGTAATATATCTAACTGACATTTATATATGGTTTTGACGGGATGATATATTTATAAGATTCATTTAAATCATTGAACGCGGGAAGCTGCGCTCTTATACTAATGTTATTCACTAGTTCTAAATTTAATTGAGCGTCATCTAACGTCAGTTTCCTGTTATGTCTGTCATTCTATCAAGAAACACTAAAGAAATATTTTATCAACCTTGTAAACAAGCTAATTAATATATGTATTCTAAACTATATTTTATAATTTTCTATACTTCTTACTTACTATATTCTATACTATATATATACATTACTATATATATATATATATATATATATATATATATATATATATATATATATATATATATATATATATATATATATATATATATATATATATATATATATATATATATATATATATATACCCTTTTTTCCACTTAAACTGAGACATTGAATTTAACCCCTTGTTGTCATGCGGTCCGGATCTATAACCACTGTTTACTGTAAATAGTTATAATAGGTATGTCGCTAATCTACAGTGCTTGCAATAGCCTATTTGAATAAAGAATATTTCGATTTTGATTGTTTACTACCCCTTGTACAAGTATATACACGTAAAATTCTAATATTTTTGAATTGTTTATAATATCAAAACAAATCACGTTTTAGTTGGGCGTTCCTTTAAAGTTGAATCGGAAATTAGACCGACCATCTAGAAATAAACTGCGATGATGGAGCTCAAGTGCATCTAGCGGGTCATACTTTGCGACGTGTAGGTTTAAGCTATATTTAAATTACATAATAAGAATGAATGAATTGTAAATATTTTTAAAAACGTTCTTGGTGCTTACAGTGAGGCGAAATATTCAAACTCCACTCAACACGCAATGTTTCAACAATTGGTCAGAAAGTGGAGAACGGTGTATCTGAACACTAGATTCTGTCTTGACCTTTTCTGTATGCAAATAATAAAGTCTAAATATTATTTGATTAACATTTTGTAAATATTATGTCATACGTGCCAAACGTAGTATCCTGTATAACATACACACATAATAAATCTGTATATTATGAATTAAATTTTTTTTTTAAGTAGAAAATACTGTATCTTGTTTCCTTTTAATGAATTACTTACTACTGGCTATAATTTTTGATCCGAATTTTGAATTTTATGGGAAATCATATTACGATTATCCAAAATTATCTTATACTTATTCAGATTAATTAAATAATGATAATTAAAATTCTTTGTGCATCTCTCATATTCAATCACTCCGGTCTCCGTTTTCTTGACTCTGGGGTGTATTAGTGAGAAGAACGAAAACTTGCACGTTTTCAGACATTCTCTGTTTTCAAGACACTCCGTTCTACGCTTTTTGCCTGAATTTGAGACATTTTGTGCTTAATGGCGGAACTAAACACTGCACTCTGTGTTACCAACGCAAAAAAATTACACATTTTTACTCCCCCGAATGGGCATCGAAACCACGACCATCGCCTTTACAGTCCGACGTGGAACAGCAGTGGGACAGCCACTATGCCACAATGCTATTTCATTAGCCTATATTCCTGCTACATTATTATAGTAGAACTTAATCCTATATTAATTCTAATTTAATCAGTTACCGCTTGCAAACTGACAGCATCGTACTTATGCTAATATTTGAATAGCTAGAAAATTAT
Source organism: Dione juno (assembly GCA_037127375.1). NCBI lineage: Eukaryota > Metazoa > Arthropoda > Insecta > Lepidoptera > Nymphalidae > Dione > Dione juno. The sequence goes on along the minus strand of JAXRJS010000032.1, from coordinate 3,348,589 downwards.
AATATACCTATATAATATGCTTCAAAGAACTATGACGATTGAATACATATTAGGTAAGCTTACAATGTTTACACATTATATACATTCAATGTTATGACAAAATGATTATTATAATCATAATTATTGGTACTATACACAATCATTTCCATGTAAAACAAAGCATTTATATATATACATATATGCCGAGTAAATAGAATGTGACGATTCTTCTAAGTAATACGCTTCACCTTTGGCAAACCCCTTGTGTCATTGAATTATAAATGTACATATTGTTTAATATATTCATATTATATATTATGTACATTTATTTGTCAAAATAATATTAGATATTTTTATACTTTTTATAATCTAAAGTGCTTAATTAAAAACTACATAATTTTTTTTGCAATAAATACGTCAAAAAATTTGTTTTGTTTTATAATATCGATAAAGTGCGACTCGAAGTCGTCCGTCGAGTGTACTGCGCCAATTTTTATGATTATAAGTCGAAGGAAAGTATGTTTAACTTAAAACAGTTGTCAAATTTATAATTGCGGCCGTAAGCTTATAAATTAGCAATTTTTGGACTTTTTCCTATATTTATACTGTAAGTTCTCACGTCTTGTTTAATTTCATAAATATTTGATTATGCGATGAATTTCATATAAAATGCAGCAAAAAATATTTTTGAATGCGTTGACTTCGATACTTGTTATCCACTCCACGCGTTCTTGAGAAACATGATCTTGACATACGGACAGACACACAGACAGACGGATAATGCAGTGATTCCATAAGAGTTCCGTTTCTGCGTTGTTTTGGTCAAATCGATTTATTTTACTTAATTAATTACAATAACCAGTCCCACAATATATATATATATATATATATATATATATATATATATATATATATATATATATATATATATATATATATATATATATATATATATATATATATATATATATATATATATATATATATATATATATATATATATATATATATATATTTATGCCACTACACACTTTTATCATAAATGGCATCTACTTTAAAAAGTCTGTGTAGGATTCACAATTAAATTAAAAAATTACAAAGGGATATTTCGACAATAGATCATATTCAATCATTATACTTACGTACCTATATATATGACTCCGTTACTTAACAACTAACCGCACACCCAAAACTACTCAGCGTGGAAGACTAAAATTTGGCAAACGAAGTCGCGGGCTACAAATTGTAATTTATATAATAATATTCTTCCAATAATAAACCAAATATGAATAAATGTGCCTAGTTATATTTTATTATTATCATTTATTATGTTATATAATTGATATAAGCTGTCAAGGTTTGACCCATAACGAGATAGACGTGTGACTAATTGTAAGTAATATGTTCCTGGTTGTTTATCACTATCACAATTGTGAAATGTCTTATATATTTGTATATACTTGTACAATATACGTGGTCATTACTTATATAAGTGACATAGGTTATCTTACACTGTAAATCAAATATATATATAATTTGAAGTTATAAAAATCTGGTATTTCAAAATAATTTAACTAAATATAATTTAATTATAAGTATTGTATATAAATTATACTTTTCGAATTTTCCAAAGTTGAGCCAGAGTTTCATACAATTTCTTCTATATCTGTATAGCATGAAGCAAAGGCATTGCATAAAGGCATTCAGCATTTATATGCTAAATAAAAAAGTATTTTCAAAGGATTTCAAATACCTTATATTTTTCAAGAAGTTTTTTTTTAAAGTTAATTAGTTCCTTAACAACTGTAAGTATAGTCAATAACCATACACACTTCATAATTTTCTTTTAAACAAATTAGTAGGTACTTTCATTTTAATACATACTGTCTTACAGTATAGTGATAATAGTTCTGAAGAAGCTTTCACATTTCGTTATCTTATCTTTTGTAAATATTATCAAAAATATTTATTTTCGTTACATATAAAACTGTCTCTTACATTTATAAATTCTGAATAATCCTTGTCGTCTGATATCATAGCGTCGTGTGAGGTTTACTCTGGAGTACAAAGATGGTATTGACATTGAATACAATACGAGTTATTGAATATACGTGAGTGAAACAATGTAATTAATTAAGGTTTAATTATTAAACAAGCTTAATAATATATTATATACTGTTATCGCGTCATGTATGGGTTGGTAATCAAATTAATATAATTGTTTACGTAAACAATCAAAATATATTGAAATATTAATGGAATTCAACATTTAACAGCCTCAGCATTACTTGTTAACAAAACCAATTGTCAAACTCATTCATATCCAAAATGTATAATGTGTTCAAGCTAATATTATTTTTTTAAGTACGTAATTAGGTTTTTTTGTATGATTCATAATTATCTTTTTTGTGATTTATATTTAACGGAATAAATACTAAAAATTAGTGTAAGATCTCGTTGTTTTTGTAAGAGCCTCTACGCCCCTTTTTAGAATGTATGCTACAAGAATCGAGTTATAATACTTTATGTGGTTTTTATTTTGGCTAAAAAATTTGTTTGTAACTTGGAATTTATCAATAACTTAAAAGTAGTAATAAAAGAAATTTCACTTGACTGGAAATTACAGTATGTTTAATTTTTTTTATGTTTTCTTGAAGATCATTATCATATATATATAAAAAATAAACATACTATAATAAATATTTTATTCATATTTATTTATTAAATATTAACGTGTTGTACAGTAAAGTCCGCACTTAATTCAGGCCGCTCGCAGCCTCTACTTCCATAAGCTTACCATTTATTAAATAAAGCTAGCATTTCGCTACTATGAGTTCTCTTTCTTATAAAAACCAATATTAAGTTCTAGATTAGCAATTTTTTTTTGTTTTTTCATATTTTCTCTTATAACAAATTAAACATTGTATTAAAATACAAATTGATAACAGTGTTTAAACCAAATAACTTAGATTAAAAAAAGTATTTTTTCTTATCTTCAAGCTTTAACTTGTGTACAATAAGATAGACAAAAAACCTTAGTACCAACACTATCTGTTCTCGATAATTTTACTATCATGCCAAAAAAGAAAACAAGGCTAGATTATAAGTCAGGCCATAATATACAATAGTGAAAACTATATGTACTTTTTCTTAATAACTTTGCCTTGTTAGGAATACAAAATATATTTACTTGTATGTACATAAAACTTAACATATATTATGTTTACAAGCGCAGCGTACAATTCCGTCACTTACTTTGCAAGTTGGGAACGAATTGTCTTAACGCTAGACTCCCTATACCTAACACGTATTCTTATAAAAAATCTATTTTTTTTCTTTTATTACCTAGTCAAAATTATATAAGATGAATGTACAATTAAGGGGAAATAAGAAACATGCTATATAACTACATATACCAATATTAAACATCGTCAATTACACTGGTACCTACAGTAGCTGAACTGAATAAATCTATTGTCCGTGAAATCCAATAACTGCTCCCGTCGTGCTCTTTTGTTATGATGTTATTTATTACAAATTGAATGTTATACCAAAATATATAACTCATATATATATATAATATATAATATTTATGTACTCGATAATTATGTTTTCTAACAATTTTCACAGTTTTAGCGTTACAGCCTTTGAAACAAACTAGACCGTAGAATAAATAAATGATAGCTTAGCTAACTAATTTAACATATCGTATTCGAATACGAATAACTACTTTGTATATCAATTTAAATCATATTATTAGGTACTAACCGACGATATAAATTTAACAAGCTTTAATTAAACTTGTTAGCAACCAAATATTTCAACTAATTTAAAACAGTTATCCCTAAGCGATATAACTGAAATTTTCAACATGAATTTTTATTTTACTTAACATTACGTAGATAATAACTAAATGGCAATTTTAATAATAACATATTTCCTATGGGGATAGTAAGTAGGTATATGGGAAATTTGTTACACCAAAATATACGTATATAAAAGATTTTGATACTATATAATAATATTAAATAAATGAAATATCCTTAAATTATACTTTATAAAATAATATTAGAAAATGAATTATTATTTTTTGAACGTGTAACAATGTATTTCGACAAATGTGAAGCTAAGCAGTGAATGTAATTGTGGTTGCCCGCATTAAGACCGTGCCCCTTCCATGATCCCAATTAGCTTTAATTGTCGGCTAACATATCGTGTTCTGGACATTACACTCCAGGTCCTTCTACACTTCTACAGTTGACATTATAATACAATAGAAATAAGAACAAGCAAATTGTATTGTTTTAAATTATACATGCGTCGTTGTACAATATAGATTATATTTCATTCGGCAAAAAGGGATCTTGTTGAACATTACATAAAAACGGGTTTGTTCGTAATTTTAAAAAATGTTAAACTTTATTGTATATATATTTTTTATTTGTATATTTTATCCTGCATACAGTGGGATAGGCAGAAATTAGTGTCAGGACACTCTGCTCTGCGTTTTTCGCGCGAATTCGAACACTGTATGATGAACTCATGCATACAAACAAACTGCATGTAAACAACGCCGCTTTTTGTCTTACCAGAGGGAAGCATATTATATTATTGTACAAATAACTGAATGTACACAAAAACAAGAAATGTGTTATAAAGGGTAATAAAATTGAATATAGAATTAATATAATATAATAAATATTCTCGATGTAAGTTATCCAAATAAACATTATATGAGCGGTCCCATAGGATCGTTTGGTAATAAGTTGGCCAAATAAATGCCCTGGAGTATTTAACGAAGTCAAATAGACGTTATGTTGAAATTGCTTTAATTTATGTTTGTTACCTAAATACTTTTGATTAATATTATATTGTTACTTAATAATAAATATATACATATTTATTATTTAAATGTCTTTGGATGTCTTTGGATTTTTATATGCATTTTTAGTTATTTTTGTAGGCTATTTTTCTTTCAACTAGAGTCATTATTTTGAATAAGAAATGTTAATTTATACTTATTTATTCTTAGTTTTGAAACTTAAACGTATTTAAATAACATTTTTTACCATTTACTTTTATTTTGTAATTTTGTCTTTTTAATATGTTTTATTTTAAATTTAATAACCTTATCCTAAATTTATCCTCTAGATTAAAATATTCGTGACATAAAAAAGCAGCTTCACACTCTTTCCCGTATAGCAGGAACCTCTTTTTATAACACTTCTCCACTTTCTGTCAATTTTTTAAGACATTGTATGTTGATTTACGGTATTCCATGCTACGGTTAAACGGGATTCAACCAGAGCGAGCAAATGAAAGTAATTAAATATAATCTTTGCTCCCGATGTGAGATCGAAACGAATCCTTAACCATACCGCTTACAGTCAAACGCTGTCCCACTAAGCCACGACGATCTGCTGGCTTAAATTACTTTAGTATGTCAAAAAATAATAAGGTGAAAAGATGTACATATATATATATATATGTAAGTGACAAATTCATGTCACATAAGCATATGTTGGAAAGAAACCATAGAAACCGAATGCATTATCTTATATTTGCTTAAGGTGTGTTTTCTATGACGATGGCACTATTTACTTTATCACAAACGAAAGTAAATATTATTCGCCATGATTTATCGCAATCCGTACGTCATATTTTATTACTCATCGTTATTGTATAGGAAAAGAAGGAGGTTGTTTATACATAGGTATATATATATATATATATATATATCGTGTTATAGTATAATCTCAAATTGTAAATAACTTTTACCAGTATATATATTCGTTAAACGCTAATTATATAAGTAATACATAAACTTATCACCAACAGTAATACGTCACCATTTAAGAATTTGTGTTAAATTAGTACTTAATGACGACTTTGACCGGCTCAGGTTCTTAATGTTAACTTCAGATTCAATTGTTTTTCTTTCTTTTTCATATACTTACATATATGACAGAATATATAGCTTTATTTAAAATAATTATACACTGAGTGACAAAAAAATGATATACTTTGTTTGAAAAAACTAAGTATCAATATTTGAAGTAGAATTTGATCTTACAAGTATTGCATGCATACAAGAGTTTTCTTTAATAAATATTTTCATTTAGGTACAGCAACTGTATGCCTAACTACATTAAATTTAATTTGTTTAGTCTCACGCTTTACACGTATAGTTAGATAAAATCTAGTATAGTGTGTAGACACTCCACTCTCCACTGTCAGCCTTAATTCGATTTAATGCTTATTAAGTGGCAGAAGCCCTAGAAAATCATGTTCCCAAATGGGAACCAAACCTAAATACGTCATATATGTTCAATATTTATTTTCATGAATCGTAATGACGTCATCGCACGTAAGAAATATATAGTAAAACTACTTTATTTATTAGTTATTGTTGCTAACAAACATTTGTGTTACTAATTTTAAAGCATGAAGCGGCCTGACAAAATGATTTATGACAAGTAGTACGACGAAATAATCAATATAAAAACTATTCTACAATTATATGTACTTAATTTACATCTATAGCATTAATAATACTATATATATATATATATATATATATATATATATATATATATATATATCTATATATATATATATATATATATATATATATATATATATATATATATAAATATATATATATATATATATATATATATATGTATATATATATATATATATATATATATATATATATATATATATATATATAATATATATATATATATATATATATATATATATATATATATATATATATATATATATATATATAATGTATAATTTTTCTTCGGAAAACGAATTACTGTTACCTATTATTTACCTATTACCCTAAAGTATTTATAATACCAGAGGTAACAATATAGTATTCTATGTCACATATAGTGTTTTTATAGCTTCACGCTTAATCCTGCATACAGCAGGGTAGGCAGAGGGAACCTTGAGACAAACCACTGTCCTCTACTTTTCGGCTAAACTCGAGATATAGCATGTTGAGTGTCGGCACTCAATATAACGCTTTGTTCTGCCAGTACGGGAAAATAATAATAATAGTAGAGTCATATAGCTTATAATATTTTATATAATAGTCAATTTCCTCAATTTTCAACGAAATTTCAATATATTTCACGAAAGAGAGCGTAAGTTATGGCAATTTGTAACGGAAACTATTCTTCAGACAACTTGACATTTTAATTTACCTGTAACTTCGCGGGACCAACGAAATTTACCTAATTTCTTTAACAGCATTTAATTTAGTTAAAGGATATCTAAAAAATATTATATAAGAAAAAATATTACCGCCCAGTTCAAACTAATGTTTATGTGGAACATTCAATATATTTAAAAAAAAAGTATTAATCATATCTAAATAGTAAATATTCCTACTTTTAAAAATTTAATTTCAATTAAAGTATATTTAAAAATTGTATTAGTTATGGGTCCTTAGTTATATCATCAACATTTCAGTATAAAACGCTTCTTTACATATGTAAAGTAATGTTAAATATCATCTAACTTATTTCTTTAGTACTAAAATTTCATATTTAATTTTACCTTTTCAACTAAATCATATATAACTTTATATTACGCACACAATAATGCACAGTTAAACATAGCCTTAAAAAGTTCCTATCAGTATATTGCCTATAAAGGCATCGCTACAAATAATATTATTATTGAAAAAGACCACCCGCAACATGAGCATCGGTTTCGTATTTAAGTATTCGCTTTAAGTGTTGTGTTTTCATGCTAAAAGCAGTCTGCATCATCATGTTATGGTTTTTGCAATAAGATTGTATAACTTATTTAAAATATAATGTACCTCATTGATTTTGCGATAACTGCAGTGAGTACAGGTTCAATTTAGTAAACAAATTTTGCTATTAATATGAATGTGTCGTGAAATATACGTTTTTGAGACAAATTTTATTAGGTTATGGTGGTACGGTGAGAGTGTATGCCTGACTGTAAACTCGATTGTTCCGGGTTTCAGTTTCAGTACAGGAGATCGGAGTGTCTAGACACTTGGTACTCTATGTCTAACTTGCAAGATACAGGATATAGCATAAAGCTGAAAAATATTAATTAACTTCGTTGAAGATTTGCTGTTTTTAATTTTATTTATTTAATTCTCTGAAGTTAAATATTGTCACATTGTTTTCGTATCAAATGAAACTAAAATTTCACTGTCATTTTAATTTTATATTTTTAATTATATATTTAATTTAAATTGACTTTGCAAAAATATAATTATTATCTGTTAATAGATTTTCTAAATTATGTTTAAAAAGAAAATGCTGTGTTTTTGCTTCTTTGTAGAAAAATTAGTACATCCGGTTAGATAGTTAAATATAATATTTAAATTTTATATTTAATTCTTTTGAATCTGTCTGTACTATAGTTTTACATACATTCATACTTGTACCATTATAAATAAGTAACTTAAATGACACATATTATACATTTAAACTGGTTATTTTGTTAAAGAAATTGACCAGTCACATAGTCAAAGTAATTAGATATATAAGGAAATAATAATAACTTAGGTGTTTGTCTATCTGTCTATAAGTCGCACGTATCTCAGAAACTTTTGGGTAGAATTGGAAAAATATTTTTCTTTTGGATAGTCCATTCAGCGAGAAAACCTATAGGCTATATTACATTACGATTTTCGTTTTCGATTTTAAGAATTGTATTTCTCGCTTTTTGATTGTTTCCATCATTATTCGGGGCATGTTGACACGGTTAGTTAGCAGTTAGCTTCAATTGAAAAGTTAGACTATATTTACAAATTAAAATTATTTGAAATATAAATATAAATAGCACTAACTCTTGTATGACAAAAGTACTTAGAATCAAATTATTAAGTTAATAATTAACAAATTATTTTATGAAATAAGCTTAACTCGTCTTATTGAGATTATGTGTAGGTGTGATTCGTTAACTGTGAGATCATAATATATTATTTCTTAACAGTATTGTACTAATACAGACATAAAAAACTGAAACAAATTCAAAATCGCCGTATCGTCGCGGCCGTGTGGCATTTGTCACGTACTTTTCTTTTATTTTTAAAGTCCAGATGGCTAAAAATAAGCACAATAACATAAATTTACGAGAAGCATTTAAACAAAGAATACTATATGTACAGTATAGCACAGAGCTAAAATCATTTGTTATTAATCCTATGGTATTTACTTACTTTGTTTTAGAAACTCGTGTCGCTTACTGTACAATGTACACGAACGTGACGCACAAATGGTAAAACAGACGCTTTAATTACTGAGCGACCACTAAGCCGTGACGAATTGCTTGCTATTGTCGTATCACTATGAATAGCAATAGTATATATATATATATATATATATATATATATATATATATATATATATATATATTAATATATATATATATATATATATATATATATATATATATATATATGTATATATATATATATATAAATTGCGATATATAGGCCACAATATCCTTGTCTTTTTTTTTTCATATAAAATCAAATACAACAATAATATCTTATGCTCTTATAATCTTATAATCTTATAATCTTATAATCATATAATAAATAATACCTATTGTAAGTACTGCTTTCATAAATGTATAAATATATGTGTCATGCCAATTTAAAGAATCATAAGGTAATATTATGTAAACCATTCACGTACCTTAACTTACAAGCGATTAATGGCAAAGAGTTGTCACGTTTGCTACTTCTGATTCACCGATAGTGTTGACTCAATCACATTCTCGCTCAGACGTGACTCATCTGAGACTAAGAGGCTTTATGTATATGATTATCTTAAAAAGACGACATTTAAAGTACGTATATAGCTTAAAAACTTCAAATAACCAAAGTCGTATAGCAGTGTATCAACAGTGAATCTGGTATTTTAATATCCTGAAGTAAATAAAAAGTTATCTACGGCAGTTGCAGTTATCGATTTGATTCGATTCGTAGGCTTTTCATCTATAAATGTATTTTTGAATAAAAAATAATAGGCATAGTATTTTTTTCGATTTTATTTAAACTTACATAGTAACAAAGTTACATAATTATTAATTTAATAAAATTATATTCATTCAATATCTTATCAAACAGACACTAGCGACCTTAGTATGAAAGTAATTTACGCTAGAAACTCTCAAGTTCACTGCAAACGAGCTATAATCAGTTAATAAAAAATGGCCAAAACTGTAACAAATTGATTTTCCGAGGCATACAATGACTGACTTGATTTCGTAATATTGTAACAGAATATTTTTTAATTTACATTTACTTTTGTGTCACAGCTGTGAAATATCTGACTGACACTAAGCTGTGAGCTTGGTCATTGCTTCAACAAAAAGTTAGCTTTGAGGCTCAGTTTTCAACTTTCGAATTGGTGAAACTATGACTCACTGTTATAGTTACTGACATACCAATACTCTGATTGTATTTATTTTTTATAAAGTCGTATAAGCAGTACAAATGTTTGCTTAGTTTTTCCTTTCTTAGAATAGAGAAGGATACTTTTACAAGGAATTCAATTGCATGGATAAATCACAAATCGATAACATTATTTATTAACATAATAATTTATCTTATATATTATTGACATCGACATTATTTTATTTTATCATAAGGCCTTTAACGGTACGTTACTATAAATTTATTATGACGGCGCAGTGTTACAGCGTCAAACTGTAAACGCGACGGTGCTGGGTTCGATTCCTACTCGGTGAGAAATAATTAATTTTCATTTTCATTGAAGCGGGTTTAGTTTCGCCACTTAAAACGCAATATGTCGAAAGGCGGAAATCGGGGAACGGCAACTACGTAACACGAGATTCCCTCTATATAGGTATATTATTCTGCTATTTGCGGGATACAGCGTGAAACTAAAAAAAGATACAAAAATATGTTTGAATGATAGCATAATATAAACACGCCTTAACCTGCACTTAATCAATATATTTGAAGTACAGGTTAAGATGTGTTGACATAAAACAAATGAATGCTCAGTTCCTAAGACCATAATCTATAAGAAGATTTAAATTGAGTTATTACTCCAATTAATAGAATCTCGTCAGTCGTTTCTACTGTAAATAACCGACTATAAACATTTGATGACTGAACGTTTTAATAAACGATTTAATTAAATTGTTAAGATTACAAAAGATTGAAAAGGTAATGAATTTTTGGTTTATGGTGTTATAAAAGACAAAGATCGTAACCGTATAATATTAAAATTGATACGAACAAAATAAAGTGTGGAATATATAAAAATCCGTCTGGCATACTATATTTTTATGCCATAATTTCGTTCGCTTCAATATTATTGAGCTAAAATATATTGTAAAATAATCTATTTTACAGTCAATTAATCTTGTTACTTTAAATCCACCTTGAAAAGTGTATGAACATATAATTTGTGTTCAAAATTTTTACGGCATCGAGACTTATTGCTACTAATCTTAATTTAAAGCCAATGTCTCTTTAAACTTTAGTGGTTTTATGTAATGTGCTAAGTTTAAAAGGATCTTTCTGATATGAACCTGTTTGATAAAATTATTATATACTACACTAGTTATTGCCCGTAATTTTGTCTTCAGATTCAAAAAAGCTAGGCTTGATACTCATAAGTTGTGTGATATATATTATCTCTTAACCTGCGACGATTGCAAGCAGCACAAAGTACGTGTTCAAAGCATATGTATTCCAATGTTTTTTTAATTATTATAAAATATAGCTTTTAGATTTTTAATTAATTTTCACTCACTTCACCCAAAACCGAGAATCCATTGAAATGATATTAGCATTTGTGAAGTTGACCAATGTGCTGCCAGTGGAAGAGATAAGAATATCAATTATGGCTTCTGTTACTTAATTTCATTTAATTCAATAATCTATATTTAACTTCGTACAAAATAACAATTGAAACTATTGAAGTATGTGACAAAGCTTTAATTATTAATATCTGTATTAATAACTTTCAAATATAAGGCATCAAGACGTTGTTGGACAGCTTGCGATCTCAGTGGGAAGTTGTTTTATTTAAAACGTACATAAAAATAAGAATAGTTATCGAGGTATTTTGATGACACAAAAATAAATAATCGAAATTTAATTTATACTACAAAGAGAGACAACAAAGTGAAGGAGGCTAAGATTATATTTATTATATATGTACATTGTTGCTTATTTAAAATATTTCAAATGTTGGTATATATACATGTATATTAAATTTTATAAAATATAACCCTACATCGTAGGCGTTTCCTCTTTTATTAAAGTCAATGCTTAAACACTTAACATTGTCGTGTTAAATTGGTTAATTGTCGGTGCATCGCTCCCGTCTCTTAGGAGGATATGATTCAGGCGATTTGAATTGTGTAGACGCCCACACAGCAAATGTTATGAAGAATAAATTTGGAATACACATACATATAAGGCTTGTAATAAGTAATAAAGATCGCGTATCGTATGCTTAATGTTTTAGCTACGTCCCGCCATAGTAAATTTAAAAGATTTAAATATTTTTAAAATGATTTACTAAATGTAAATTCTTATAACAGGCATAATGGTAAAACAGAATTAAATATTATAATAACATTCAATGATTCACCCATTAAAATATATCATATATATTTAATATAAATATATAATATATTATTTTTATATAATAATTATTATTGTATATCAAATTTCAATTTCTATAGATTTCGTAATACGAAGTTTCCTCATAAAATTAGTGACTCTATATAGTTATAGATATATCAATGTTATTTATTTTCTCATTTATTATAAAGACATTATTGTACATGCTGTAGTTTACGTTTTCTTTAAATTCGCCATTGGAAAGACAGCGCTCAGCAATAACGTATAATAATTAAAGCGTTATGACATTTACTATAGGTTATCAATTATGATAATCCTAAATAAGATTTGTTGTTTCTTTAAGCTGAGTTTCTTTTTCTCTAGACATAGAAAATAAAGCTTGGTTTTTATAGATTTTAAAAAGTAAGATAATGTATAAATGTTTAAAGATAAAATAACATCGTAGTAGTAGTATATACTCTCTAAAAATATCAACATTATGTGGAATCTCGAAAAAAAATTGTCGTATTTATGATATATATAATACTTTTAAGCTCTTTTAATATTCTACATTACCAAGTTATTTTTAGTTAGTTTTACATGATAATTTGTTACAACATATATAAACAATATTCAATTTTATATAGATACATACAATTCTTAATATTTTAAAATTTTATTCACATTCAAAAATTCACCGAGCAGTAGCTTTGTCCATTGCGTTGTAGGACGAGGAGAACAGTGTCTGAAAGATGCGACCAAGTACTTACAGCCCCTTTAAAATATACACTACCGCTCGATTTTATTATAAAAGCCCCTTCTCTACCTAACCAAAGAATTCTACTTGGTGTAGAGCCACCTTCGAAGTACACGCTATAGAAATTAACTCACTTTTTCTTATATCAATCACATATAAAATTCCACATTTACATGACATAGTTGTCAAAGTAAGTATTAACTATATAAAGATTACTATTTTTGTCCTAATTTATAGAAGAATAAAAAAACAAAAGTACTATTAATTATAAAACATGTGAAAACTTTTTCCTTTAGCAAAGTAAAAAGAATTATTTTCGTTCTGGTTTCTAAGTTTAGCCAAATTATTTTCTTTTATTACGGAAATCCCAACAAGCGTTAACTTGTAAGTGCTCTCGTGTGACCCTTAAAGGTTACTTATTACAGAAATTTATGTTGTTAAATTGTTTTATATGAAAAAGAATTGGTCTCGTATTAGGCTTCGCAAACATCATTGTTAAAATTAAGATCAAAAGCAGTCAGAAAAATAAGACAATTTTAAAATGTCGTATTACAGTATACTCCATAAACTTATACTCTTATCACTATAAAAATGTTGAGATATTGCTTTATTTCCGCCTTCCCCATGTAATCAGAGCTGAGCTTAACGTCCCATATTAAAACTGGGTCCTAAAAGCGGTTTCCTTTTGTGACTGTGAAACAATGAATTTTAACACAGTAAATATCTTTTGTTAAATGCTACAATACATTCTTACAGTATGGAATACTTTGTCCGTGATTCGATATTTAAGAGATTCTTAGCTTTGTAAAAGTTAATTTCATTTAAATATATATGTTTTTATGTACCTTTTGAGATAATGATTTTACTTGTACTACTAAGGTGACAGAAGTCACTCCCTTACCAAACCTTACCAAGTCGATTTTTCGTGCGTTAAATGTAAACTTATACCATTTTCAACTATCATTATTATTTTTCTAAAATATTTATATTTAAAACATTTGAAACAAATAAAATAAATATTTTTAAGCTGTATCCCTAATATAGCAGGGTAGAAGGAACATAGTATTAAGATACTCCGTTCACCAATTCTTGCTGGGTTAGCGGGAAAATAAAAAAAATCATTTCCCCACGTGGAAATTGAACCTATAACTGTCACGTTTTCACTGTTCTTCTAAGATTTGTAACATTTCAGATTCATCGTGCAACTATCAACTTTAAGTGTCCTAATTATTCCTCAAACGCTTGCTTACTTGTAGCGCTAATGAGATGCCTTTTTTTCTCTTTAGTATACAAAGAGCCTTTTGTTGTAACCCAATTTTTTAAATTACACGTAGATTAATGTTGTGTAAAGTAAAATTTTTTATAGAAAATTAAATAATTAAAAAATAGCGTGCGAACCATTTGTCGAGGCCAAATGTTTTAAAAACAAAAAACATTACTAGTTTAACATTACTGCAAAGATTGTTCATATGCCTTAAAGGGCGTATATACAAATTTAAATTTACAATTGTTCTTACCCTTTTTGTTGTTAATTCTTAATATAACTTATAATAGTCTATCTGTATACACAATGATTAATATATTCGAGAAATGTTATATAGTGTAACTAATTATTAACAACTAATGGTTAAAAATGTCCCACGAACGAAATAAGAGATCCAAAGAATAAATTTGCGCAAGAAAGAATTTTGTTTCAAGAGATTCCATTGTCCATTTTCCGCCTGAATTAGAGATACTATATGTGCTATACCGCCGGGTGGATATCGAACCCACAAACACTGCGTTTACAATCCAACACTCTATAACTGCACCACGAGCGCCTGCTTAAAGTCCTTCTTTAACCAACAATAAAAGATTACTACATTATTAAAAGTATCAATAAGTTAAAAGTGACATAATTTAGGAGAGTGGAATAATTAATCATGTAAAAGTAAGTAGTGAATAAATATTTTTTGGAAATCCGAGAGATCTTATCCCTTATGTATTAAACTACGACAAATAATGAACGCAACCAAATTCTACACACACACACACACACACACATACACACAGTACATTTAATATACAATTGAAACTTGAATATAGTTTGAAATCAGAATAGTAATAGTTGTTTTCCTTTATATGAAACAGCTTAGTTCATTTATTTGTATTCGCATACATTGAAACCAAATGGTACTTAATGCGTATGTATGTGTTAAGAGTTCTTTCCATTCCAAGCTCGTATGATCATATAGATAATATCTATTGTACTTTAAAATGAGTTTGGCTAGACTTTCAATAGTTTAAGCTTAAAAATTATTTTTACACACAAATAAACAATCTAACACATTTATTAATTTCCTTCGAAAAGATTCCTATTAGACACCATTAGACATTTTTTTCATAGATTTCTGGAAAAACAGGTTTATTCACCGTGCATATTGAATGCCACAAAACACTTTAGATCTTATTCAGTAACAAGTCTTGAAAAATCACAAAAAACAAATCGCAATTGTCAATTCTTTGTACTTCACAAGGTTTGCAGCTTTTTTAAACTTGTTGCTCTGCAAGAATTAGGTCATGAAGGGATTTATTGAACTTTCCTACAGAAACTGCAGATGTTTGCATAAATATTTTTATAATATATGTACATAATATTACTCCGTGATAACGAGTAAGTAAGATCTCTTAATAATAGTAATAATTAAGAAGGAAAATGTAAATATCCCTTCAATTTTTATTTACCTATATAAATCTATTTGTTCTTTCCAGCCGTACATTGTATCTCGCATATAGTACAGATAACCTAGTGCCAAATTGAGAAAGCAACGTTGTGCTTAGTCTTGCCAGAGCGACGAAGGGTTCATTAGCCCAAGTTGCAACCAACTCGTCAATAGTCACGTTGTCCCATAGCAATCAATCCAAAAAAATAATAATACTATTATTTTACACACAAAAAAATTATCTATAATAATAATCATTAGGAAAATTTCATACTATTTACATTTTATAAAGAGTTTTCTACATAAAAATTAATCAAAATGGTTACTAAAGGAGACTGAGCGGAAATTAATATACTTGAAGATGAACGGGTTGCTCTTAAGACGACCAAAGTTCTTAAGTCTAGAATATTCCTAGCCGTGCCTTAGCTGATAGTAGATGTTACGTTCCATATGCTTGGAATTACTCTATTATATAATATGCATATGGACAGACAACGCTTGACTGAAACCGTACTTGTCAGTCTCCACTTGAAAGTACAAATTACTTCGCTTCGCTTTGGCAAATTTGAGTCCCTCTGCCTATCCTGCTACATGCGTGATACAGGGTGAATCTAAACAGCTAATGTATATTTAGAGCCTGCTGATAAATATTAATTTCACAAAATTCTTAAAATTTTCGCTATCAATAGTTTGTGTAATACACTTAGACCATAATCAACTCAACGAATTTTAATGCGGTTTTCCATTAATTGACTGATATTAGAGATAGAAGGGTTTATATGTATAATAAATGCATGTTATATTAATGTGAATAAAACTATAGCAGCATATTCTTAAAGCAATTGAAAGTGGATTCTACAGCATTGCAGAGATATCGTAGAAACATTTAAATGGCTTTAAATAAAAGTCTCTATTAGTTTAATACACATATTTCAATGATATCCAGTCAGGCGTTAGATTGTTAGATAGTTTGTCAACGATCTATTATATAATCTACGCAATGAGTTTCAATTCATCTAACCTTATTATACTGTGGGCATTGACTCGGGTATTGTGTAGGCTGCTCGGTGGAGCAAAGCAAGGAGCGGCGCAGGACCATCATTACACTATATACAAACGGGCAATAGAAATAATATTTAATTTTTAAGCATTTGTAACATTAATAGGAGGTTGGTGCGTGTTTATAATTTTTCATATAAGTGATATATATATATATATATATATATATATATATATATCTATATATATATATATATATATATATATATCGTCTCACGTAAAGAATATTAGGATAATTGAAAAGTTATGCATGTATACGGAGAAGCGTAATCATGTTTTATTTCTAATTTATATAATGTTAATAAATATCGTTCATAAATAGAAAGATATTGATTATACAAAACTTTACAAAGAAAAGCGTTATCCGCAATAAGTCATTATGCATACAAATTAATCATAAGTTTTAAGGGAGCCATTTGCCTTTACCGGCTCTATTCCCTAGCTATAAATGTAGATGTAACATCTATAAAACGTAGACAAGGAAAATGTTCTGGCGTACAACATAATTCTGAATACTAACTAATGTTCTACTTCCTATTGTATTGTAAGTAGATTCTGATGATGTGCTTTCATCATGGAGTCTGATAAATATGTAAATTTATCCATTTACATTTATATGACATCATTTATTTATTTGTTTATTCATATTGTGGTCATCATTGCACAGTGACAGCGTGTGATTGTAAGCGTGATAATATTGGGTTCAATTCTTACTCGTGACGTTCGACTTTGACCACTAACCTACTATTCTGATAGGAAATGGAAAACGCAGTGTCTTAATACTGTGTTCTCCTTGCCAACCTCTGTTGAAGCTAAAGAAGCTAAAGCTGGAAAAAATAAAATAAAAAAAAAATACCTCATCAAGGAATTAAAAAAGCTTTTTGTAAAACAATTTAAAAATAGACTAATAAAAGATAAACATTTGTTTTTATAGCCATTAAAGGAGGCAATTTATGATGTAATAAACCTAAATTCTCATCTATAGATATCGCGTGAAGCGCTTTCGTTTGTACTGTTAAAATGTTTTTTGGCAAAAATGACTTATGCAAATAATACAATTATGTTATTCAATCTCAATCTAATATGTATGCTTATAATATACAATAAAAAATATGAATTTCGTGAAGAAACTTGATACATCGAAATTTTTAGATATCTCGGAAAGTTTAGCTTACCAATTTCATACTTGTTAATTATTATGTTTAATTATTATAAATTTTAATGATAAACAACAATTTAAGACCTGTCATTTAATAAAAACTATCATATAAAGCGAACAATGACATTAGAACTACCCACACAACTTCTAGAGTTTAATGTAAGTATTTAGAATTTTGAAATCGTACAGAGGACATTAAGCCCGTCGTGGCGCAGGTCGTGGCGTGGTCTAATAGTAAACGTGATTGATTAGTTCGGTCCCCATACGGAGAAATTAATGATTTTCATTTGTACTCTCTGGTAGATAAGTTTATATTATGCGACGTTAACTTCTAAACAAAATGTCTCGAATTCGTATAGAAAGTAGAGAGTGGAATACCTTAACACTACGGTTCTCTCTGCCTGAGGAAAAAAAGAAAGCCATACTCTTGCCTATGTATTGCAAAGTTTTGTGATGTCCAATAAATACAGGAAACTCTGTCCATGTACAGGCATCCTGTCAAATCTTGAGTCATTTCCTATCACCATAGCATATAAAGAGGATATTTGGTCTAATCCTAATTTCGACGCATTGTTTGTCAGAAAGGAACTGAACAGTTAAAAACAATGAGCATGCGATTAAGAATTACAAAGAGCTATGTATCGTTAATGTCTTTTTACGTATATATGTATGTGGGCAGAATTTGACAGTAAATCACATGGCACTATGATATACAATGAAAGATAGGATAGAAAATTGTGTTTGTTTGCCAAACTGTGTTTGTTTAAATATACATAATTTCATATATCATAATGTTAAAATATATAAACGAACACTGTTAATATGTTATTTTTATGTAGAGAATATTATGTTAAGATCAATGTTAAATAGCCGTTCCGCGTTGAGTATCATCTTGATCCTAATTGTAGAGGTTAGAACAAATTGCCATAGTAACCTCAGATGATGTAACCGGCAGATGCGATCGTATAAACTAATTTATGTAAAATATTACTGAACCCTTCTTAGTTTATGTAGATACATTTTAGATCCTTAACGTTATTAAAATACTAGCGGCCTGTCATGGTTTTTCACGAACATTAAAACCGAATTTTCAAAATGAAACTTAACAAAATATATTCAAAATGTTAAAAAGTGTATATTTTAAAAGATAATTATAACTTACAATAATCTTACAGTATAGTATAGGTATGACAGAAATAAATAAACGCGTAGGTACCTCAACAGAAAATAAAACAATGTTTTTGTTGTTTCAGATATTCAAAATGGCGGATTCAGATGTCTTTAACTACACAGAGGATATAAATTCCAATGTTCAACAAAGCGAACTTTCCAAGTAAGTACAAGCTAAACATTTAAGCTGAGGTTTCATAATAATTTAGTCAAATTCGTAGTCCTACTACTGAGCAATCCTAGGATGATAAACTATTTAATCATAAAATTATAACTACATTTTTTCGTTAATATTATTGCCTACGTTATATGGCTGTAGACATGTATTAACATAAGTTAATGAGACTAAAAGCTCTTTGATTTTTTTTTGATTCTCTGATAAATGTTTTCAATTGAATAAGAACGTTTGATCCTTTATTATTTTATGTCCGCTTTTCCTTACAAATTTTTACAATTCCAACGTCCTGGTTTTATTATTTTCATATAATATAATAAAAAAATTAAGCACAAAAGGCATCCGGTCTGTAGAGTAGCTTACAAAAAATTTTTTTTTGGTTTTATTATTTCGAAGAGAGTATGCCCTATTAAGTGATTGTGTCATCTGACTGTAGATAAAATCATATAGAACAACAAGTAATTTTTTTTTTGATAATATTGTATATACGATATTGTTTAAATAGATAAAATGTAGTAGAATACCAATCTATTTTTGGCTTCTCTTTTTAACAGAAGTATGTTGAGTGACCCACCGAAACGGATCAAAAAATCTTTTACTGTGCAGTAGCATATGATACGTAAACAATACATTTGTATATATAGTCTAATATTGTTAAATGCAAATAAATAGTAACTAAATAAAAAATTAGAGTTAAATATAATATCTTCAGAAAATATGCCTTGTCTATGAATTAACATACCGTCAAAATTACTAAAATATTTTTTTATGAAAATAAAAGATTTCTTTGATATTAATAGGCTTTTCATGAACATAAGTTTTAAAAGGTACGTGATAAAGCGTAGTAAAAGTTGAATTACTTTATTTTAATTTACATGCAAATTTAATGGAGATTTTGAATGAAGTATTATATTACTGTACGTAAGAATACGCTCCCGTATATAATATAAGCGGACCATTATAATTTAAACAAAAAACATCCTGCTAGTTTTGTACCTTAATCCATTGTTTCATATAAAATTAAATAAAACGACAGACTTGTCTCATTTTTCACCAAAAAGTTTTTGTGTTTCGTTTTGTATTACATTTAAGTTTAAAAAGTTCTTTTTTGTTTCATAACAGTTGTACTGTTTGTCTCTTGGCTTCTATTTTATTTTTCTTAAATTTATAATTTCGCTCAAAAATCTCGTCTAGCCAAAACGAATAAGACATGCACTCACATTTGTTGTTATAATAAACTTTGCATAGCAATGTCGGTTATCTTATCGTTTCGCAGTCTTAGCCGTTAGTCGCTACAATAATTTGAACCACTTTAACCCTCGTACATACAACTCAGATGTACAAAGCATAATATGTGTAACAATGATTTCATTTTGTTTTACAGTTATTTTAAATTTAACTTACTAAATATAATGTATATCATACATATATATATATATATATATATATATATATATATATATATATATATATATATATATATATATATATATATATATACATACAAGGGAACTACTTTTATTATCTACAGTATCAAATGACTTCAAGAAAACGTCTCTTTACCAAATCCTTTATAACAATATCAATTCTTAAATAAAAAAAACAATGAATATTTCTACGTTCCTGCAGTGTCTGGGTCTTGCGACTCAGGTGTAGGTTTACAGGGGTTCCTGTACACATATTGTATCTTCAAATTAATCTTCAATTACTCTTTAATAAGAAACTTACGTGGACATCGTGGTAGTGGTATAGATACACCGAGAACACTTACTATATACTCTCTCTCCCTCTACTCTCAATAATAGTAGGTCTATTATTGAGCACATATAAAAATGTATATAATAAAAATTGATCGCTGTCATGTACATGGAAGCTATATTAATACTATTATTAGCGGCATTTATCAATGTAATAGGACTCAAAACAACAACTTTTTAATTTTTTGTCTATACTTTTATGCACGCTAATCTCTATATTAACTAATATTGTTCTATTTGAAGAGGTTCATAAATAAAAAAGTTATATCGATTTAAAGTAATATATACAATAAAATTGCTACAAAATAACTGTTTTATTAAATTCTATGAAACTTCAAAACTACGTTCCTAAGTAGACATAGTTGCGGGCGCAACTAGTCTACAATGAACAAATAAGTACTGTCTGACAATTAATCCGCAAGGTCATATCTTTCAATGTCGAAAAGATAGAAAATATGAATTTACGCTGAATTCTACTACTATCATTATTTTATCAACTTTGGTTGTAAACAATAAATAAAAAAAACAACGCAGATTTATGATACAAAATGTTATGGTTATTATATTTTTTACGTACATGGGATCCGTGATAGCCTTATAAGCCTGTAGATAAAAAAGATTGGTTAAAGCTGCATTATGCTAGCCGTATAGTATATTACGTCCACCTCGAAAACATCACTAAAGAATTCTTAATATTTAGGGATGTATCCTTATGGTTTTGTAAAGCTATAATAAAATAATAATACATTTTAAGTATAATACAATAAAACAGTCTTTTTTTATTTAAACCGAATCTTTATTTTCTCTTCTCCATGCCTAAAGAATTAATATTATAAAAAGAAATAAATTTTATGTACCGCACGTTGTACCAGCTAAGATAAAGATATTCAATCTAATAAAATAGATATAACAATTCTTATTGAATTAAAAGAAATAATTTCTCACTCTAAAAAAAATACTAAATTTTCTATAATAAAATATATTATAAAAAAAAAATTTAATAATATAAAAAAAATAAAAAAAAAATCTAACAAAACATAAAGAATATTTTTTAATGACTTAAAATGATTTCATCATATTTTTGGTTCCACAAACCAATATTTTTATTAAATTATTTAAGTAAAATCAAATTATTCCATAATCAACCTTTAAAATTAAAATATTTAAGGGTAATCAATGTAAAAATAATATTAAATATTCCCGTGAAGTTCCTCTGTAAAATCTATAAATTCTTATATTATATTTACCATGCTGCTCTCTCTCTGCTTGATTAAAAAAATGCGAGATTATTCCTTAAAGTAATTAGTATAAGAGCGCCGTACATGTAAATTATTTATGTAATTAAATTTTCTATATGTTTCCAGATTTTCGCCAACACTTCTGACATTCGCTGCTGTGATTACTGGAATTATTATGGTAGTAGGTCTATTCGGTAATCTTTTGACTGTGGTAGCTCTGTTGAAGTGCCCGAAAGTGAGAAACGTTGCGGCAGCATTTATTATCAGGTAATTTTATTTTTGTACATTTAATATATTATACATATTGTATAATTAGCATATTATAGTTCTTTCATAATTAGAAAAAAGGAGCTACCTTATGCGTTACCACATCGGACAAAATTATTTTTTGCCAAAAGAAAACTGTATTCACGTCCATTGAACAAATGAATTAATTTATTCATGCAAAGAAATTCTTTCTTTTTTAACCATATACAAATTTTAAAACATGTGTGCACTGCAACACTTCATAATAGACTCGTTTTAATATAAATACTACCTATATTTAAATGTTCGTACATAAGTTAAGCCCACTGATTAAACTATATAAGCATTGTCTTGTTGCCACTGCACTAAACATTTTAAAACTTTTTTAATTACTAAAATTCAGATAGTAAAAGCCATTAATAAAAAAATAATTATAATTTATATTAGAAAAATTGCTAAGTTGTTAATATCACTTAATATACTATTGTTATCTAAAACTTATGTCAAATACATTATCTAAAATACAATTACGTAAAATATATATAAATTGAGACATAATGGAATAGGATTTAATGACCCTTTAAATAAAGCCTTTATTTAAAGGGACACACAAATCCTATACGTTGTATTATATTTTATGAAAAATATTATCAGTAGAATCAACAAGAATTACAAGATGTTTTTATTAATAATAATAATAATATAACATTATTTCAAACATATATATATATATATATATATATATATATATATATATATATATATATATATATATATATATATATATATATATATATATATATATATATATATATATATATATATACATATATATATATATATATATATATATATATATATATATATATATATATATATATATATATATATATATATATATATATATATATATATATATATATATATATATAAGAATATAATGCTTTTTTACACAACATAAAATTCGTGAAGATAAAAAGAACGTAACTTTTGCGTAAGTAACTAATGGAATAAAAAACATGCAAACAACTTTTCCACTTTCACTTTTAGAGAACATGCCGGTAGTATGTGTAAGGTGTAAAACTTCACACCAAAAATCCATTAGTCAGTATAGTGTGCATCTTCATCATATGTACCACTTCCTACTTTATATGCTTTCTTTACTAAAAATGTGAAGAACGATGCCGTCGTGGCGCAGCGGCACAGTATCTAAATATAAATGTAAATGTTGTGGGTTCAACTTTCATTGGGGGAATCAATTATTTCAGTTCCTCGCTCTGGTATGAAGACAAAGAGTAAAAACAATAAAACACCATAAAAAAAGAACCAATTGTAAAAATGTTTCGAAAATAACTAGTCTTCGTGTTTATAATTTAACTTGTATTTGTAATATCATATATATGTACATTTGAGGCAATTGAGGCGTATTGGGTAGTATCTATTTATTAACGCGATGGTGTCAATTCGATATCCAGTCTAGTGAAGTTTACAGTGAGTAAACGCCATGTCTTGTAGTGACAAAAATTGGACAAAACGTGAGGAACATACTGTATAACACTAGTGTTTTTTCTTGTTATTAAATTTGCAATCGATACTATACATGCTTATCTATTGTATCGATTTACATAACCTCGTGGCCGAATAACTAATATCATTAGTATGATATTACCTCTAGAGAATTCCAAGCGGATACAGTGCGAGAGGAAACTTAGGAATGTACTGCTAAAACTTGAAATACAATATTTTGTTGCTATCTGTGTTCAAGTCTCTAGTGTGTTGAAGATGTTTTATATTTTCCAAACTAAATACATCTATATATGTCTAACATATATACGCCACACTAGTGGTACACTTTTATTTGTTAAAATTTCTGTGTTCCATATAAACAATTTTTTTATACGATATCCCTATATAATCAAGTAGAGCTTTAAAACATCTAAACATTTTCCCATTTCCTGAACTCTAAGACTACACTTTCTTAACCTAGACGAATGTCTTTAATTTATAATAAATATGTTTTATACCAATAATACACACAGCTGCTAGATAGGCGAAAGAAAAACATTATGTCTCAAAAACTGAGTGGAAAGATGAGAAACTGCTAATAATTAAATACTTGTCTGTATTTCTTTACTAGAAATTGTTATTTTAATAAACAAATAATTAACATTCTAAGAAGGGAATCTCAATTATTTCTTAAATATTACCCTTATCTATACACGGTTACTAATATAAATTGTTTTATTTTCAGTTTGTGCATAGCAGATTTCTTATTCTGCGCTGTGGTTCTTCCATTCGCCATATCAGGCTTCTGGACGAGGACTTGGTCCCATGGGGGTGCGCTGTGCAAGTTGGTGCCGTTTCTACGATATGGCAACGTTGGCGTATCCCTACTGAGTATCGCGCTCATTACTTTAAACAGGTGAGTCCCTTGTGAAATCACAAAAGGTACAACTGTACAGTTGTACAATGGATAATGTCACGTAAAATAGAGCTTACTTCTAGCTTTGTGTGATCTGAATGTGTAAACGGTTAATCTAGTTGTACTTAATATTATGAAGATTAAGAATTGATATAATTGGACGCGCTAGTTTCAGGACTTACTGGGATTCTAATTGATAAAATATTTATATTTTAAACTCCAATCATCAAATTTCTTATATACACAGCGTATGTAAATACTAATAAAATACTAACTTGCCTTTATTCTCTGTTTATCTAAATTCAAAAAATAATTAAGATGTGAGTATTTTGTAAAACAGATAATTACATTAATTACATTTTTATTACTTCATCCTTTTTTCATAAGATATTGTATATAGCGTTCCAGTCGTAACCCTGCATATCTATTTACTATATATTAATTTATATAAATTCTGTAATATTGTATGAAGTAAAAGGAAAACACATAGAAGGTTAATGCTTGTGACCTTATAAGTTAGCATTGTTTTAAATATATCCTAAGATTTGTTGACCATGTGATTATAAAGCTATATACTACAATATTTTTTACGAAATACTCGATATGTGTGAAGTACTCTTTCTCTTGTAGGCTCAATAGTATTTTATCTAACATTTTATATGTACATATTATCTTTTTATAGAAATAGACGTTGCTTCGTTTTAAAAAGCATTTTGGTATTTCTTATAAGAAAAGTTGATGACAATAACTTACAAGTACATTCAAAAATTGATTTAGCTATTTACTCATTGATTTATGTAACTTATATGTACTGTACTTACTTATTTCATGTGCCTGTGACTTTTTAAATTATTTTTTGTTGTGAATTTAATGTTGTTAGCCTTGACAGCGACACCGGTTGGAAAAAAATAATTATTTTTCATTGGTGAAGATATAGCCTTTTAGCAATTAGAAAACTTTAAGTAACGGAACTCCAATATGAAGATTAACCAACCGTCCAAGAACCATAGCCATATAGAATACTAATATGAAATAAAAATGCTAAGCATGAAGAACCCTTATTATGCCATCGGTAATAGAAGTATGAGTGTAGGTCAAGGTATAACGGTTCTGATTGTACATCACGCTCGGAGGAGCGCTCTTTCCAAGATAAAACAAGCATTGTAATATCCACATGGCTGAATTATTTTTTTATATTTATTGACTTGTTCAAGTCTTATGTGTACTGAACAAAAATATTTGTACATAGAGTTTAAAAATTAGATTGTTCAGTATTTATAAGATCTACTAAAATTATATGTAAAGTACATTTACATTCTTTAAATTAAAGTGTCATATCCATTGATTAAGTACTTATATGTAACATTTTGGAGGAGTGCATTGTGGCGCATCGTCTGTCTGTAAATGTGATAATGTGGATTTATTCCCCACTACAATTAATAATATATATAATTATCATATAAAACATTATATAATTACAATTTTCCTGCTCTGAAAAGATGCAATATCTCATAATGCAATGCAATATCTATATAAAATGATGCAATATCAATCAAAACATCGGAAAAATTGTGCTTAAACACTTAATTCATTCTGCATACTCCGCTAAGTGGCATATAACGTGAAGTTACAAAAATTATAAAACTTATAAATTAAGTGCTTTCAGATCTTATAATAGGATATAATATGTAGGAATAGGAAAAAACAAAATAAGCTTTCTCAGTTTATTTCAAAGTTTATAAGCTTCCAACGTATCAAATAACATGGTTCCTAGGCTCGTCTACTTGGAAGCACTTCTTGGGAAATCTAATATTTGATGGTTATAAGGCTTGAAGACACTATTTGAAATATAATTGAAAAAAATATTTTCGCCTCTTTTTTCTATGGAATAGATAGATTGTCTAATTTTCATCTTTATTGAAAATAACATGAACATAAGCTTTTGAACTTTCTCCCGTAATTGAAAAATCCACAGAGAGGGCTGGTTTATAAAGAAAATAAAAAAAGAAAGCCTATATATAAATTTGGTATTACCACAACCACAGATGAAAATGGCTATTACAATGTAACTATTACTTATATATATTCAAGTCTCTATAACATGTCAAAAAGTAATAACTCTTTGGTATTTAATCAGAAGAGATTGAAATAATACATAAAGTTAAATAATTCAACTGACGCAGGTGTAGAGACCATTATTGTAAATGAAATCAGATATAAAATAAATTTGACTCCAGAGTCTAGAGCAATTTCGGCAAACTCTTGTTATAATATGACGTTCGCAAGTTACTGTGGTGCGTGATTTCGTATTATAAAATAGTTCTGGCATTTATATAGCATCTGAGAGTAGTGTATGACATGTGATATATTCTAAGTGCCTAAGGTAACTCCTATAACAGTTATGGTACGTAATATAATATAGCCTATAGCTTTCCACAATAAATGGACTATCTGACACATTCCTGATATTGGCGCGTCAAAGCGTCAAAAAGGCTCAATTTTTATATTTTCGTGATTGAATTAATGCTTTTAACATTTTTTCGATTCCGGCTTACCTTCATAAAAAATTGATACTTCGCCACTGGTATGGAATAACACTATGAAAATAATAATTATATTATTTTGTTTGTTCTAGATACATAATGATAGCACACCACAGCTGGTATGCAAGAGTATACCGCAAACACAATATAGCGCTCATGATCGTTTTCTCGTGGATGTTCTCGTACGGGATGCAGATACCGACGCTTATTGGAATCTGGGGTAAGACTAATTGTGAACAATGTTACTAACTATTATATAGCTACAACTAAATGAATTACGAAATTACTATCTATACTAATATTATAAAGAAGTAAGATTTGTATGTCTGTTTGTTTGTATTGAATAAACTCAAAAACTGAGGGAAAAGGGGGGGTAAAATGGACCCTAAAATAATGTATTTAGGGAAATCGTTATTTTTAAGTGAAATTTGGTTCAACGTACCTTAACCTATACTGTCTAAACTAAAATGTATAAATACATTCTGAAAATGTTTGGGAAAACATTCAAATCGATATATTTATGTTTTGAGAACTCCACTCTTTGAGGATTTCCTAAGTATTCTTCTATGGGTATTTATGTATATCCCAAAATGATTTCAAAAATGAATGTCCAACTGTGCGAAGCGACGGCCCGCTAGTAAAAATTAAAATCAAAATATTAAAATTTAAATATTAGGTGACTTTAGGTCACTTGTTTATTGATATCATTGGTTTAGGAGCTACGATGTCACAAACAGACCCACAGACACGTGATAGCACCACTCTTGTGTTTCGGGCCTTACATATTATTACTACAATACCAACCAATTTCTACTGTTAGAAAACATTATCTTTGTAAGGTATACCATTATCATAATAGAAAGTCATGATGATAAGTGAAATATTAAAATAATAGAATGGAACTATAAAATCTTTAAACGCATTTAATTTTATCAAACATTAACCGGTCACATAAAGGTACCCTTAGAGTTGTCTGAGCCCTTTGTAAGTCGGGATCACTGTTACAGCGGGGCATTCAAATATAATGAGAAATAAGTACAGGTTTTATTAGCAAATGTAACATCAATGTAAATAAAGTCATAAATGAGAATGAAATTCTACTCCGTTTGAGGACAATCAAAATATAACTGAACTGACTAAATTAACCAGTTAAATGTATACAGTTATTTATATATTAACCTTATACTTATATTATAGCTGCTACTTGCAAAGCTCAATCTGTATAAACAAAACTTTAAAGACAGACAGACAACACAGACTGAGGCCTATTAAACGAGGCAATGGAGCTAGTGAGCTCACGAAATTACCTTTGTATTCCTTTGAGACGTATAAATTTACATTTCATCTGATATAGCTATCTTTTAAGATGGTTAATCTGAATATGTTAGTTATTTGAGTTTAAATGAACTTTTAATTAATTTTGTTTTCCCTGAAAATAAATATAACTAACTGAAATAATTAGTAATAAATATTTAACGAGCTTTTATCAAAATTAACTTCTGTAGATAGCTTTTCGAACATATTTATGGTATATACTTATATTTAAACAAGTTGGTACAATATGAATAAATAAGGAATAAAAGTGGATCACCTATTTATTGAATATACAAAAAAAATATAAACAAGGAAACCTTTGGCTACAGAAAGAGCATCCTTAAATATGTCCACTCAACAAGTCCCACAGCGGGGTTTTTTAACACTAGGGTCTGCTTACCCTGAAATATGCAGATGTATTACCCTGATACAGCGTGAACCTGTCATATTTTTATATATATAATTACTTTAACATTTATTTATAACGTTTCTACGGGATACAGCCTGAAGCAATAAAAATAATATTAACTTTAATATTATTATTATTATTTAGTATTTTTCTTTTTCAGTTTTATATACGTAAAAATATATGTTTACAGGTAAATTCGACTATGATCCGGAGCTAGGCACGTGTTCGATAGTGCCGGATGATTACGGGCGCTCGGCAAAAACTGCTCTCTTTGTTATAGCTTTTATTGTGCCAGCTTTGCTCATCTTCATATGCTATGCAAGGATATTTTGGGTGGTTCACAGGTAATACGATATGACACATTTATACGTACGTGTATATATATATATATATATATATATATATATATATATATATATATATATATATATATATATATATATATATATCAAATGATCAACATCATTAGCAAATAAATTAACTTTTCTACATAACCAGGTACATGAATATATCTATAACTGTTTAATGCTCTGAAACACTTTCCTTATCTTTATAGGGCAAGAACAAATGGGGAGCTGACGTTTTTATACTATATTGAGTTTTACGGTATCATAAAATTGTGTAGGTACCTTGCCTATATAGATAGGGGTCAGACTACAAACTTTGTGGCCAAATAAAAACGGTATTCTTCAAAATTGAATCTTTTAATGCAATTTTTACTGCAAGCACTCGCTCTTAAAGGGCTTGTTATACTTTCATTTCAACAACTACTTGACATTACACTGCTGTAAGTGATCTTAGATTTATTCAATTTAGAGCTTTCCAATTGTATTCTCAAGTGATTTTTTTATCACATTTTGCAATATCTATGCTTGTCGATAACAAGGAGATTGGTATAAGCTTCTTATCCTCAACAAATAGTGGTTTAGGTAGACTTAAGTTTTCTACGTCGATGCTTCAGTTTCGCAAAAACGAACCAATCAAATTTATATAATATATTAATAGTAAAATAGTAAAAACTAGTAATAAATAAAATTACTCATTAACGGATTTATATCTCGCATGATTAAATATTTTAATGGTATTGGTCTATCAATTACGTTTTTAAACTACTTGAAGTAAAGATATGAAAGATATAAAAAATACAGTTTTTGTCACTATCTTCCCTCTCCACGCTTTATCCTGTACATAGCAGAGTAGCCAGAGCGAACCCAGTATCAACACTCTGTCTGCCCTGTCAGTCGTAATTTGTGACATTGCTTGTTGAATATTGTATATAATCGATTCCCCCGAATACTAGTAACTTTTCCAGCAATTTTATGTTGTATACAAACCATAAACTTTTATTTCTGAGACACACACACACACATACACACACACACACACACACACACACACACACACACACACACACACACACACACGCACACACATACACACACATGTATATGTCAAATAAATATTTTACTAAGCATAGCTTACCTTTCTATTACAGTTCAGAGCAAAGGATGCGTGAACATCAACGTTCGCAAAACACAAATCCCGGAACACTGAACAACGGTAGCGACAAGCGGTCCACCATAAAGGACACTAGAGAGACGAAGGCGCGCCGCAACGAGTGGAGAATAACGAAGATGGTGCTCGCTATCTTTCTGTCATTCCTCGTTTGCTACTTACCCATAACTATAGCTAAAGTTGCTGACAGTCACGTACATTACCCTGGTGATTATAATTATAATTTATTTGTATTTAATATTTATAGACTATTATAAGATACTAAATATGCCTAAGCTACTTCGTCGTTTTATATAAAAAAGTGGTAGAATTTTTTCAACATTTTACCAGTAACTTGTATGATTCTTTTGTCAAGTAAAATTTTGATGTTAGTTTTTGTTAAGTATACTTTCACAATACGGTATAATACCATGCGCCATGTACGAGTATGCATTATGTATGTAATTTAAATGAACAAAATATGTAAAATGAATAAAATTACCCACATACAATTTATAATGACTGAAGTAAGTAAAACTGTATCTATCGATTAGCCTAGTTAACTATTAGTCTATAACAAACCAATGGATATACATTAGAAGAAGCAAGTGGAACGGATTTATTCAAATTTTACTAACTTATCTCGTCATGTATACTTAAGTGTATTTAATTAAACATTAATTACACTTAAATGTACATGATCGATAAACTTGTACTCTGTCTTAAGATTACAATGTAAGTTTAAAAGTAATTATATTGTTACTTAATAAGAAAAACGTGAATTTAATATCCAAATGTTTTGCTTAAAATACACATTTGTCCATTTTATTGGCCTTAGATAAGCATCTAAAATTTTGATATGTGCTTAAAAACTTAACTAACTTTTAGCTTTTCACTCATTCTTGTGAATATCTAGCCAACGTTATTAACTTTAAAGTATTATAGCGACCAGCATGTCAAATTATAATCAGCTTATATATTATGTTTAAAAACTTCCCTTTTCTTTTCCTCCGTTCTTATTTCACTGGAAGCGTCAACTCCATTAATGTAGATTAAACGGAAAATATAAGATTATTCTTAATTGAGACGAAAAAATGTCGACACCATTTACAACCACCATTTGAAATTATTATATTGAAAATAATAATTTCAATTTAACTTAATTACAATTTTGCTATATTTATAACAACAAAAACAACCTGTTTCCAGTGTTCCACATCGCCGGCTACCTCCTGCTGTACGCAAGCGCTTGCGTGAACCCGATCATCTATGTGATAATGAACGCACAGTACCGAGCGGCGTATGCGGCTGCGTTATGCTGTCCTCTGTCAAGGCTGTCCGGCCTCACCAGCGGTGCGTATCCTTCATCGCCAGCATGCCATCATATCAAGAAACCGGAGCGCACGTCCGCGCTAGCCTCCTATTTACGAACGTGAAGGTATCATTGCATGATGAAATTGCATGATCATTTTGTTCTATTTTGATTTGGGTAAACGGAGGTTTATATCGTGTTTAATGGTGTTTGTATGTTTGTTTGTGTGTGTTAATGTTGGGTTTCATAGTCAAAAGTAAATTACAAAAGTTGTATAACCCTCCAAGCGCTCTGACCACTAAGCTATGCGCTCTTCATTAAGCTGCGTCAAAGGTAAAAAGCGCGGGTTGAAATTTTTACATGTTTTCTTTAAATCTTCTTTCTGTCCTTAGTGTGGATTAACAATTTAGAAATCATAAAAATATTTAATAAAAATAGCATTATCTTTTGCCATATAATTGTTCTTTAATAATATTTGTGTAGCGAAAATTTGTGAAAATCTCCCTACAGAGATGCTAACTACGTAATAAGTTGTATAAAGCACATAAGAATTTCGATGAAGCTTTCTTGATGAAGAAAGCAGGCTTAGTGGTCAGAGCGCTTGGACAGTTTCCATGAGGCGCGGGTATCGTTAAGTAATAGTTGATTAATTTTATAGCCAGAAACTTGGATTTATTATTTATTTCGTATTTTATAATCTTTTCTTATTCATTTTTAGGCAAAGGGGCAAAATTATATGTTTTCTAATTAATTAATAAAATCAATCTGTCACTAAAAATAACATTAAAAATGACATTAGCACTACTAATCTACCTAAATTCATTATAAAATTATAACATAATCATTATATTAAAACATCTTAGTAATTCTATCTCTATATTATATTGACACAATAAAGGTATCGTATCTGGCTTGTTCACATTTTCACGCATAACACTAAATGCACGTTATAGTACGAAGGTTTATTGTTCATAAAAATATTATTTTTGTAGTCATTTTCACTCTTTATACATATTTCTTTCTTATTATTTATTCAGTTGAGATGATTTTTTTTTAAATAATATATTTATATATTCAATCTAATATGAATATTGTAAACAAATTTTATATATAAAAAATCTGTTACAAAATTGAATATTCTTTAAGAATAAATCTAAAAAATATTATAATTTATGTAATATTATAAGTGAAAGATGGAGTATTATGTATTGGACCTCTCTGTAAAGATTAAAAACGTCATAAGTTAAGTTGTGATCGATTCTAATATCAACCTTTATGTATATCAACACAGAACACCTCTTGCCTAGCAATATATTTATTATTACACCATTCTAGTAGGTAATAAAATAATCTTCCTCCTTCCCTCTCACCTCCATAAGGATTAATATAATTAATCATATATTTAATTAATTATTAAGAATATAATTAGGTACAGCCTCTGCCTATAAAGTGACGGTTTGTGGGTTCGATTCTCAGTAGAGTGTCGTCACTGAACACGCAATGCCTCGAAAGATGGAAAGCGGGGAACGGAGTGTCTTAACTCTAGGTTCATTGAGCCTACGGTTCCCTCTGCTTATATGCCTGTATGTGTATAAATATAAAATGAATTATCTAAAAATATAAGTATCACAAACAAAATAAAATCATAGTATATTATTATTCTCTAACACTTTCTATTTTCAAAGCATCAATAACTAGTCTTGAATTCTTTTAGAGAAATGGAACGAGCGTCACGGATACAGCTACAGCAACACACGAACGGTTCTAAGCCAGGTGTCGCTGGGGGAGTCGAGGGCAGACCCTCGGGCCTCCGGGAGGTAGATCCACGGAAGTACCTCCCAGGGAAGTCCCTCAGCTATGGACCTAGGAATGACACGCTTACCACCATGGGATCGAATATAAAAACCACGAGATTCGAAATTGACTACGCTTAACCATCGCTCATTGGCTCGACGTAATTAAATCACCTGTTTATATATACTAATTAAGGGACATAATTTAATTTTCATAATATCCGTCCAGCTAATTAGCGATGTTTAAGTTTATTGTACATAGATAAGTACCTATTTATATTTACCGATTGATATTATAAATGTATAATGTTATGTTTGTTTAGTAGAACTATATTTGAAAGGTGCTCGATTTACTTTAATGACAAAAATTGTAGTAAAATACGATATGATAGGACAAGAAAAAGCAAAGAGATTTTATGTTTCTTTGTTTCTGTAACGTCAAAATTCAGAATAAAAAAATACATTCCAAAATGTTATATACCTCAATTAATTCACATTCCAATATAATATCTAATAGTTATACGATTTGATAAATTTTTTTTTATATTTTAAGTGCGGACCAAAGATTATAAAAAAATACATTTATTTTTAAGTCTATCAGTTAAATTATTGTGTAAAAATGAAAATATTATGTTTATTAAAAAAAGGAAGTATTACTTTGTGAAAATAAACACAACTTTAATACTCATGGAAACAACTCTGTCTTAATTTAAAAAAGGTAAATAGTAAATGTTATATAGATATTTTATTCAAAATATATATTTGACTCTAGAATAATATATAATTATATTTCTTTACATCTCAATAAATGTTACACGAATATTTAAAAAAGAAATAAAAATACAATAAATTCTACATCGTATTTTACCACTTAAGATAAGAATGACATGACAATAATATTATTTTATAATTAAGCTTATTATTAATAACTGGCAGTATTTTAAAGCTACTTTTATTTTTTATTTATATTGACATAATACAATATGTATGTACGTAATCCAATGCCATATTATATTTAAGAATTCGAATTTGATGTAATGATTAGTTGTAATTAGTTAATGTTATTTATTTTGTTTTTATTTCATAGCAATCACTGTGACATTATGAAGATTGTTAAAATAAAGAAAAAAAAATACATTTTTTTTGCATTCTTTACACTTACCGGTCATTACATAGTGATGTAGTTTCAATAACAGACTTTTATGGGCAAATCAGTCAAATTCTTTAAATAAGTCGCTAAACACTAATAACATTTTGTGACTTCTTCCATGTGACATAAATGTGCTTAAGAACTGCACTTCTTCTTTATCCACATCGGTAGCTTGCTTTAACGAATTCATATTGCTCACTTAATAATATTTTTCGCATACGTTGCTTAGTGATGACAAACAAGAGTTAGTCTATAGTTAGTTGACCCACCAACATTGGAAAAAACTTTCAATGCTATAAAAGCTCAAAAAAATAATAAATCACCGGACAGTAATGCACATCCTAATAGAACTGTACCGTCTTCTACAGGTCGTGTCAATTGCTGGACTACGCTGATGACCTCAAGGTCAAAATAATTACTGGCTAAGTCCTTTGAAAATCTTAAGACTGTGTGAACGATAACAAAACAAAATACTGTCTGAATTTGAAAAGTGTACAGAGTTTATTTACTTAGGATCAATGATTACCAGCAACAATGATGTGAGCACTCAAATTAGTAGACAGATTATTCTGTCCAATAGATGATACTTTGGGATCTCACTTTCTGTGCAAGAGCACTAAACTCGCACTTTACAAGATCCTAATTTACGCCCGGTTTTGACGTATGATTAGGTAACATGGGTGCTCAGTAAAAAGGATGAAAAATCCCTGCTCGTTTTGAACGTAAGATACTGAGGCGAATAATCGGGCCCATATGTGAAGATGGCGAATGGCGTAAACTTTATATATCATGAGATCACTTGCTTACATATCACTTGCTTTCTGACGCTAACGTGATGCAGTTCAATAAAACAAACAGAATGTGGCTTAGTCACATGCAACGCATGGAAAGTATCAGAGTGCCGAAGTGAATGCTCGATTCCATTACAGATGGCAAGCGTAGAATTTAAAGACCCAAACTCAGATGCGCTACTATTTGGCTGTACAAAATAATATTTAGAAAGTAATCTTTATATGTATTTATATGAATAATTATATGTATATTTCTATGTATGAGATATAGATATATATTGAAATATTATTTATATTTATATTTGTGTAGTATATTGTATTATTTCATATGTATGTCTACTCACTCTTAAAATATATATATATATATATCTTCTTCTTCTTCCACTTTGCATTATCCCGGCCTATTGCCAGGGTCTGCTTTCCTACTTAGTCTACTCCACTTTGCACGGTCTTGAGCATCCTCAGTGGTTAGTCCATTGGCTTTCATGTCGTGCGTCACGACGTCCAGCCATCGCTTCCTTGGACGTCCGGGGGGTCTTTCTCCAGGGACAGACATATCAAGGCATTTTCTTCCGACGTAGTTCTTAGGCCGGCGCAAAACGTGGCCATACCATCTCAGACGACGCTCTTGGAGCTTATCCGCTACGTCACGGACCCCAAGACTACCTCGAATGAATGTGTTGCGTATGCGGTCAGCCCGAGTAACGCCACACATCCACCTCAGCATCTTCATCTCCGTTACGTGAAGCTCCTGAGTGTGCCGAGATAATGCTGGCCAACATTCGCTGCCGTATAGAAGAACTGGACGGATCATGCTCTTGTATATCAGCCCCTTGAGTTTGGGCGGTATTACGCTTACGCTACCACACAAATATACTTTTGTGTTGATGCATCTAAGGTTACCTGTATGTATGATCACTATTAGTGATAAGGTCACCTTTATATATATATATATATATATATATATATATATATATATATATATATATATATATATATAAAGGTGACCTTATCACTAATAGTGATCATACATGCAGGTAACCTTAGATGCATCCACACAAATATACTTTTGTGTTGATGCATCTAAGGTTACCTGTATGTATGATCACTATTAGTGATAAGGTCACCTTTGCATGCTACGTTCCTATGATTTTGTTTAATTTATTTTTTTCTTAATTTGATTTTAAATTAAAAAAAAACAATTTAGAAGCAGTCACCGTTTCTAATTCTGAATTTAATATTACATTATTAATTAATAATGTATAGGATCACTGACAACTCAAGACGTCTCAATTGTAATCGTAATAGCCTTTAATTAAATTTAGCCTGGATACAGATATATATTTATAAATTGTATATATCATTATTATACCTATATATATCATTATTATTTTTATATTTCTTTTTTGGATAGGAACATTTCTACCTTCCCACCTTCAATAGTCACGATTTCAGTGTCTC
This sequence comes from Dione juno, assembly GCA_037127375.1. NCBI lineage: Eukaryota > Metazoa > Arthropoda > Insecta > Lepidoptera > Nymphalidae > Dione > Dione juno. Next base: position 3,311,042 of record JAXRJS010000032.1, on the reverse strand, counting down.
AAACAGCTCTGCCCCGAAAAAGTAAAGCAAACGTCGATACTGCCCGACTAATTTATTTTAGCTATTTTCATATCATTTATGGAATGCTGATATGTGCCGCAGTTATACATTTAATGAAATCAATTTATAATCTTTGAGCTCAAGATGTTCTGCTAATTTCATAAAAAGGTATTTTTACATTGTCTTTACAATATTTATATACCATGCTGGCACTAATAGTCTAAATCTTAATGAAATTGCATATATTCATTAAGGACAATAATTATGAGAAAATATAAAAAAATATTCTATATGATGTGTATATATATATGATGTGAAAATATGTTTTACTTAATCAAAAATAGGGAAAATTTCCTGTTACCGACATCGAAGCTCCAGTAATCAATACCCTGTAATCGATATTCACCAGTAAATGATACTTAATTATCGACTTCAACAGAATTTGCGGATGTCGAATAAAAGTAATCTTGTAATAAATCGAAAAAGAAAATAATTTTAGTGTACTTATTGCGAACTTACATAACCAGACATGGCACTGAGTCTCCGCTACCAAAATGATAATATCCTGGAGATGCCTTTGTGTCGTATCTGTTGTTACAGTGAGTTGTTCACTGTCCAAGCAACGAATCTGTGGAATGCGTGCTACGAGGCAGTCTAAATCCCTAAATCTATTTAAATATTAAGTAAAAAATTACTATCATTAAATGTTATGTATATTTTTATGTATACATATATTTTATACTGGTGATCTTGGAGTTTAATTAAGCTAAAATGGGCTCATATCGAAATAATATTCAAAACATCTTCAGTATATCGGATTTACTCTAACATATTATACAAATATTACTTGTATAAACTTTCCTCTCAAATTGCGCAATCAATTAATGAAAATCGTAAAAAATAAATTGTACATAACAACGTATTTGGTTATTGCATAAAAAATATATGTTAAGTACTTTTTTGAAATAAAAAATATATAAATTATTTTTTATGCAATATTTCAGTAAGTAGACACTTTTCTAGTTTCTCACATCACACCGAAATTTAAGCACCATATCCACTTCTTACAATCGGAATTTACATGTCAATATCATTTCTTTTTTTACCTCCTAAGTATACCGCCTTTTTATTTTATAACGTTGTCAATGCTTAAAATAATATTTATATAACACCAATAAACTATTATTTCAATTTTACCTAAAAATATGGTCAAAATAAATAGAAAGATAATTAATTAATTCGACAAAATCTACTTCTATCCTACTTGCACAAAAACTTAACAAAAATACAAAACTTGAAAATAAATATAAAATTGTAACGATGACTGGACAGGAACTGGTTCCTAAGCACTTTGTACACACGCTTACCACTTGACAATACGTTATTATCGTTATATTTTGGACTATTCACACACAGTGTGTTAATTTAGTACATTGATATGAAACAACATTAAAAATAAATAAAGCTTATTTGAAGTGGCAAGTCTCCATTGGCAATGCAGTCCTTTAAACGTTGAGGCCAGTTATCAATAACAGCAAGCATCCTTCCTATGGGAAAATTCTCTACTCCCTTCGCATGGACTTCCTCAATCGTATCGAATTTTTTAGGGACTCTAAATTAACATGACATTTAGAGCTAGCCTTACTCTCTAAAACATAAATCATAATGCACTGGAGCATTAAGATCACGACTAGATGTAAGTTTACGGCCAGTCTTCACCTCTATGAATAGAGCTTTATGATCCGGCGCCGAGTGTTGCAGAAAGGACCATTCTTGGTTATTGGACATGATGTTGTTAAAGGGCTTAAATACCTGATCGAGAATAGATATACTTGTGCTGATGTTTTGATATCTTTGTCACAAAAATATGGCTGTCAGTCTTTCATAGGAAACACCCATACCATCACAGTAGTCAGACGACGTTGTACTCTGTTGACTAAATTGGAAGCTTCTTTAAAGCTTTCAGCGTATACCAAGAAATTGAATAATATTTTGAAGGGTAAAATATTATTCAATTTCTTGGTGAAATTAATAGTTAAATATTACGAAACACCATCAAAATCCTCATTGCGCCCCATTGTAAGGGGTGTATCCAAATCGGTCAGGTATATGTTTATTTTATGTAGCCACCCAAAGCTCCAGACTGCTCCTCGACTGTTCAATGCCGATGTCAGAAAGAGCTTTTTAAGTAATTTGCTTCTTTGACATTTTCTCTTTGTTGTAGAGACCCATTTTATTATAGTTCTATTGTAAATATATTATTTGTCTGGCGTTAGATAATATATATTATATATTTCCTGAAGTAAATAATGGAATTTATCCACAGCCACTCTGTTAAATCCGATGGAACTAGTTGCTGCCGATGTAGCTTCTGATTTTACGGATGAATAGATCCGGGTTATACCTTAAAAATTATCCTATTAATCAATCTGCGCCATCTATCATTTTATTATGATTTCACAGGATGACGGCAATAATTCCAAAGAAATATTTCTGCTTCTTCATCATCATCATCTGCTTATTGTTTGGAAAATACGAGTTTGAAGTTACCCGAAGCTAAGTTAAGATATAACTTTCCCCTTCTTTATTTTGTTGAAATGACATTCCAATGTGGTTTGGGCTGCTTTTCTGTAGTTTAATGTTTTGCTTAAAACTTGATGAAACTTCATCGGTTGCCTGTTTCTAGCTTTCTACAGGCCAACTGCCTCTCAAACTGATATTTTTATACGCTCGTACCATTTTTTATACCTAAAACAAAATAAAAATGAATAAATCGGCACATAAGGCGGGAACCTCATGGAACTAATTTGGCCCAAAAATCCCCTCGTACCTTATACTGTTTAAAATAAGGAACAAGAAAATTCAAATAATAGCTAGCTAGCTGTATTAATACATAACGTCGCTTAAAAAACATACCAAAAAATTATAGTAGTCACATAAACACTTACCTTTTTACTTATATTGAGTAATATGGTGCCTGCATGAAACAGGCTACCATTGTGTTACTGTTGTATAATAAACTCATTACTTTTGAAAAGAGCAAATGAGCTAAGTTTCTTGTCGGCCCTTTTCAGCAGAACTATCTTCTGAACTTGTGGTAGCTTTATGTTCATTCGAAATCTGTATAGATTAGAGATTCGAATGATACTAACGAGAGAAACGGGTTCGCCACATAAGAACAACGTACTCTTTTAGAAATATATTAAGTAAAGTAATTCAAAATGGAACTTCCTCATATGATACTAAATAAATATATACGATCCATCTATGTCATCTCATTTGTTACTAATTGAGTAATTCACAGGCGACGCATAGCCGAAACAACAGGGTGTAAAAATTGCAAGCAGAGAATGCCGAAATTCCTTTGAAAAAAGCGGCACTTTATTTTGTATTAATCAATTCATGATTATATCAATTCATGATTATATGAATTTGTAATGGCTTTTTTTCGTAATATACCTATAAATCTCTAATTTTCGATTTTATCCTTATTGTCAAATCTCAAAACGGAAAAAACCTATAGGATTAGATTACGCGGCCAATTTCATACAATTGCAAAGACGAAGCATAAACGCTAGTATTTTCGACTGTTCTGTTTTGGCTGTTCAGACAACAAAGTCAAAGTTAGGATTTTTCTTTTGAAGTAAAATCTTAAAAACATATTTTGTCACCCGCGATGACACAACTCTTTAGTAATTAGAAGCTACGAGAATAATTCTTCAAATATTATAGGGGCGTATCTAGTTATGTTCTATTATTCACATAAGGTGATGATAATGGAAGGTATAATTCCTCAACTCTGAAATTTAGCTTGTCCTTTTTCTTTTTTTTCGATTTGTATTCTCGTTGTAGAGTGTTGCCTCCAGTCAGATCACCTACTAATCTGCAGGGAAAGCCTAGAATCTCTCTTGTAGGTGTATTATAGTACGCCTCTTTAGGTAATTTGTATAGTTTTGGCATGGGCCAACTGGGCTGTAAGGTTATTGGAGTGTTTGACAGTTTTTCTCATAATATAACTTGGCAGTTATTCGAATTTCTATAATTGTACTCATATTTAGGTGCTCATGAATCTCCTTTTTTGTGATGTACCAATGCGCATTGCTTGTCGTTCTTGTTGTTTTGTCATTGGAGTATTGTAATATTAGATGCTGGCACTATCCCAGATTTATATGCTATACATTTAAATTGGCTTGAGTACTGATTTACATTTTAGTAGTTTATTGTCAGTGGACAACATGCTGTTTATTCCGAGAAGCCAGGTGGAAGTAACTGTAGCGGATATTAAGTTCCTCTCTTTGGGTTTTTATATTTTTTTGCCATGTTAGCCGGTGATCCAAATGTATGCCTAGATATTTGACATTATCATTATCCGTGACGTATATGAGGTAAGCCTCATGTTCAGTGTTCTCATTTGGAGTAGACATAAGGTAGATGTTCAGAAAATGTTTCTGCTTTTTCCATAGCCGTTCTTGCCCAAAAACCATATTGTTTTCTTATGGGAGTGTCCTATCATTTACCTTTGTGGATCTTCATAGAGAATGTTAGGAGAGGGATTTATTAAGGGTGTCACAGAGAGAGATCTCAGCTTGAATTTCAATGTCTCGTCATGCTAACTGTGGATTAAATATTATTATTAAGTGGCCTTATTCATAGCTATTTTAAAAAACTTGTGTGTACTTTGGTGTCAAACTCTACGTAGTCTTCTATTAAGAAAAACATTTTTAAAGAAAATTTAAAGAAATTTATAAGTCTACACTGAGATTCTGACAAAGGTGTGCTATGCCAACAAGCTTTCTATATAAGAGTGGTGACATATTTAGCTTGCCTATATAACCTTATACTATACTTCAAATTCTATTCAAATTGAAATTAAAATTCGTTAGTTTTAGAGCCATGGCAAAAATAAAATGAACAGATACATAATTACTAAATTTAACAACTACATTTAATTTAATATGACACCTACACTATGCCTTTGATCAAAATAGGTCCCAAACTTTCAGTCCCAACAGTGAACTAAAAAGTATAAATCATATAAGTTATTTGAAACAATCTGGACTGTTTATCCCTTGTGACAATATTATCTGCTATCTAATAAATTGGAAAATAGAACTACTACTATGGATGCATATCGTTTTCTAATCTAAATATTATAGAGATTAGAAAACTTAACAAGAACACTACTCGAGGGACTAAGGTGAAGAATTGATCAATACGATATTAAATATGATTTTTACTTAATATTTATTAAAACTGGGTGTAATTCGATCAACGATGGTCGGGGAATCTCTGTACCTATCTATTTCACTTTTACGTATATTCAGCGATTGTCAGTGGTCCAGCTATTTGGGTACCTACTTGTGATTTATTTTGAAAAAAGTGGATTCTTGAAGACAATTAGAAAATACAGACCAGCTGTTGGATCTGTGCTTGTGACTTTTTTCCTATCATACCATAGTTTAAATAATGGCCTTTTAAGACTCGAAATTCGATTTTTAGTATATTACACAATTTAATAAAAATACTGGTGGTTTTTCGACAACTAATTTCAAAAACAACAGATTTTTTTAAATTTATTGGTGCTATAATATTTAATTGTAATGTTTATAGCTATTATCAATGTAAATATTTTCAAAAGCTCCACATAATTATTCATATTGCTGTTTCTGCTCTATTAGAAATTCCTAAACGCTATTTATAATTGTCAGATATTTCGAACTGTCACTTATAGAATGCAGCCACAAATTTCCAATGAATATGGCTAACTTGTGAGTTAACGTGATAATATAACAAAGAAAATAATGCATTAATTATTATTTTTGTTTAAGTCACTCTTGCAGATATGTTTTTCTGTAGTACTATCAATATAAAGTCTTTCAAATACTAACGAGTGCTTTAGTTAAGTTAGCGTGTGTATAACATCAAAAATGGATGTTGTCGGCAGTGAAATTGGACAAAAGATGCGGGTGAATTTATAAAATTTTAAAATATTTATAAAATATAATATGATTTCAATCATGTTTTTATCTATTTCATATACTCAACGAATGTCATAATAATGCGTTATGTGTTTCATACTTAGAAAATGTGTATTGTAAAAAATCGATAATATTGAATAAAATTTATTTCTTTTAGTCTGCTATCAAGGCCAAATTGACAGAACTGGGGTGCTATGTTGGTAAGCTTGTGTCATTTATTGATCATTAAATTTACCTAAATAAATAGATTGTTGACACTAAATACAGTTGATAAAATAGCAATAAGTATAAATATATCAAAATAAGTATACTGCTTCTTTCTTAGATGATGAGCTTCCCGATTATGTCATGGTCATGGTGGCAAATAAACGCACCAGAGCTCAGATGGAGGATGATCTGCAATTATTCCTTGGAGATAATACGGAGTTATTTGTTAATTGGCTTCATCAAGTGTTGAAAAAGTTACAAGAAGTTACTGTAACTTCTGTGCCATTAAGTAAGACTTATTTATTAATATATACTATTATAACTTATACTATTTTGATATAACAAGAAATGTTATATAGAGTAATAACTTTTATAAAACACAATTATTTGTGTATAAAATGTTATAATATGTTTAAACTTAACTGAAAATAGTTACATTCAGCTATTAATGTTATAATTAAATTTTAAATTCACATATTTAAATATATTGTTCTCTAGAAACAGATATTGAAAAACAAAAAGAAAGGTCAGCATCTAAAGAAAAGAAACAAAAGGACAAAAAAGATAAGATAAAAAAGGGAGAGTCTTCAAAGAAATCAAAAAAGAAAGAAAAAGAGAAAGCCCGTAAAAAGGAAGAAAAGAAAGCTCATAAAAGTAAGAAGAAAAATAAAACAGAAGATATTATTAGACCCAACATCCCACCACTGTTGATGAATTTGGAGAAAGAATCTGAACCATCAATTACAGATGTTTTTGCTGGACAAATTTTGAAAAATCATGGAGTTATTTTAGAGCCATATAAAGAAGAACCAAAACAATTAGAAACTAAAGTTTTAAAAAGACCAATTGTTCCAATCATTGAACTCGAAAGTATTACATCAAAATCTGACGTTAATAAAGATGCAGAAATTAATCAAAAATCTACCGATACTAAGGGTGAACAAATAAAGGAAATGAATCAGATTGAAGCTAAAATACAAGGATTGAAACAAAAATTATCTGAGCAACTGGATTCTATGTCTGATGATGAAGACTTTCTAAATATAAGAACAGAAGCCGAAGAATTAATGAATGATCTTGGTGAGGATGTGAGCCAGGTATGATATTTTAATAAATCTTATATAAAAAGTCATATTTCTTTTTTTATTTTCATTTTATATTTCTTTCACAAAAAATAAGAAGATGTAGTATAAATGACTCCCAATCTCATAACATTCCTGAAGGCTCTCACAAGAATAAAGATATTATCTGTGTAGTTTCCAATCTTGTAGATACTGATTTAGCTGATTTAATTAAAAGCTTTCACTAATGCCATTGTGACCCAGATGAGGTCTGACTGATTTAAGCAATCAATGAATTTGAGCCTTGTATATTTATATAATATACATTCTTTCTTAATCTGATAAGAGACAGTTGATCTACCCAGAATCCAATATCTGTAACTAAGTAATAAATATGAGTTTTCCTGTTCTGTGACATTTTGGAGTCATTTTTTACTGTCAAACATAACATAGTAACTAATGAAAATATCACTTTACAATTAGTCACAAATATATTATATAATAGTAGTTTTAAGACACTGCTATCTCTCAGGTATATATATATATATATATATATATATATATATATATATATATATATATATATATATATATATATATATATATATATATATATATATATATATATATATATATATATATATATATATATATATATATATATATATATATATATATATATATATATATATATATATATATATATATATATATATATATATATATATATTATTTTTTTATTGATCTGCATTCATTCAGTGGCAAGACTACAGGCAGATGAGTTCTGTGTAATAAAAGTGGGTTTCAATAGGTCATTGGCTATAAGCATTTGGGAGTTGAGAGTTGAATACAATATTTCTCTTTATGTAAACTATTTCTGATTGCACAGGTGGAATGTTCCGGTATTTGTGTAGCTTGTAATTTTTGGAAAACTTTGTGTGTTAGCAATAGATCTCAGAATGTTATTTTAAGAACAATATATAAATGAAAATATGTATTAATTTCAGGAATCGTCTCAGCCTCCGCCCACCACACCTCCCTTGCATACTCGTAAAGTTACCATTCCAATACCTGACATTCAAAAGCCTTTGAAAGAAAATGACATTGAAACTTTGCCTCAAATAGAATTAAATCTACCAAAAAGACCGATACGTGAACGACTCGGCGCTAGAGAGCTGCCAAAATCTGATGTAAAGGAAAAAGAAAAGGAAAAATCAAAAGCAAAAGCAAAATGTCAAAGTCCTGAAAGGTTGTTAATTACAATCATTTAAGGTAGTAAGAAATTTTTTATATAAATGGTTAATAGAACCAATTTATAAGTGTCTACATAAACATATATATTTAATTACATAATATTTTGAAATAGTTCACTTCTATTTTTTGTTCTAAACAAAAAAAACTTCTTAAGGATATTTTTTACATAAAATAAAAAAATTAAAAAAAACTAAAAAATTCTTAAGGATATTTTTTACATAAAATAAAAGAAACATTTGGAATTTGAGTATCTGTAATATTACATATGTATATTTTAAGAATTATTTTGGTATTATGATCAATTAATTCCATTGAATAAAAATAATGTTATTAAATAAATATAAATATGTCACGAAATAACACAATATTATTTAATATATTGATAGTAATATAATTTTAACCTTTATTGATTTATAGAAAAAATTAACAAAAGTCTGAGTAGCTCATTAGAATTTGTTTTTTAATAATCTGTACTGTGCTATGATACATAAATAGAGTAGTATTTTTTAATATTCTAAAAAAATATATCATTATATTATTTTATAACTTGGAGTACTTAGTTTGTTTTCGGTTGTATGATTTTACCCGGAAAATGTACTGTTATATTTTATTATATTAGTAATTCATAATAAGTATAGTATACATATTTTATATTTATTTAATCGGAAGCCAACGTTGTATACACACTATATAGAACAATATATATATATATATATATATATATATATATATATATATATATATATATATATATATATATATATATATATATATATATATATGTGTGTTTAACTATACTAATACCTAAATTGTTTACCACTTTTAAAGGCTAACTTAACATGCATATAAGAAAAAAAATAAGACAAGAATACATCATTCTTTGGCGTGACAGTTTAAAAAAAAAGAAAAAAATATTACAACATACATTTAAGTTTTGGAACATGATGGAACTTTAACCAATTCCTCATTTTGATCATTCAAACTAGAATATATTCTAAATATATTATTGTCTCAAACAGAATTTATATCCACAAACATCATTAACTCTGACACATCAGGCAATTACTGTCTGTAGACATGTCGGGTTATATCTCTTGGTTATATGAGAATTAGGGGCCCAGGTCCTTATTATACTTATTTTCTCCAAAAAATAAGCAAGAAATGTTGATAGGCCATATTGTATTTGTTGGGCCATTCGAGGCCCACGTTAGACCGGTTGGTTCCGCTACTCGGGCTCCATATGCCCTTTGAGATAAAGGCTACATATAGAAGTAATATCTAATAGGAATTTTACATATACATCTATACTCATAAAATAACATGTCCTGACTGACTGACTGATTCATCATCGCCGAGCGCAAGGCAATAAACATGAAATCTGGCTGTATATTCATTTTGTGTAGGCACCCACTAAGGATTGTAGAAAATAGTTATTTTGAAAGTAAAATAAACAAAGTTGTATTTAGACTAATGACTTAAAACGAATAAATACGTGTTACAGAAATTTTGGTAATTTCACCTAATAAGAGATTAAATAGGGATTGAACGCTTGCTTTGATTTTTAATTAACATAATATGTATTTTAAATTAATTTGTAAATTGATAGACACATTTCATCATAATAATTTAATTATAATAAAAAACTTTCAGATTTACACCTGAAAAGAATGTTGAAATGAAACCCAAATCAGCTAAAAGTCGACTGGGAAATCAAACAGAACCGCAAAGGAAATCTTCTATGTCAGACGATAATACTGAAAAATCTGAGACTAGCAAGAGGCTCACATTCAAAGTAGGATATATTTTTTTTATTAAACGTCATACCAATATATTTTTATCTGTCAATTGATAGTTACAGCTTTATATATTGAACATACTCTATTATTTACCGAAACTTGGCTTGAGTAGATGATAGTACTATTTTAAATTATTTTTGTCGGTTAGCTACTAGGTTACTAACGTAAGAGTTTTAAATAATCACAAGCTCTCATCAGCGGCTTCGCCTTTGCTATCAAATGCCAATAACTTGGTAATCTCGGTACTCGAGGTAATTCTGATCGCAGCTATAGTGGGTTACATCGAAACGATTTGTATGATGTAATATGATATAGCCTATAGCCTTTCTCTATAAATGGACTATCGAACACAAAAGTAGTGGAAGAGCCAGTAGTTATGGAGATTAGCACGTTTATGCTAACAAACTCTTTTGCTTTATAAGTATATAATAAATGACAGATTGATTTGTGTTATATTTAACAGGGTATCCGTACTAGAACGTGCAAGTCGGTCGTCGTGCGCGTCCGTAGTGCGCGTGCGGCCGCGGCCCCGCGTCGGCGCGCCCGCCTCCAGTCTGCTGTTGCGGGCCGTTGCTGATGCTCACAAGAGTTTGTTGAATGTAAGTTGATATATATTTAAATAATATTAAGTTAAATATATTTGGCTCGGTACAAAAACACACACAGTGTAATTTGAATAACTAAGCAAACAATTTGGAGTAAGTTCCAAAGCTTTAGAAAAATCCTTTAAATAGCGTATATAAATATTCATAATAATGTAATTTGTAAGTGTGTTGCAAAATGAAAAAAATACTCGTCTATTGCTGATTACATATAATGATTTAGAATGAATTCCGGATGAAAGTACATATTTCTAAATATATGAAAGAATCGTTAGCCACCAAGAATTTCTTCTCTTAACTTTTCTCTCCTTTTACATATATTCCCAAGCTGGAATTTAATATTTACGGGTAACGTTTTTAACATAAGTTTCAATCTACAGGTACCACTGAAACTAGACCCAGAACAACCTAAAATAAAACGCGCCCTAGTACTACCGATGCGTCGCGTTGAAGCCCATAAGATTGTTATACAAGTGCCAGTGGAGACACACACAGAAAATCAAGGGGACCTTAGTATGGAGGAGGACAGTGAGGGGGAGGAGAAAAAGTAAGAATAAATACTCTAATACAAATTCTAATGCTTATAAAATATACGCTATGTACGAGTATATAGATACTTTAGTGTTTTGGCTTTATAGGCTCCTCCTACTACTCAATACTTAAGATGTGTACAGCTATTTAGATGCTATGTCACTGCGCCGTGATGGCTTCATATAATACTTAATAGAAATCGTTCGTTAATTTCTTTATTCTCTTATTGAATTACAGAACAACATCAAATTTAACTGATAAAGTAGAATTCACACCAACAAACATAACTAAAGTGATCACCAATACTGAATATGTACCTAAGACTAGTGAACAAGATGACGTCATCGTTGACAGCAGGTATATACGCTTCTGTTAATTTTTTAAACAATATTTTAGCTAGCTGGCTTGGCTGCTTTCATAGAGTGTCCTGACAAATATTTATTACTGGGCATACGCGTGTTCGCACCCCTAGACTCCTAGACCCATTACTTTCATACCTCCGATACCTCCTCCCACCTCTTCTGTTTTTGTATCTCTGTTTTTCTATGTATAAGTGTTATGATAGATGATAAAGGCATTGGTAATGTTAAATGTCTACTCATGTGTTTATGTTATTTCCAGTACTATTCACAATGCAACAGCCAATAAAGACAAGGGGACTCAATTTATAGTGACTATGGATGGATACCACCCAAACGCCTTTCTTGCTAAGAAGTTAAAAACAGAAGGCCTTCTAGATGATGAAGAGGGAAAAGGTAAAACAAAAGAAAAGACCAAACCCACAGATGAACCTACAGAAAACAAGAAACAAAATGAACAGACACCTCCGCCAGAAAAAGAAGATCCTTCCAAAGATATTGAAATGTCAGAAAGCGAAAAAGAAATACAGTCAAAAAAAAGATTAAGTAACACAAGCGAGGAAAGCGATACTCAAGTCATTATAAAACAAGAGGACCAAAAATTAATTGAAAAAAGAAAAAGTAGTGAAGCCAAAGTTAAAAAAATTGAAGTCCCTCCGGTCAAAAAACGTCGGGCATCCCCGATTATATTTGATGTGGGAAAGAAGGAGAAAGAAAAAGAAAACGAGAAAGTCAAAGCAAGCGAGAAAGAAAGTGAGAAAGTAATAGATAAAGATAAAGATAAGGAGAGTGCAAGAGAGCGAACTATAAGCGCTAGTAGCGATAGCGTTACGTTAACTACAATTTTAAATACAAGCAAATATGATTCTTTACCACCATGTAAGTGTTTTAAGTATTTTTAAATAATTTTATGGGTATAATGTATATATTAGTTAAATTTTATATTCAAGTTATATTTTTTTTACTTTTGTTCTATATTGTCTATATATTCATTTATATATTATTATATTTTGATATTAAATAATTGCATTGCCGTCAATATGTAAAATTCGAAATATTGCGGCTCATTGTCCCGAAATATTTGCGTCTTTCCTTGTCACTGAATTATGACGTAAGAAATGGTTGCGGTAGCTAATTCTGCTGAACATCTGTTAATCGAGGTACTCATGTTCTATACATAAAGGATTTCCTTTGAGGCGTTCTAAATACCCCATGTGTATACAACACTCCATTCTTATAGGTTATTACAATACTTGCTTATTATAATAAAATAATAACAAAATCATGTAATTTGCGCATACTTTCCTTTTCTGCTACCCATGTTTCTTTTGCCCAGTCAATTATATTTGCATCATCGCATAGTCTAATAATAGTAGCACAATTGATAATAAAATTGTTTTTTTTATTCTCTGTTGTAGCACCTAAATCTCTAACTGCGTAAAATATGCCAGAACTAGAAATCGGTGACACGGCCAAACCTTGAAAGGTTCTATGAATGCTTAGAATTGGCAAATCAATCTCTTTCTATATATTTCAGCCATACTTCAAAACAAACTTTACCTTAGTTATTTTGGCTTAATCTGGCTTTGAAACAGTAACGACTTCTGCTTCAGTCAAAGATACTGACAACATTCGTTGGGGTATGATTAGCTTAAAAAATAGATATTTTAACGCGTTTAGATTTTAGTAACACCTGTAATAACGTTGACCACGACATATGATTAGAACTTTTTATATCGACCTGCGATAGATTAGTTTCATAGCTAACTTAAGCCATTGTCGTCATTGGGTGAAGGCAACGCATTCTTATGGATGACAAATTTTCATCATGTTGTGACAGGGGTTTACTGGAGTATCTCAAGGTGGCTTGTTAACTATTACTCTTTTTAATCTTTATTTACTCAATTACTTACCACCTTGTTATAGTATTAACGGAAAAGCAGACGAAGACAGATGTTATATTTTGTTTTATAAATTTGTAAAAACAACGAAATTCTTCTAACCGATTGAACTAAATCAATATAAATAAGAAAAAAACACATTAACCCCAATAAATAACAAGTGATTGTAGCAAATTACTACTTAGCTCGCTACAATTAACTTTATATGAAAAAAAACCTTTATATTATGCTAACAAATTGTTTATTATTGCCAAATCTTATTTTTGCATATGCAACGGATCCGAGAACCAATTTAACAAAACTTGAACAAAATCAAAATGGATCTATTCAATTCATATTCGGCCTCCGTAAATATTATCATGTATCTTACTATAATTTAAAGCTTTCCTATACACTATCGCCTATACTTTTTTCTATTTCGAAATGGGCTAATGATGCTGTTGATTTTAAGTGGTGTGTTTACAGCATCACCGGTTGCGAGGTATTTACGTCTTCAATCTTGTAGTGCGTGTTACTTAGTCCTGTTGCAAATTCTTACTTGAAGCATAAGTTTCATTTTATCGCCACGCCAGCGAATGCGGCCCAACTTAGTCGTTTACACTTCAAGGAAAAAAATTGCGTAACAATTAACCTGCAAACATCCGTCAGGCAAATTTCTAGTTTCATATAATTTATATAGGCTTTTTTTTTATTTTTACGTATTTTATTACATACATATACTTTACCTTACCTAATTCTTTTTGCCTTAAATGCTATGATAATAAAATAAAAGAGGGCGTCGTGGTGCAGCGGCACAGCGTCTGTAGTTCGAGTCTTAAGCGAGGGAATAAATTATTTTAATTTTTTTTTCATTCTCGTCCCGGCAATAAGACAACAAGAGCGGCATAAAGTAATCTGTGTAAAAACATCAGAATTCTCTTTGGTTAAATAATTTATTGTAACAGTAACAAAAAATCATTCTAGTATCAGACACGGAACATAAACCCGTCTGGTGCCGTGCGTTCCCGTTATGCCGCTACGGCGCGACGTGCGCGTTCCTGCACCCGCGCTGCAAGTTCGCGGCGGCGTGCACCCGACGCGCCTGCCCGTACTCGCACGGGGCGCCCGCGACCCCCGCAGATATACCCCTGTTGGGTAAGTATAAACTTACCCATACATTTTTAGCAATTAATATCAAATATTCTGTCCCTCTAACGCACAAAGAATTAAACTTCTGAGTAAATGACACGACCGTTATTCTTTGTTCGCCGCTTACAAAAGGATATTTAGTTGAACGGCTATTTTAGGCTAGACGGCTACCATATAGACTAGTTTACATACACTTATAATAAAAAAAATATATCTTGGTCTTCATATTAACCTGCCAAATATTAATTTTATTTTAAGTGATATATTTCGGTGTTGTAATGCTATAACATTTATCTTGCCACTAATTATTATGATTATTCTTACAAAGGATTTTAAAATGAAACTTTTATGGTATTAAAAATATTCAAATACTATGCAAAGGAAATGCTTATACATTTGTTCCTTTACTTCCAGCATCCCACGTGGTGCCAGCGGCTAACTACAAGTCAATATCTGCAGTAGCACCGAGTATGTGCAAGTTTTATCCCAATTGCGTGAATCCCGCCTGCCACTTCTACCACCCGAAGCCGTGCAGATTTGGTAAAGCCTGCGCTAATAAATTGGAATGCAACTTCTATCACCACGATCTACCTAAGTGGAAATATCCTGTATAGAAATATATTACATTTTAATGTATTCTACTATTGTTTTATTTATCCTAATTAATTAATGATTATGAATAAATATGTAAAAGAAATATTATTTGGTTTTATTTTGAAATAATGTTGTTTCCCTGGTAAATATAAGTTTATTTTTTTATTTGATTTGTTACAAACAGACAATTGCATTCATATTTTTTTAGATATTGAGCTTTAAGTTATTCAAATACACCTTTCTGCGTTTTCTTGTAAAATATCCAATGTTATTTATATTTACTTACGCCCCCTGGTTCGTGACAAAAATTACGAGCGCCGACTTAAGCGTAATATTCCCCAAGAATATGCTTCAGTAAAAGCAAAATATTTCTTTTAAATATGGTGTGACACAGGTTGCACTGCCTATACAAGCTAAATAAACCATTTTTGTAACATACCTGCCGCCGAATATACCCTTACTGGTGACAGATTGCTGTACAAACAGGAGCAAAAAAAATATTATACTTGTGTGAAATAAGTCGCTTTCAGCGATAAGGCCGCCATTGTACATTTTCCTTCATATATATTAAACTTTTGTGCAATAAAGTATTATTATCATGTTTCTCTTTTAGAAATTCTCGGGTTCAACCGAACCCGGCTGTTTGAAAGATTTACGTGGTCCACCACATTATTATTCTTACTTAACATATAGTTGCCGGTATACTAAACATCTTACCTATCTACTTAAGTTCCTACTTAACTCATTATTTATTAAGTTATTATGCTTTTTTTCCCACATAAACAAAATAATAAAATTTGTATGTGGTGTTTATCGTAACAAACATATGTATGGCTCGTCGGTTTTTTTAAAGTATCAATGTGTAAATTTGGTTTTATATTTCTGTACTGTACTTATGTGATAAATCAAATAAAATAAACAAATAATCTAAACTTAAAGTGAGAAAATCTATCTTGTCTCTAAATTGGGGCCGTCGCGGCGCAGCGGTACGGCTCTGACTGTAAACGTGAAGGTTGTGGGTTAGATCCCACTCATCAATCTCGTACCTATGAGATTTTATTTTAATTTTCTCTGGTACAAAACGAGTTGGTTGAGTTCCGCCACACAACAATCGAAAAAAGGAGCGTTGAAGCTAAAAATGTCTCTATGAGACTAATCACGACCATGTTTACTATTATTTGGCCAATGCAATACATTTTTAGATAATAATTTGAGAATATTTGTCTTTCAACATTGTAGGTGTAATTGAATATACGTAACTGATGAAAAATTTAAAAGAGAGAAATTTAATTTTTCCATGTCGTATATTATAAATTGTAAAACTAAATCATTGACAAGAATAGTTAGCTTTTGCTTTATTCCACACTATTTGTATGAATTTACTGCTGGGCTATTGATTAAGACAATCAGACATCTGCCTTTTATTATAGTCTCCGATAGAATGATAGGTAAACGGTGACTTTTCTTCAACTAGACAGACCCATACAAGTATAGTAACCAGTCGGCTAACGATTTAATAGTAATATTTCCCAACAAAACAAGCTATTCATTGAGGTGGTCACTCTTCAGCCTAACCAGGCCGTACAACGAGCCACCATAATTAAATACATACATAAAGTTGTATTGACTGTATGTCTGTGTTATTGACTGTTATACGTTTTTATATATCTTAATTTTTTATTTATTCATCAAAAATGCCTATTACACTGAATAATTTAAGATATATAAATATCTTAAATTATTTTATATATTCATTAAAAAAAGCCTGAATATTTTTTGCTCAGGCGGTATTTTATTATATAAGAGCTTGTAGCACGCGTATACATAATTTATGTATACTATAAAACGTTAAATCTCAATTTATCTGTTTCTTTTTGGAATGTCAAGAAATACTTAGTGTTGCCCTATACTCTCTAAGGACGCTTCATGTTTAAGCCCCAATTCCCAAACTCCAGGTTAATTTACTAAGCCATCATTTCGACTGTGCGTTGTTGTTTTATAAAAGTGGAAAATGCTTATCACTAACTTAACTGTGTTAAACCAGCATCACATTGTTTCCTATGATTTTGCCGCGCTTTAGTGGTTTTACATTATACATGCTAGTTTTCAAAATCAATTATAGCCTATATCTTACCCACGCCTAATAGCTGTACAATATTAAAGATATCACATCTGTACAGTAGTTCCCAAGATGTGTGCGTACAAACAGACAGACAAAAGTTTAAAAAATCATCAATTGGGTTCTATTACTATGTTTCCACTACCATAAATATTTCTTTCTTATACAACAGTGTGACTATTTTATTATATATAGATACAATATTTTCAAATATGGTATAATTGATCGGGTTGTCAGATGTGATATCGAACTAAGAGACTGCAAGTATTAACTCTAGAGACCTCTTTTATTCAAATTAGCCTTGGACCCAAAAGCAATTGAGACCAATTGTAGAGTATATTAAATTATTTCGGATGTTTTCTTGTTAGTGATCAGAGTAATCTCATTGTATTATGGGCGGAAATAGTACTATACGCAATATGGCGTTGGCAAAAAAGATATAATACTCTTTTCATATTAAATATTTCAACATGAAAAAAAAATCACTTAAACAGTAAAGTAAAATAAAGTGTTAAAAATTTATTTTTATTCGGTGTTTCTTTTTGTCAGTACTACCACTATATTAATATTGATTAGTTCGTACGTTACTCCTAAAATAACAAACAGTGCCCAATGTATAACTTCCTCGGATCTCTCCTTCCGACGAATATTACTCCCATTGGATTAAGAAAGCTGCTTGCTTCGTCTTTTCTTTCGTCATTTTTTATAATATATTTTCATCTCTGATCTCAGCTTTGATATTCCTCTTCGTGACATTCATGATTTACTAAAGAGGACTTCTCTTCACGTATCTGTACCATCTCAGCCTGCCCTCTTACCAGCTCCCAGCCAGCTGATCGGCTATATTAATTGTTGCATACTCCGAAGCTACAGCAAATGTATTAGTTGCATATCTTATAGCGTCTCATTAATCTGCATATCTACCTAAGCTTGGCTTTATGGCATAGCAAATGTTTCACTCCTATAAATTAGAACCGGTCGTACGCGTATGTTTATAAAAACAAGCCTATTAATTTTTACGGGCATCTTTATGTAATGTTAACTAATAACCTGGTACTAAATCTTAGTTTCGCCTTAAAAAGGTTGATAAATCATTTACGGCACAAGGTTCAACAAAAAAATTTCAATCGAAAATGTAAAGTAAAAGTTAAAATGTATTATTAAATAAAGCGAATTTTTCTATCCAAGAATATTATAATGACAGTTGTGTGTGGAATTAAGGTTTGTTGATGTTCCTTCAGGAAGTGGAATGATATTTTAAAAGAACATCTGGTGGTATTGGTGGTATAATCCCAGATTTCTCCCAACCACTACATTAAACTGTTGGGAGACACCACGTCAGCGATTTTGACAATCTTGGTCTTGTTCTCCTTGTTCCGAATTCTTACAAGTTTATATATATTTATTTGTCCTTCGTACTTTTGTGAGCAGTGCACATTGATCCCGCAGTCTCTCCTTGCAATGGCTTCTTGGCTTTAGCTGGTTCTGGCAGAAACCTCAATCATAGATAAGTTCACCATTGCCATGAATATTGTTAATATATATATATATATATATATATATATATATATATATATATATATATATATATATATATATATATATATATATATATATATATATATATATATATATATATATATATATATATATATATATATATATATATATATATATATATAATCTCAGAGGGTGTCTAAGCCAATTATCTGTCCGATATTTGGTTTCCGGCATACGGGTACGCGACCCCGGGACCTCGAGCCACCACTTTCATAACCGATCCAATCCATGTAAGTGGTTGTCCCTCCCCTATCTTCCAAGTCTTTCTGCCTCTTATTCCCTGTCCTTTCTTGGTTTCTCCCAGTAATGGGTTTGGAGGTCAGATGGCAATCGCTCCACAAAAAACCACTTCGCCACTCATATGGACCGATTGGTCTTAGTCGGAAGGCAGACCCTGGCAAAAGCCGGGACTAATGCCAGGAAGAAGGAAGGATATATATATATATATATATATATATATATATATATATATATATATATATATATTTTTGGTTTTCAATGCTATCGACGCTATCTTCGAAATCGATTTCCTCAGTGAATCGTAAAGTCATTTTAGCAGCACGAAAGCGTTTCAGGACTCAGCAATCTGATTTTTTTAAGATATCTTTTGTATTTATTTAATATTATTATAGAATATCTAAAAACCAGTTTTACCAGACGTTATTTTATATAACATGAAAGACGAATCCGACGAGCGAATCTAATTTTAACCCTCCTGGCCTCACAAATTCAAGGCATTGCCTGTTTGGTGCAAAGAGCATTAAGTTTCACTATGTGTTTTTATATAAAAATGTATATGTAGAATATATACGTCTGCAAGTATTTTTCTATTGAGAATGAGATATGCTTTTTCATGTCCCACAAAAGCACTAGAGAACTGGTAGTAAATTTGAAAATAATCGTAACTACAAATTTTAATTTCAAATCTTTTCTTAGTCTTACTAGGTATTTTCATAAGCTAGATGCAATAGTTTTTCATAATAACTAAGTGAAAACTGAAAAGTGAAACATGAAAAGTTTTAGTATTTGTTAGGCATATAAATATTTATACTGCATATTGATATATAAATGTATATAAAATATGAAGCACCTCCGTTATAGGTAGCTATAATACTTTCCTACGGATATATCACACATAGTTAAATAGTCAAATGGTATAAAGTATGACATGCAAAATAATTTATATAGTTGATATTTACTAAGTGGCTTTACTAGATATTAGAACTCTGTGGATATTTTCACAAAATGTTTTAAATAAGGAAAGTGGTTTCAATTTCATATTTTTAACTGATTTCAAAAAAAGAAAGTTCTATGTACTATAATTTTTTTTTGTATATCCCTCGATGTCTCAGTTCTTTTTTGTTTAAAAGAGCGTACTTATCAGGTAGTCCCGTTGCTATCACATCAGGTTCTGATGTTGGAGTCCCAGGGAAATCCAGGAAAACGTTAGCATTTTATAGGTTAATTATATGAAACCTATGTGTTTATATAATTTCTTGCGAGTCCAAGTAAATATAAAGTTAAAAGATAACTTTTAAAAAGACAAACAAAAGCTAAAAATTTTTACTGATAACGTATATTAAATACTTAATGTATATGTATCAGTAATTTCTTTTGTTTTTTAATTTGCATTATTTGTAAGTCATTAAAATATTATTTCCTTCTTTTTATTTTGTATTTAAGTTTGTACATACAGTTAGGTAAAATATTAAGGTTGATTTAATTATTTTGTTTAAAATAATTTTATTACATAATATAATAATAGAAGCGTTTGTTTTTTTTAAATTTTTATATGATTTTATTTTGAATACAGAAATAAGAAAAGCAGCAAACAAACAAACAATAAAGTAAGTATTAAGAACTATGTATCAAATAAGCATTAAATTTCTAAAATAAGTAAATTCAAATTCTATATAATATTTCGTTGCTAGCATTACATTGAAGTACTTAATATGTACTAAATAGAAGTACTAAGCATCCGCGGGACCCTGTCATCCTGTAATCATTCATACACTGAGCGTATCATCGGGAGGAATTGCAGTGAATCTGTGCTTTGGAGTCCACCTAAGCCGCCTCGCCTCAGTCGACATTTTAAAGCAGGTACGCATTATAAACATATAAGTAAAGAAAACGTTCGATATTTTATTTTTATTCATCTATATTATAAACCATTTAGTATATATAGTATATAATTTAAAATACATGAATATAAAACATACAAAACATATTATATAATTATGTATAAGAATAATCTATTTTTCTCTACATAAAAAGCAGTATTGCGATCATTACCTTAATAAATCACTTAGGTATACTAAAATAATCAGACGATAACAATAGCGGTTTACATACATATACTTTACCTTACCTAATTCTTTTTGCCTTAAATGCTATGATAATAAAATAAAAGAGGGCGTCGTGGTGCAGCGGCACAGCGTCTGTAGTTCGAGTCTTAAGCGAGGGAATAAATTATTTTAATTTTTTTTTTCATTCTCGTCCCGGCAATAAGACAACAAGAGCGGCATAAAGTAATCTGTGTAAAACATCAGAATTCTCTTTGGTTAAATAATTTATTGTAACAGTAACAAATAAATCATTCTAGTATCAGACACGGAACATAAACCCGTCTGGTGCCGTGCGTTCCCGTTATGCCGCTACGGCGCGACGTGCGCGTTCCTGCACCCGCGCTGCAAGTTCGCGGCGGCGTGCACCCGACGCGCCTGCCCGTACTCGCACGGGGCGCCCGCGACCCCCGCAGATATACCCCTGTTGGGTAAGTATAAACTTACCCATACATTTTTAGCAATTAATATCAAATATTCTGTCCCTCTAACGCACAAAGAATTAAACTTCTGAGTAAATGACACGACCGTTATTCTTTGTTCGCCGCTTACGAAAGGATATTTAGTTGAACGGCTATTTTAGGCTAGACGGCTACCATATAGACTAGTTTACATACACTTATAATAAAAAAAATATATCTTGGTCTTCATATTAACCTGCCAAATATTAATTTTATTTTAAGTGATATATTTTGCTTGAAATGAAATGCTTATACATTTGATCCTTTACTTCCAGCATCCCACGTGGTGCCAGCGGCTAACTACAAGTCGATATCTGCAGTAGCACCGAGTATGTGCAAGTTTTATCCCAATTGCGTGAATCCCGCCTGCCACTTCTACCACCCGAAGCCGTGCAGATTTGGTAAAGCCTGCGCTAATAAATTGGAATGCAACTTCTATCACCACGATCTACCTAAGTGGAAATATCCTGTATAGAAATATATTACGTTTTAATGTATTCTACTATTGTTTTATTTATCCTAATTAATTAATGATTATGAATAAATACGTAAAAAAATATTATTTGGTTTTATTTTGAAATAATGTAATTTCCCTGATTAATATGTTTCTTTTTTTGTTTGATTTGTTACAAACAGACAAAAATCTATCTTGTCTCTAAATTGGGGCCGTCGCTGCGCAGCGGCACGGCTCTGACTGTAAACGTGAAGGTTGTGGGTTAGATCCCACTCATCAGTCTCATACCTATGAGATATTATTTTAATTTTCTTCGCTCTGGTACAAAACGAGTTGGTTGAGTTCCGCCACACAACAATCGAAAAAAGGAGCGGTGAAGCTAAAAATGTCTCTATGAGACTAATCATGACATCTATGTTACTTCCATACAATCTATATATTATCAATTTGGCCAATGCAATAAATTTTTTAAATGAGAATATTTCTGCAAAGATATCTTTCAACATCGTAGATATAGTTGAATATACGTAACTGATGAAAAATTTAAAAGAGAGAAATTTAATTTTTCCTTGTCGTATATTATAAATTGTAAAACTAAATCATTGACAAGAATAGTTAGCTTTTGCTTTATTCCACACTATTTGTATGAATTTACTGCTGGGCTATTGATTAAGACAATCAGACATCTGCCTTTTATTATAGTCTCCGATAGAATGATAGGTAAACGGTGAATCTTCTTCAACTAGATAGACTCATACAAGTATAGTAACCAGTCGGCTAACGAATTAATAGTAATATTTCCCAACAAAACAAGCAATTCATTGAGGTGGTCACTCTTCAGCCTAACCAGGCCGTACAACGAGCCACCATAATTAAAAGCGTACATAAAGTTGTATTGACTGTATGTCTGTGTTATTGACTGTTATACGTTTTTATATATCTTAATTTTTTATATATTCATCAAAAATGCCTATTACACTGGATAATTTAAGATATATAAATATTTTAAATTTTTATATATTCATCAAAAAAGCCTGAATATTTTTATACCAGCTTGTAGCACGCGTATACATAATTTATGTAGACTATAAAACGTTAAATCTCAATTTATGTTTCTTTTTGGAATGTCAAGAAATATCCAGAATAATATGCAAATCCAGAATATCCAAACTCCAGGTAACTTCACCTTAATTTACTAAGCCATCATTTCGGCTGTGCATTGTTGTTTTATAAAAGTGGAAAATGCTTATCACTTAATAACTTGTGTTAAAATAGCATTACATTGTTTCCTATGATTTTGCCGCGCTTTAGTGGTTTTACATTATACATGCTAGTTTTCAAAATCAATTATAGCCTATATCTTACCCACGCCGAATAGCTGTACAATATTAAAGATATCACATCTGTACAGTAGTTCCCAAGATGTGTGCGTACAAACAGACAGACAAAAGTTTAAAAAATCATCAATTGGGTTCTATTACTATGTTTCCACTACCATAAATATTTCTTTCTTATACACCAGTGTGACTATTTTATTATATATAGATACAATATTTTCAAATATGGTATAATCGATCGGGTTGTCAGATGTGATATCGAACTAAGAGACTGCAAGTATTAAATCTAGAGACCTCTTTTATTCAAATTAGCCTTGGACCCAAAAGCAATTGAGACCAATTGTAGAGTATATTAAATTATTTCGGATGTTTTCTTGTTAGTGATCAGAGTAATCTCATTGTATTATGGGCGGAAATAGTACTACGCAATATGGCGTTGGCAAAAAAGATATAATACTCTTTTCATATTAAATATTTCAACACGAAAAAGAAATCACTTAAACAGTAAAGTAAAATAAAGTGTTAAAAATTTATTTTTATTCGGTGTTTCTTTTTGTCAGTACTACAACTATATTAATATTGATTAGTTCGTACGTTACTCCTAAAATAACAAACAGTGCCCAATGTATAACTTCCTCGGATCTCTCCTTCCGACGAATTATTACTCCCATTGGATTAAGAAAGCTGCTTGCTTCGTCTTTTCTTTCGTCATTTTTTATAATATATTTTCATCTCTGATCTCAGCTTTGATATTCCTCTTCGTGACATTCATGATTTACTAAAGAGGACTTCTCTTCACGTATCTGTACCATCTCAGCCTGCCCTCTTACCAGCTCCCAGCCAGCTGATCGGCTATATTAATTGTTGCATACTCCGAAGCTACAGCAAATGTATTAGTTGCATATCTTATAGCGTCTCATTAATCTGCATATCTACCTAAGCTTGGCTTTATGGCATAGCAAATGTTTCACTCCTATAAATTAGAACCGGTCGTACGCGTATCTTTATAAAAACAAGCCTATTAATTTTTACGGGCATCTTTATGTAATGTTAACTAATAACCTGGTACTAAATCTTAGTTTCGCCTTAAAAAGGTTGATAAATCATTTACGGCACAAGGTTCAACAAAAAAATTTCAATCGAAAATGTAAAGTAAAAGTTAAAATGTATTATTAAATAAAGCGAATTTTTCTATCCAAGAGTATTATAATGACAGTTGTGTGTGGAATTAAGGTTTGTTGATGTTCCTTCAGGAAGTGGAATGATATTTTAAAAGAACATCTGGTGGTATTGGTGGTATGATCCGAGATTTCTCCCAACCACTACATTAAACTGTTGGGAGACACCACGTCAGCGACTTTGACAATCTTGGTCTTACTCTCTTTGTTCCGAATTCTTACAAGTTTATATATATTTATTTGCCGTTCCTGCTTTTGTGAGCAGTGCACATTGATCCCGCAGTCTCTCCTTGCAACGGCTTCTTGGCTTTAGCTGGTTTTGGCAGATCATAGATAAGTTCACCATTGCCATGAATATATATATATATATATATATATATATATATATATATATATATATATATATATATATATATATATATATATATATAACTTCATTCGATTTTCAATGCTATCGACGCTATCTTCGAAATCGATATCCTCAGTGAATCGTAAAGTCATTTTAGCAGCACGAAAGCGATCTGAATTTTTTAAGATATTTTTTGTATTTATTTAATATTATTATAGAATATCTAAAAACCAACCAAAAAGGTTTGTGCCAATGTTATTATTATTTTATACATCGCATGCGATCATACTTCAGACACCTAGGCATTGATCGAAACAAAACTACGCGGTATTGTTCAAAACAAAATTATATTAATAAATTATATTTAGTATTATTCAGTTTTACTAGACGTTATTTTATTTTGATATTTATTCTAATTGTTTCTTTTTTTCATTTGTTTCTGCATAACATGAAAGACGAATCCGACGAGCGAATCTAATTTTAACCCTCCTGGCCTCCGTTTGCCGCACAAATTCAAGGCATTGCCTGTTTGGTGCAAAGAGCATTAAGTTTCACCATGTGTTTTTATATAAAAATGTATATGTAAAATATATACGTCTGCAAGTATTTTTCTATTGAGAATGAGATATGCTTTATCATGTCCCACAAAAGCACTAGAGAACTGGTAGTAAATTTGAAAATAAACGTAACTACAAATTTTAATTTCAAATCTTTTCTTAGTCTTACTAGGTATTTTCATAAGCTAGATGCAATAGTTTTTCATAATAACTAAGTGAAAACTGAAAAGTGAAACATGAAAAGTTTTAGTATTTGTTAGGCATATAAATATTTATACTGCATATTGATATATAAATGTATATAAAATATGAAGCACCTCCGTTATAGGTAGCTATAATACTTTCCTACGGATATATCACACATAGTTAAATAGTCAAATGGTATAAAGTATGACATGCAAAATAATTTATATAGTTGATATTTACTAAGTGGCTTTACTAGATATTAGAACTCTGTGGATATTTTCACAAAATGTTTTAAATAAGGAAAGTGGTTTCAATTTCATATTTTTAACTGATTTCAAAAAAAGAAAGTTCTATGTACTATAATTTTTTTTTGTATATCCCTCGATGTCTCAGTTCTTTTTTGTTTAAAAGAGCGTACTTATCAGGTAGTCCCGTTGCTATCACATCAGGTTCTGATGTTGGAGTCCCAGGGAAATCCAGGAAAACGTTAGCATTTTATAGGTTAATTATATGAAACCTATGTGTTTTATATAATTTCTTGCGAGTCCAAGTAAATATAAAGTTAAAAGATAACTTTTAAAAAGACAAAACAAAAGCTAAAAAATTTTTACTGATAACGTATATTAAATACTTAATGTATATGTATCAGTAATTTCTTTTGTTTTTTAATTTGCATTATTTGTAAGTCATTAAAATATTATTTCCTTCTTTTTATTTTGTATTTAAGTTTGTACATACAGTTAGGTAAAATATTAAGGTTGATTTAATTATTTTGTTTAAAATAATTTTATTACATAATATAATAATAGAAGCGTTTGTTTTTTTTAAATTTTTATATGATTTTATTTTGAATACAGAAATAAGAAAAGCAGCAAACAAACAAACAATAAAGTAAGTATTAAGAACTATGTATCAAATAAGCATTAAATTTCTAAAATAAGTAAATTCAAATTCTATATAATATTTCGTTGCTAGCATTACATTGAAGTACTTAATATGTACTAAATAGAAGTACTAAGCATCCGCGGGACCCTGTCATCCTGTAATCATTCATACACTGAGCGTATCATCGGGAGGAATTGCAGTGAATCTGTGCTTTGGAGTCCACCTAAGCCGCCTCGCCTCAGTCGACATTTTAAAGCAGGTACGCATTATAAACATATAAGTAAAGAAAACGTTCGATATTTTATTTTTATTCATGTATATTAAAAACCATTTAGTATATATAGTATATAATTTAAAATACATGAATATAAAACATACAAAACATATTATATAATTATGTATAAGAATAATCTATTTTTCTCTACATAAAAAACAGTATTGCGATCATTACCTTAATAAATCACTTAGGTATACTAAAATAATCAGACGATAACAATAGCGGTGCACTATTATTTTATAGAGGGTCGTCTAAATATTATCTTTCAAGTAAATCACAGAGTTTATCGGATAATAAGAAATAAATTTTCCATTATATGCATTTGTTAACATAAAAAGTTATAACTTTTCATAGAACAATTAGGTACTAAATATGTGATGTCACATTGTACATTGTGATGATATTAATGGCTCATCATAATATAAAATTGTATTGCCACAAGGACAAGAAAATTCATTGCGATTAATATAAATATAAGAAACAATTATATAGATATAATAAATCATACGTATTTAACAATACTTTGTTCTTTATATGGGAAATATTGTATTAATATGTACGACTGG
Organism: Dione juno; assembly: GCA_037127375.1. Classification (NCBI taxonomy): domain Eukaryota; kingdom Metazoa; phylum Arthropoda; class Insecta; order Lepidoptera; family Nymphalidae; genus Dione; species Dione juno. The sequence goes on along the minus strand of JAXRJS010000032.1, from coordinate 3,283,360 downwards.
CTTTGTATAATTTCTTTAGAAATACAGACAGTCATATGGCGAATAATTCTTTTTTAAATATATTTTTCATGCACAAAATGGAACAACAAGCCATAGCAAATTTCTTGATCAATCTGTTAATTATTTATTGGCTTAAAAACACGTTTATAGCAAAATAAGCTAAGAAAACTCTTCTGTTTACGCAATCTGTAAAACATTTGAATCTCAAAATAATTGAGAGCTAAAATTTATTATACACAAATATTCTTTGATGGACACTGTCCACACTATCCACGTAATATACTTTTAAAGCATTAAGCAAAATGCACTTGATTTTCAAATCTGCTAGCATATTTTCAACCAGTGTATTTTAACTCTTAACAAAAGTGTTATATATTACATATTAGCTTTGTAAACCATTTATATTACATTATTTTATACTACAGTACGATATTTAGTTTGCATATATTATAACATTACTTCTTATCTCATTGCCAGCAAGGTTCATTGCTATCTTTATCAGCTGCACTTGTACGCAACTATAATTGCAATATAACTTATTAAAATGAAACAGTCTACTTAAGCGTGAATTTCACATGTGCTTGTTATCGTCCGTATATTATCCTTCTATAAGATATTTTGATTATCGATTTAAATATCGATGTTTTATAGTAGGTAGAAAGTCTAGTTTATCACACATTACGTACAGATTAACAGACATAAATCTATACACAGCAATAGAGCAATGATAACCTGCATATAATATATAGTCGTATCAGATAATTGTCTACTATCTTATATACCTACTTATTTAGTTAGCTAAAAGGCTAATAAAAGCTAAGTAGTCAAAACTCATTTAACAAGTTCCAAATTTGACGTTGACACCTTTTGAAATTGTGATAGGTACAGCTGATGATACCTTTGACTACTATTTTACTCTCTCTTCTTTAGTGTTTCGTACCTCAAAAGGAAAATCCTTCATAGTGTATATACTGAAAACAAAACTTTGTCCGCCTATAGTTTCGAGCACAGAAAAATTAAACTTCTAAGTCCACGTAATCAAAAGATACGAACGTTTGTTTGAAATTGGCCGCGTAATTAAAACATGTAGGGTACTTCCCGTTAACCTATATCTAATTGCATACATACATAGATTGCATATACTAAATGCAAAAGTATTTATAAATGATTGACATCAGTGCTATATATTTGCAATCCTTGAAATGTCAAATGCCGCCTACTTAACAAATTGATGATGGATCGGTATTACTGTAGGAGAAGTACCTTTGATGCTTTCCAAATTACTTTAAGAATATAATAACATATTATATACATTTAATAAGATATTTCTTGTTATCTATCTATACTATATACCTAGCAGAGGAAAAGTGGGAAACTTTTATGAAGGGAAGCCAAAGTCGAAAATGTCATGAAATATATATTAAATATATAATATATATATATATATATATATATATATATATATATATATATATATATATATATATATATATATATATATATATATCAATTTCACAGATTTGTAAAATTGATTTGTGAAAATGCACTTTTTTTGCTCAATTATTGTTATTAAATATTTATTAATATAAATTAACAAATATTTAATAATAATTATTATTTATTACATTAATAATTATATTTATTAAGATTTACAAAAAGGTAACCCGATGGAAATCGTGTTATATGGACACTTCGCCACTGATACCTAGAGGGGTGGAAAAAAAGAACCTATTTATAACATTCACAATAAAATATAAACTTAATACTATGCTTAAGGTAAATATTCCATGCAAATAAATAACAATATTCATAATATTTAATACGAATACAAAAAAAGTAAAGAAATTTACAGTATAAATTTGTAGACGATTAAGTCTAGTCTGAGGCTTGATTTTCAGCTCATGACACATTCCGTTTTTTTACTTAATGGTATAATAGAGGTCGTTTTCCTTCGAATTTAATGTAATAAAAAAATATCTTCGTATCTACTTGACTGCTGTTAATCAAGCTACTAACCAAACAATTAAACTTGTAAAATAAATCATTCTCCAACATTAAAATCTCTTTCGGTAATGACTTATCGAATTTATAATGCTCTATCACTACCTATATTAATCTAGACTACGGTAATTATAATATAAATAGACAAAAATTTGTATTGAAGTCATTAAAAAAATTTTCAGAGATAGAGAGATCTATGGCCGACGCGGATTAGGCGAAGGCTGCATATAAAATTTTGACAGGCATTCATATGCTAGTCTAAAAATAGCTTGTCTGTTTATTAATTAATATACTAGATTAGCATATTTGTTACTTAATTAATATACGAGGCCGTCGTGGCGCAGTAGAACAGCAAATAAGTAAGCGTGACGGTTGCGAGTTTGATCCCCAATCGGGAAAACTACTCTAGTTGTTTTCTTTTCCCAAATATGGCGTACAAGGTGCGGCGTTGGGTTCCGCCACGTGACTAATGTTTTGCATATTGGGTAGACAATGAGCAACAGAGCGTCTTAACACTAGGTCACTTATGCTATCTAGATTTTTTAGGCTTGTAAATCTCCGGTTAAATTGTTTAATTTAAATATACGCATATTGGATTTGGAATTTACACATACGCATAATTAATTAAGAAAAGAATATATAATACCCACGCCGCTTATACACTTGTTACAATTTATTTTTGTTGATAGCATTGCTTAATTTGTTAGAGCGCTTCCGGGTACGTTTAAATTTTTATACGTAACAGATTTTATTAATCAAGAATAATAATTAAAATATTATTATTAATGTAAGTATTGTTAAAATGTATTCAAATGAAAAACTTCGTGAGAAATTGAAAATGTAAAAAAAATACGAAATATAAGTTTACTATGTTTGAATTTTTAAAATGTTTGCGTCAAATTTTATGCTCATATTTTCGCATAACGTGCACATGAAAGTAGGTCAGCCTTTTTCATAGCACAAAACCTAATAAAAAAGCTTTAACATAAAATGTTGTATAAATTTATTTAAAGTTTTAAACATTAAATAATTTTTTTGGACTTATACTCGTAGCTTTTCTAGTAATAATACTAGCTTCACGCTGTATGCAGGTAGGCAGAGCAAACCTTGTGTTAAGATAGTTTCATTTTTCACGCATTGGAAACATTTCGTGTTGTGTGGCAGAACTCCACTCTTATAATATATTATAATATAATATATTACCTGCACTACATATATTACCTACACTCTTATAATATAATAAATTACCTGCTCTATAATCTAAAAAATTAAAAAGTTAAATAAAATGAACGAACGAACATTTTATTACTAACGATATAAAATATTTCTATCCACCCCGCTAGGTATATTTTTTAATTTACATATACGTAACTTTATTATAAGACTACTAAAAGTACTTTACATACAAAAATACCGTACTATCGTCATACCATCATCAATGTGAACCTCTTGGAAAGCGTCCTATGCGATGGACAATTGCTAAAAAGCACGGGCTCAAATCGCGCTACGTTCAAAATTTTTATGTTTTTCTAAAAATTATATTTCGGGCCTTAATGTGGAATATCACTTTAAAATTAATAAACATATTTTGTAACCTCTGGCTAAAACAAAAAAAGGTTTGCTCTCCAAATCGACATCGACTTGGTTTTTCATGACGGTCGTTTGATTGCAATCCAATTTGTCATATCATATGTGATACATAGAAAGTTAGCATATACCCCTAACCAACTATTCCTGCACTATTTAATTAACTTGATCCCTACCTGATTTTGCTAATGAGGTTATCCAAGAACAAGATGAGGGTCATTATTAAGTACAACTCATTAGTTATAAAGGTAAAGGTCAAGTAATGATGTAGACAATAAAACATTGTTAAAACATGACAAAAATAAATTAGATAGTATCTTGTCATGGTCCAATGTTTTATTATGAATCTTATATATAATTCCACATCCTGCATTGCTTTCTTAAAAGCATTCGGGGGTGTACTTGAGGAGGGCTGCGATATGAATCAATTCTTACCAACATCATTTTCATCAATATATGTACATAGCAGTTCTGTGGGGGCCTGGCTTATTATTATAATCTAAAATAACCTACGATATAACATAGGGTTAAATCGTATATCGACAATTGGCTGACAACATATCGATTATTTTCAATACCAGAATCATTGTGATTGTCATTGACAGTGACAAATGTTATTATTAATAAAGTTTAAACGATTTTTACACATTTTAAATAAAACAATTTATTACGTAATACGGATTCATCATGTATATTGGATTTAATATTTATTGGAAGCCCCACTTTTCGAATACTTTGCAGACTGGATGACATTCGTCTGTCAGTTAATATAATTATTTTATAAAACTACCGCCAACGGTTGCTGAATTGGCTCGTGTACTGTCCTGGTTCTGACTGTAACCTGGTATAGTGAATTTGGAACTACAAAATTTCTATGAGTACCTTATTCATTTTAGGTGGTAGAAAGTTTTCAACTGTCTTCTCAATTGAAATTAGGATATATATATATATATATATATATATATATATATATATATATATATATATATATATATATATATATATATATATATATATATATATATATATATATATATATATATATATATATATATAAATATATATATATATATATATATATATATATATATATATATATATATATATATATATATATATATATAGAGGCTTATCAAACTTGATATAGTGATTAGATCTATCTACTGCTGACTTCGACACACGCCCATTCCTGATATGTGAGGTGTATTCCTTCATCCTTCAAGCCACCGTCTACTTTGTATTCACCTGCACACTGTAGAGAATATAAATTTTTAGTGGTCAATAAAGTCCGATGAAAATAATATTACTTACAGCTTTATACACAGCTTACCTACATAGCTTGTATACTGAATAATTACAGTAAGAATAATTAGATTATCTTTCTACATTAATTAGTTATTCTAAGTACCTATAACAATTAAGGCAATCGCTAATTTTAAGTTATATTTTGGAATTATTATTTCCATTGTTATATTATAAATGAGTTTTTAGATTGTACACAGTGGTTATTAACATTTTTGCTTTAATATTTTAATCAAAAGTCGGAATTTTAGTAATTTTATATGTATTATATATACTAAATGTTTTTTCAGTTCTTTTTGCGTTTTTAGTTATATTAATACTTTGATCATCGTCAAATAAACTTAAATTAACTTCAAAAAAAATTTATAAAATATTAAATAAAATCTAAATAAATAAAGGATAAATGTATATAAGAATACACACTTCCTCCTAATTTTATGTGAAGCAAAAAAAATTGTTTTACTTGTATATATAACTCTAAAATTTATTTTTTAAATATAACTTGAGTCTTATATTCGTGAATTAATTTAAGTGATTTAATTTGTTTTATTGTTCTAAATATTTAAATGCGCGCGCAAGTGCGCCATGCACGCTATTTCAGACGATCCTTTTAATTAGGTTACCTAGAAAAGATCAATCCTTTTTTCATGTTTTTTGTATGAAATTCTCTGTCAATTGCTTAATTTTTAATTTGGTGTGAAATAAAAAGTTTTTATGCTAATCTAACTAGATTATAATATTAATATTAATAATAATAAGTTTTAGATTAGATTAGATTAATATTAATAAGTTTTATTTTTCAAGTCACTTGAAGTGTTTTTAGCGATTATTATTATTCGAGTAATATAATATTAAGTAATAAAAATATATAATTAATTAATTTAGAAATATTCCCTCACGTTTCATTACAGTAACGTAATTTAGCGTTTTCGTTTACAACCATCGTGCTATATGTGACTTAGGTCTTTTATGGTAGAGGACATAAGCTTAGTCAATATCAACACGGCCCCAATCAACAAACACACGTCAGCTTACAGGCTATCAGAATGATAGGACACTTCATAAACCAAAAATGAAATTCGGGAGTCCAACGACACTCCTAGCAGAGGGAAAAATTTAAAGAAAAAATATACTCTTCAAAATTATATTACTTTATATTTTATCTATAGTTTTCTATACTTACATTATAAAGCTAAAAAGCTTACATTATAAAATTATAAAGCTTAAACTAGTGATTCAATTTTTTTTTCTTATGTACTCGTTTCGTTGTAACTCTTCGTTCTTAAGCCAGTGCTTAAATTTGTATAAAATCAAATAAAGGTAATGAAAATATTTTTATAAACATGTAAAAACTTAAAAGATCAAAAGCGTATACCACAGTGAAAGGGACACAGCATAAACCTACATATGCATATAAAACTCACAACATTTAAAAAATATTTTAATCAGCATAAAATACGTAGAAATATGTCGATTATTAATAACAACTTTCAAGGCTCTATAGAAACTTTGGAGACGACAAAGGCCTTGAAATTAAAATCTTTCGCCATTAGATGATTGAATAGTTGTATACTTACTTACGTTTAATTATTATTTATAGACTGATGCGGAAATAAGAGAATAACGAATAACAAATCTACGTTGAAAGCTCTGATAGGTGTTTGGTGTAAGTAGGAAATTAAGCGTTTATGAACAATAAAAATTTTATCACACAATAACTTAATATACGTAATGAAAATTTTATTAAAGATTATATAATAAACAAGTTTTACCAGCATTTAGGAAATATACGTGTTTGTAACATTTTTTTTATATATTTAATAATACTACATTCGAGTAGTTGACAAAATTGCAATAAAAACTTTGAGTTCTTTGTTTTTTTGTTGTGCGATTCTTATAGAAATATAAAGCTTATAGCTTGTTTATATTTTAAGTTAAAGTAGTTATTTATTAATATGGAAAAATATGATTCAGACAGTATTATAAATTTTATTATTTATTATATATAGATCCTGTTACGTTGAAATATTTTAAACATTTGCTAACAACGAAACTGCTGTAAAAATTGCATAGCGGATTATAATCACCTAGCGTGTATTTTGTTATACAGGGATCTGTATAAAGCTTAGTACCTAACAACAAAAATATACAAAAATTAGTTCAAATTTAAAATTATTACTATTATAATTAATACTATTAATTTACCCAAAGCCTATTTTATTGCGAGTAAAGAATTTCTGCAATATTTATTTCCTTCAAATCTACTAATATGTAAATCTTTTTAAGAAACATATATATTATAAGTACATATATTGAAGAAATGCAATTAATCGATTGCATCTGACCATGACCTATCCAAGTCAAAAGTAAGTAAAAAGTTCCGAATATATATCAATGTCAACTCTTTGAGAGTTAGACCTTCATTGTCAGGACGAGAAAAGAACCTCTCGGTTCTCGGTTCTCGGTTCTCGGTTCTCGTTCTAGAACAATTTAATATGTAGACGGTCCACATGTATTGTATTATATTATATTTTTTTAATTTAACATATTTGCTGCTGTTTTCGCGGGTGACAGCGAAAATATGCTCATAGCGTATTTGAAATGCCGTAAAAAAAAACACTGCAATGTTATTAAGCAAAAATATTTTAAATTGTTCAAGTACACAACCAATTCTATAGTACCAAAAAAAATTTTATAGTTGAAATTATGACGTCAAATTTAATATTTTTATATATACCAAATAACAAATTAAATATTTTTAATAATATTCTAGACGCGAAATATTTTGAGACGTATATACAGAACAAAAGACGCAAATGAATGTATTTCTTAGTATTTTTTTTTTCAATTCACAAATTCAGTTCTTTCGCGTTTCTCATTGTACTCATATTTTTATTGTAATATATTTTTATAATTTATTATCGACGACAATTTTGCGGCTATTTATGAGCTTACGCTAATTACTAAGTTTAACACACTTTGTCTTTTATAAATATGCCTGTCTATAGCATACATTTTAAAAGTTTACTTTAATTAATATAATATTTCACAAGTATATATGACGTAATCTAGAGAGAATAATGGCGCACGGCGGACTAGAATGTGCTTTCCATTCAAAAGCTTCGTTAACTACCTAGCTGCACTCATAATATTCGCGATTTGTTATCTAGAAAATATTTTCATCTCAGTTTACACAATTTCGGACTTATATATATTAAATAAAAAAAAATTCCAGGATTTCTGGGGATTTTTTATTTCAAATGATTTTTTATTTATGTATTTTTTATTTATATTTTTTATTTATATATGATATTTCAATTTTTTATTTTAAAATTAGCTATTTAAAAATAATTTTGTAAATCATTGAAGATAAAAAGATACAAATTAATTTGAATATATGATTTATAACGCATATTGTGTTTAAACGGAGGAGGGCCAATGTCATCTCTAGTTCATTACGGACGTTGAATGCAACGATTATATTTCAGATATTTAATTTATTAAAATCTTTATATACTCTTATAGACATTTAAAAGACTAGCCGTCTTCTTTGTTACAGTAGTCGGCTTTGTTTTTGATGATGTTTTGTTATTTTTTAACGTATTTGCCTTTGAGACTTATTCACTTCATTTTAAAAAAGCAAATTATATTACTTTTATAATTTTAACAATTTTCTTTGAAATAGTATTTTTCTAATATGAAGTATGTGTAGTTATACTATAGCATCTAGCTATTCTTAGACACTTGCAAGCGCAATCATTTTCTATTACAAGAAATCTGAACAACTTAACATTTATAATAACACTAATTTGAATATAGCGAGCGTTCAGAGGGATATCCAATAAAAACCAAAAAAAATAAAATTAAGCCCCGCCCCGACCCGCCGTCGCTACTCGACGCAGCTACTGATTCAAAAGTTAACGGACTTTTGGCCCACCTGTATGTGTGATTACGGGAAACGCTTGGATTAACGTTTAATAATTATTAATAAAACCTAATATTTATTGTATATGAAATTTGACCCACGAACACCATGTCCAATTATTGACCACAATATAGCACAATGACGTCATAAGTTCAACAGTAAATTAAAATATATTTTTTTTTGTATGATCCATGTCAAGTTCAATAACCACATACACGATTTTTATCGTTTTATTTGTTTAATAATAATTAATTAATTATAATTGAATAATATTAATTAATTAATTGAGGAACGTTGTGGCGCAGAGGCTCAGCGTCTGCGTGTAAACGTGACGGCTTGTGGGTTCGATTACCACTCGGTGAGAATGAGTTATTTTAATTTTCTTCGCGATGAGTTTCGCCACTCAACACATAATACTTCGAAAGACGGAAACGGAGGAACAAAGTGTCTTAACACTAGGTTCTTTCTACCTACGGTTTCCTCTGCCTACCTTGCTATGCGCGGGATACAGCGTTAACCTAAAAAAAATCATATCAATTTAATTTTAATTTTTTATCAACAGATTTGTTTATGGAAATTTATAACAATTTAATTTATTTCCTTTTTTTTCACTTAATAAATTTAACTGAAGACTGAAAGCTTTATTCAAGTGATTGATACGTTATCACTGATCGGATAAAAAATAAGAGCCTTAACAATCTGTAATAAATTATAAATATAATATTTAACTCGAATCAAACTCGACGGTTGCTGGTTCATTTATATATGATATGATTAATATATATTTTTTTATTTCCTCGGTCTAGAAAATGGCAAAGCGCCGTCGTCCTGCTGTATGCGAGATAAAATAAGCCGAGTTAAGAAATAACTAGTTTCCTTTTGCACTTGACCTTGATATTGAAAATAAAAATCAATAGTAATAAATTAACAAAAAATTAAGTAAAACCACTTTCTGTATCTAAAGCTGCTTAATTTGTTATAAAGTAATATTGGCAATCAATTTTATTAAGGTCAATATATTTATCAATATTAAATTATTAATTATATTTGACTTATGATTCGTTAATACTGTTTCGATAAATAAACGGATATTTAATTTCAAAACCATTTAAATCATTTAAATTTAAAAAAACACCTATTTTTACGTCTTGTACTTGTCTATTTTTTTAATATACTCCTGTTTCACCTGTATGCCGTTAGTCATAATTATAAGATATAATATTATAACATTTCTTACAAATTTCTTTTGAAAGACAAACATGTTCACAAAATAATATTTGTAATAAATATTGACCTCAGAAAAAACAACAGAAATGTTGTAGCATAAATTAATGTAGTTACTTTTAATATATATTTTTAATTCCAGAACTTTATTGACGCGCGCAGCGTTGAGTTCCGCCACTCACACGCTACACGCAATGTCTCGATAGGATAGAGGAGAACAGTGTCTTAACACTAGGTTCCCTCTGCCTAACCTAGTAGGATAGTAGAGTGTGCAGGATACCGCGTGAAGCTAGTAATTAAAACTTTTTTACTATTATTGCTGGCTGACTATTTTAACACATTTTATTTGCACTGCCTATAAGTTAACGATAACGAGCGAGCTTTAACTTTAAAACAACAAGGTTACTTAGGCTTTTTAGTTTTTATTTATGCTCATTGTGTACGCATTCTTATTGTATTTATGTTTATATAAAAAAAAAGAATTTCGAAAAACCGCTTTGTTCTTGATGTAACAGATTTTTATATCCAAGGTAAAACCGTTATGCTTACAGACTACAATTTATTTCATATAAGTTTTTATGAAAAGTGAAATACATTAGAATAATATGTAACACTAGATTTTTGGTCTGTCTATCAAAAGAAAATAAAAAAAGTTATTATCTTTACGAGTACATAATATAAAATACATAGCACACACGCACTGGTATGTATAGTCATTTTTTATTGAGAACATTAGTATGTCATTTTAACGCCAGGAAATCATTTAATATAGGCGGAATGCGATATTTATAAAAATAACAATAAGAAACAAAATAGCTACTAGCTTCACAATATAATTTTGCAAAGTAAATTGAAAATAAATAACAAAACTGCGTTAACATGCTCAAGGATTTTTTATCTTTTATTTACGGAATTTTAAAATTAATGCAAGTGTCCATTCAATCTCAAGAAAAGCTGTTCTTTCTGTTTAATACAATTTAAAGCAAATTTAGAATATAGATCAAATTGTCTACATATTTCTCAAATTAAATAAGTCCGAGTGTATATCATAAAATGTGAATATGCCAGCGAAAAACAAAAATAAAGTCAATAAATAACAAAAGGTAAAAAAAATACCCAAATTGGCACCGACTCCAACAAAAATGACAACGAACGACTCGAATGACTACAACAATAAAATCCGTTATTAAATAGCAAGTAGGTATGTACGTACGTATCAGCAGTTTCGTTTACTTTTATTTTATATAGCTTGGTACAATTTTGAAGTCGGTTTATTTTTTTTTGTTAAAATATTTTGTATAAGGTTTGTTCTTGGCCACTATTGAATGTAGGCCATAATATTCTCGGATAGCTACTAGTGTACAAATATTATAATAGCTCTTCCAACTACGTACAATTTCAAATATAACAAAAATTAAAATTCCAGATAACTTGACCAATCCTTAACATTCTATAAAAATAACATTAATATGAAACCTGCTCAAAAACATGACCTGCCATACCTAGTCTGCTTAGTGAGTTCTAATTTTTATAAAAAGGCCTGGATGGTATGCCTGTTGTATCGAGTAGTATTTTCTGAAGGTAACCCATATCTGCATAGTCTTCGGTAGCATTTTTGACACCGTGAGGTGAACTGACAGCGCCGGGGGTTAGCCGGATCGCAGGACATATCACTCTCAATATTTTCCATTTTCAAAAAAACGTTTTAAGATTTAACATTTCCTGAAGATACCACGGTCACACTTCTCGAGGATATTGAATTCCCCAGGGGACACCCGGGGGACACGTAGGTCTAGGAAAAGACTAGGTAGCTCCTACTGACTCGAGTAACTTTTAAGAAAAGAGAAATATAATATAAATGAGGAATGTTGTACAGCTATCAGGCTACTACGAGTATGTTAGTTGACTAGTCACCGAATAGTCTGCATCGAGCGCCGTCTATCCGGCTTCTTACTTTATTTGTAATTTGTATTTCTTATTCAAAACTTATTATAATATTAAATATAAGGTTTAATTGCATATTCATATTTATAATTTATTATCAGTATTACACATTTTAAATGTAAACTAAAACAACCTGTTCTTTAATTATCGTTTATTATATCATCATTATCATATATAAATAGAGAACAGCAAATACTTGTTATCTGGAATATTTTCTATATTTCTTGATGCAAATTTTGGCTAGCATTGTCAAAAATTTATTGTATATAGTTTTTACATTTATAGATTTATCGGTGAAGGTGCTCTTTAGACTATATGCCGATATAACATATTTAAATTTTTCAAATATTCTGTTATAAACTGAAACCGAATTCACGAGATCTTATGTCAAAAAAACCACTGGTTACATCGAGAATCCAAAGTAGTGTAGTCAGAGTAAAGACTTTATTATGCTTCACGTTGAATGTACCTTTTGCATCATTTTCCAGCAGTACATAATCAATTTTCATTGTCTTAATTTTTTTGATAAAAAAACCTAATAAAAAATGTCTAGAAATTTCTAGAATCTTCTTCTTTCTTATGAGGTAAAATATAAATCTCTATAAGTTAGTGTAGCTATTTAATGTGTTTTTCGAAAGCTAAAATTGCATATAGTATGAGGATTATCATTTGTTACATACATATGTATAACTTGGAGAAGTTGGTTGTTTGATCGATTTAGTTCTTGAAAAACGAAATGAAATATTTACTGAGCGTGCCAAAAAAAATATGGCATATTGTGGTATGCCATGGTAATATGTGTTAAAGCAATATTGATTTCCAGATGCTGGAACAAGGTACTCGTTGATACGGAGGTACGCCTAGTGTTTCTATACTTCGAAAAGTGAAATGTGAAATGTGAAATGTGTGTTTCTGTGAATTCGAGAGACTACGCGTTTTACGATGGAGTTCAACGCCACATTTTGTTTGCCAGAGCAGGGAAATGCCAATAACTCATACTCTCCCGAGTGGAGCTTTAACTCACGATAGTCGTGTTTACAATCACACACTGCTTCACCATGGCATAATGACCTGAATAGTCTACATTGTTTTTTGTCATACTAGATATACGCGTCTAGATTTATTTTATTATGTCGATCTTAAATCCATTATAAATGTATATTATCCATTATATTACAAGTTTTAAGTATAGTGTAGTTAATAGTCCTTAGCTGTGGCGAGGTGACCAATCATCGCTTTCTATAAATAAGAATCGTTGGAATGGAATTTTGATGCTAGGCTAAAGAAACTAAGGAAAGAAAATGATAAAATCAAACTATATGCATATGTAGCTAGCTATAAATGTATCAAATAAAATAAATATTTTGAAAATTTTCAGGGTTGTTGATTTTATGGATATTAAATGTATTAGTAATTTTACGATACAAATAATAAAATTATAAAAGCTATAAGTTAATTTAAAAACTTCCTGCTTTTCAAAATTATGTCATTTAAGCAAATTACCTTTAAGAAAAATTAAAAAAAACTAGTTTTAACAACAAAACGTGGGCTTTAAAAAGCCCTTGCTGAACACAAAAGCAAAATAATATATAAACATACTTTATTTATATATATACTTTAATTTGACATACTAACTTGATATTTATCGCCATAAATAATATTAGGTATACAATCAAGTAAATAATAGTAACAACTAATGTCATCGTGGTGTAATATCGTAATGGTGTAAGTCATAGAATGCTAAGACGGCTCAAATTCAAATTTAATACTAGATATAACACCGTAAATAAATGATAATAAATATACAACAAAATAGAAACGGGCAGTTTTCTGAGAGGAGAAAAATAAAAAAACAGAGGACCATAGGGAACTAGTGTTAGGACACTCCGTTCCTCGCTCTCTGCCTTTTGAGACATTGAGTGTTGAACTCAATGACGCGTATTGTCAACAAGACTTTGATAACATATCAGAGTGCATAAAATGAAAATAATTTATTCTCCCCGAGTGGGAATCGAAACCACAAACCGTCCCGTTTTCAGGCAGGTGCTGTACCACTGCGCCACGACGGTCCTCAAGTGATTTACACTTATTTAATTCTAAATTGTTACAATTATTATGACTACTATAAATGTTAATTGTTGTATCAAGTTTACTATCGTAAGCAAACGGATCCCTTTAACGACTGAATAAATAAATTTAAGCACGTCACGATACATATTTTATTTCTATATCGATATCGATCTCCGGATTTATATCCGCTTGGATATACAACAACAATTGTTGGAAAAGCCGACCAATCGATAAAAACTATTCTTCCTTGAAGCGCCTTGTGGCTTAGTCATTGATTAATACATACATGTGTATAAATAAATAAATAGCTTCGGGCTTCCTCTCGCATGTACACAGAGGGAACCTAGTGTTAAAACACTCAACGGAATGCTTCTCAACGGGGTAATGACCCACTATCTGTCAAATTTTCAAGACATTGTGTTATGTTCCCCCGAGTGAGAATCGAACCCGCAACCGTCGCGTTTGCAAGCAGACGCTGTGCTGCTGTGCCACGATGGCACATATGTTCTGATTATATAAAAAATAAATTATTAAAACATGATTCTGTTATAATCCTTATGGAAAATTTCGGTTTTCTTCAAATTGTTTTAAAATTATTATATATAATATATACAATTATATTTAAGGTCATAACCTTATCAATATATATATATATATATATATATATATATATATATATATATATATATATATATATATATATATATATATATATATATATATATATATATATATATATATATATATATATATATACTATTATATATATATATATATATATATATATATATATATATAATATTAATCTTATATATATATAATATATATATATATATATATATATATATATATATATATATATATATATATATATATATATATATAATATATATATATATATATATATATATATATATATATATATATATATATATATATATATATATATATATATATATATTATATATATATATATATATATATATATATATTATATATATATATATATATATTATATATATATATATATATATATATATATATATATATATATATATATACTATTATGGTTTCCTCGACTTCTACACGACTTCGTCGGTTTTAGTAAATACCCCGTCCTGAGACCCTCAAGAAAAAAAGGTATTTACTTCTACATTTGTCCTATATCCTATACTAAATAGAAATATAATAAGATTAAAAAGTTTAATTGGTTTCGATTGTGGGTTCTGTTTCCGGTGGATGAAGCTTGTTACTTGAAATGAGATTAAATATGGACGGTGATTATGAAGATGATGTGATGTTACGTGGATGGTTGTTGAGTTTCAGATGACTGCGTTACAAAAACGGAATCCCCAAGGACTTTACTAATTATGGTGGAAGAGTGTATTGCTGCTTGTTTTGGAGGATGTGAATGTTTATATGAGCATCTAACTTATCGCAGTACCGTTTAAGACTCTTCGCCCTACTACTCCCGTGGCTCCTACTACTATCGGGATAATTGTGACAGTGGTGTTCCATAACCTAGAGAGTTCAACTTTCAGCGGATGGTATTTGCTGATTTTTTCAATTTCCTTAGCTCCGATATTATAGTCAGATGGTACAGAGATGTCAATGAGGTATGTATTATTCTTTGCTTTATCTATGTATATCAAATCAGGTCTATTGTGTACTATTGTAATATCTGTTTGTACAGGCATTTCCCACATTATCTTGCCTGTGTTATTTTCTTTAACAGTTGGTTGTTTAATTCCTGCTTCCACCATAACTTGTCAGTTTCAATTTTACTTTTCCTAGCCAAGCACCAGAACACATACTGGACTAATTATTGTGCCTTTTCACGAAATATGTACCAGCAAGTTTTTCGCAGCCTGCAAGAAGATGTTGCACTGTTTCGTCTTTACTCACACACAAGCGGCATTTGCCATCAACATTCCGCTTCAATATATCTCGCTCATGTTGGCGCGTCATTACTGCCTGGTCTTGTATAGCAAATATTGACGATTCCAATGAAGGCAAAATAGGTTGTTTCTTCAGCCATTTAAACGAGAATTCTTTATCAACATTGGCAACATCAAGAACTTTTTTAGGGAATTGGCCATGTAGGCTTTTATTTCTCCAGATTTCATTTTGTTTCTTTACCATGCAATTTTTTATTTCTGTTTTAGTGTGAACTGTATCTGGCGTTATTTTGAATTCTTTTTCTATTTCTAGTGATTGTTTGTATATCGAATATTTTTCCTTCTTCTGATCATGTTGTGCTATTGCTTCTATTAAGTAATCACTCTTCTGTTGTAAATATAATTTGTAATTCAAAATATGAGCTTTATATAAATTTTCTATATTAATTAAGCCTCTACCGCCACTTGTTACAGGTAAATAGAGCCTCTCTAAATCTGCTTTTTGCTGATGAACTTTTTTCATTGCTAATAATTTACGTGTTTTGATATCTATTCGTTTTAGGTCACTATTTTTATAATTAATTACACCAAATGAGTACATTAGAACTGGAACAGCGTATGTATTAATTCCTTTTACCAAATTTCTTGCATTTAAGTATGAATTAGTTATGTTTTTAACCCCTCCTGAAGTACTCTTTCATTAATTGGTCTCTAATATCACTATGATTTATTTTTCCAGATTCGTTTATTCCTAGGTATTTATATGTTTGATCTAATTGTAATTGTTTAAAGCTATTTCCGTTCAGTAGGACATGTTCATCACCTTCAGCATAGTTCCTATGTCCAGCAGTTATGTGAAGTATGTTGCATTATTTAAACCAAATGACATTCCTATATCAGAAGTAAAAATTTCCACACTATTTAATAAATTGTTTAAGTTAGTTCTATTGTTTGCATATACTTTGAGATCGTCCATGTATATAAGATGATTAATCCATACGCTGTCCTTTAGATGGTATCCCTTTTCTCATACTTCCCTAGAATGGTGGATATTGGATTAAGTGCCAAACAAAATAGAAGTGGGGATAAAGAATCCCCCTGAAAAATGCCCCGTCCTTACCTGAATCGGTTCAGTAGTAAAAGAGTTTGAAGAGCCTTTTGCTGTCATGACAACATTCCATTTTGGCATAGCTCTTTCAAGGAAAAATTTGATACTTGGTGGGCACTTGTAGATGTCCAATACCCGCAGGAGCCATTCGTGCGAGATAGTATCAAACGCTTTTTGATAGTCTATCCATCCCATACTTATATTTTTTTGGCATTGGTGAGCATCTTCTAGTATGGCCTTGTTTATCATTAAGTGATCTTTGCATCCTCGTACCCCACGACGGCAGCCTCTTTGTTCTGGAGCCATGATGTTATTTGTTGCACAATGACTGTACAGTTGTTCAGCGAGTATTGAGGTGAGGAGTTTGTACATAGTCGGTAAACATGCAATTGGGCGCCAGTTTTTAGGTTCTGCAGTATCCTTATTTTTGGTATTAAAATAACTTTACCGGTAGTTAGCCAGTCATCTAACGATTCTTCGCCTTTCAGAATATTGTAAATAGCATAGCCAAGTGGTCGTGCAATTTAGAAAATTACTTGAGATAGTAGTTGTGTACTTTATCTAGTCCAGGTGCCTTCCAGTTTAGCATTTTACCTACAGCGTGCTTAATCTGTTCAGTAGTAATTTCTTCAAATAGGTTAGTTCTTATAGCTGTACTATTGTGTTGACTAATATCTGATATCCACTTTGCATTATGATTGTAAGAAACCGGTTGTGATAAAATATTTTTCCAAAACTCCTCGGTACTATCTTTGCTCGGTAGTTCTATATTTAAGTTTTCTTGCTTACTGCTTAAATTCCTATATAATCTGTGTTCATCTTCTGTAAACATTTTATTTTGCTGTTTTCTGCTATTTATTGTTTCATATCGTTTAATCCGTCCTGCTAATGCTTTAATTTTTTGTTTCAATAACTCTTCTCTGTTTTTATGGTCTATTTCGTTTTTTATGTTGTGTTTCGAATATAGTTTGTCTTTGATTTTTATCATCTTTCTTGATTTAACGCCTCTGGATATCTCTATCATCTGCCCCAATTCTTTTCTCAAATGTTCTAATTTTACTTTTATTCTTTTCTTCCATGGCGGGTCCGCATGCTGCTTAATTATATTTGTAGGTGAGTAAGGTGTTTGATTATTATTAACTATCAATGTTTTTGCAGCCGAGTAAATAATATCGTTTGTATCTCGGAGAGACCGAGCACCTGCCAAAAGGTTTGGCAAAAAGTTGTTAATAATTGCTAGGTTTTGTAAAAATTGTTTATTAATTTTGGCTTTTGGCAGGTACTCGCGCTCCTCGATAGGTATTTCCTTAATTTCAGCAAAATGGTTAAGAAATTGACAAATTATCGGATTTTGGTGATCATCAGATATTTCAGCACTTTGGACTTCTTCCATTTTGTTAGTTTCAATTTCTTCTGTATTTTGTTCTAATATCTCTTCTGTTACACTATTAAGGGTGGTGGCTATGTTATGTGAGTGTTATCGTGTTGTGTTAAATGTATTTATTTTCAGCAGATTGTTTTATTTGGTTAAGTAGTTCTAGAGATATAAGCTTCTGTTTCAAAATTCGACGTGCTTGGTTGGAAAGTGTATTTCCATTAAATCTTAGTATTTTTGGATTTTCAGGGTTCCGTTCCTTAAAGATACTTTCCAATTTTTTTATGTATTCCGTACCTTCACATTTTGCCATATAATAGCAAAACATTAGCTCTTCTTCCTCTTGTCGTGTCCACTTCCTTCTCCTGTCACTTTGAGATTTGTTCATGTTTATTGGATCTGGGCTGTTATTACTATTACTAGTTTGTTCTGGTTGATTTGTGAGTGTTGATGATGTGAATGTTGTGATCGGGTGAGTGCTTTGTGCGATTGTAGTAACTGCGATGGATGCTTGTTGTGTTTCATTTTCTATTGTTTTTTGTATTCTATCGAGTGTATGTTTTGAAAGAACGTTTTGTTTTATGATTCGGCGCGCTTGATTAGATAGAAGACTTCCGTTCATGTATCTTTTTGAGTTGGATGGATTCCGTTCGCTAAAAATATTTTCTAGTTTTCTAATGTATCCCCCTCCTTCACTTCTAGCCTTATAGTAACAATACATAAGCTCCACTAGTTCTAGTTGTGACCACTTCTGTCTTCCTGTTGCTGTTGAACTTATTGTGGTCCCCACGGATGGACCGGCCAAGAGTTCAGTGGGAGATTCCCGTCTCGGCAAAGTCTCATTCGTTCCTACTCCATTCCCCTCAGAATCGGCTGTGACATTTTCGGTTTCCCCGACTCTCGCCCGCCTGTTCAGCGAAGAGCCACTGGCGGTCCGCATGCTGTCATGTCCAGCGCCAGCTCCAGACATGCCCCGGCGATCACCCCCGGGTAGCGACCCTATACGTGTATTCTTAAATTGTCTCTTCATGATTAAGAAGGTTGCTAGTGCTCCGTTGGCCATCGATTAAGTCACCGCCTGTTACACAGACTTCGATGTTCCACCCCTCACGTGGCATAGATGTTACAGCCGGACGTGGAGTTAGGCTTTGAGGGGCATATACTATTATTATATTATATATAATATTATTGTATAAAATTAATTGAACACGTAATGTGTCCAATTCGAGTCGATTCCTCTCTTGAGTAGAAAGAATTAATTATACTTGTATTTTCTAAATATTGCGTATGAATTGATTATATAAAAACAAATTTTCAACCCCATATATGTTCATTGACAGTATTCAACTATTTTTATTTCGGATTGAATGGCATAAATCAACGTCGCCCTTTATTTTATCAGAATGACGTAGTGAAAAAGAACATTCCCTCGACGTAGACATTGAATCCACCGCCTAATATGATATATGCTAAAAAAGATATAAATCAAACTGTAACTTCGTTTGTCAATCGATAAATATTATTGACTAAAGAATGGTACCTCTACAACAATATCGGTTATCTTTATCTATTTTTTATAAAGTGTATTTCATTCGTAGCCGTTCTTTAGTTAAAACCCAATCACCGCAACCGCAAACTAAAGTACAAGTTTTACAAATCTGTATCAAATAGCAGAGTCCCTCCAGAATTTTCGAGACAGAAAATCTTTAAAACAGAAAATAAGTTTATTAAAGCTACTGTACGGATGTCCTTCAATCGAATTGATATAAAAAGTTGCAGTTAAATTTAAACTTTATAGAACTATTAATATGGTTTTTTTTACGTATGTCAGTTTTTCTTAAAACTTGTTTTAGACTCGTTAGTAGATATACAAAGAAATAGATTTTTATGCTTAATCTAAATTCAGTTGAGAACTCTGAGACTCTTTTGGTTTCATATACGAGTAAGTCATATGACAGCCCTTTATTAATATTATTTATGAATTTAATTAGCATTTGTTATGTGTACAAATAAAGTAATGTTTGTGTTATACCTTTGTATAAGAAAAAAATTCTTAGCATTCCACAGATTCATCATTCTGGTGCCGGGCCCAGCATATTTCAGTGAGAGGAACTAGGAGCGCTTGGGACTTACTTCTCGAATGTAGTTTTAAAATGCACACACACCTTTATATTTCGAGCTCCTATCAAATCAAATTATTAAAAACATACATAAAAAAATTATATAAAAAAAATACTATTAATTAATAAAACCTCCTTCGAAGTTTGCAAATAATTTCTGCAGATATAATTGAATGTTAACGTAATATACATGTATCATTCGTGAAAAAAAATAAAAAGATAACAAACATTAGAAAGAAACATGTTACATTTTAGTATTGCCAGTACTTTTTTGAAAATAGAACAATTTCACTTATATGAAAATAGAATATTTAGAACTATCTAGGAAGAACTGCACGGTCAGTTACGTTTGCACATGAAACGGCAAGTAATACGGAAGTAAGCAAAACAAAAACACGCACTCTAAATCACGACAAATAGCTTGCAAATAATTTACGTACATTATTATTATTGAATTAGAAGTTATCTATACGTCTATACATGTAAATAAAATTGGACTGTCTGTTTATTTATGACTTCAAAATAACTGGGTTTTTTCGTGTGCATATAGTTATTTACACGTGATTGTAACAATAAACAATATTTTAAATTTATTATTATGTATGCCTGTCTTTCAGTTCGTCAGGGCTAATATCTGGAACAACTGAAGCGATTTTTAAGAATATAGAAGAGGCTGTGAAGCAACACTTAGGCTAGTTTAATGTTGGCCCAGATAAAATGTTGCAAATAAAATGTGTTATGGACAAATTGTGATTAAAAAGAAAAGAAATGATAAATAAGTACAATATTTGCATATTATATGAGACTAAATCGATCAAATGAGCGAAGCCGCAAACGGGTCGATATATATATATATATATATATATATATATATATATATATATATATATATATATATATATATATATATATATATATATATATATATATATATATATATATATATATATATATATATATATATATATATATATATGTATATATATATATATATATACATATATATCGTATAGACGAAGAAGTGAGGGGGAAGGGACTGTCAACGCAGTTATGGGTTCGATTCCTACTCAGGAGAATGAATTATTATATTTTGCTCGCTCTTATTACTGCATAAAATCAGGCATTGCGTACCGCTTTACACGCAATCTCCGATAAGAAAGGCCAATAATAGGGACGAAGTGTCATAGCATTGGGCTTCCCCTGCCTACCTTGGCATTTGCCGAACACAGCATGAAGCTAAAAAAATAATCTATTGAACCAAAAACAACGAAGGCGAGGAATATGAGATGAAGGTCATGTTTTTTAATAAGCCACACTAACAACGTCAAGAGAAAACAATTATTTTAACAACCAGAAACGGTTACTCCTTATTACGTAAGCACTGTCGAAAGCTCAGCGTCACTTTACAAACATTCAATCACACTTAGCAAATTGTTAAAATAAGCTATACTTAATATAATTAACGGTATTTTCCTGATCCGGTAAACTGAACTGTACTATTAAAGTTTGATTAATTCGAATTAAAATTCTTTAAGAGTAGGCATTAAATAATTAATCTAAGGGCTCTCATTCTAACGCTTGGTGTCTAGACAGCTACGTGTATTGATAGGTTAGGCCAAGGCTGAAAATAATATAATAATTTCAAGTGCACTTGTAATCATGGGTTTGTAAATAGTTCCACGTATAGTTATAGAAATATTATATGTAGGTATTTTATTATAAATGTAATAATTTTGATGAATGCGGTTAATAAATCTTTCTGCGATCAAATTAATTCTTCTAAGAGAGGTAGTTTTGTGATATAAATCCTAGCTATAAATATATACATACACACGCCAAAGGGTCCCTGCAGCGTTGTAACTCTATCACGTCATCCACTGGCATTAACCTCTTCATACATATCCTTCGAGTCACCGATAATACGCATTTCCACATCCATTTCGTGTCTTCCATCTATTTAACTTACTTCCCAGGTATCCTAACGATAACATACATATATAACTAAATGTGTACATAAACGTTCACACCGAATTTATTCCTTTGATAATTAAAATGACAACGTAAATGTAAATTTTATGTTTTTAATCATGACATTCTAGTAACTTAAAAATTTAAAAACTAAAACGATAATAAATTTATTGTAACTGAAATTTAGTTAAAGCCCATTAAATTCAGTATATTAAAAGTTTATTTCTAATTATTGAAAAATATATAATCGATTAACTTTTAACGATAAAATCTTGTATATTGTATGGCTTTCTTCAGTTAAAAGACAGATAGACAGATCTAGATAAATCTGTGACTTACGAATAAAATTATTAACTTCCTTTGTCTAAAGGCCAATTATACCTTGTAGATAACAATAGTATAACACCTTCCGGTTTACAAATAGGAACATTACAATAATCTGTTTAATCGTTAATAGGAAATGTTCAGGTCACTCACCTTCTATTGCTAAAATTTAATAAAAAATTTAACCTCCGATTGCTTTACTTTATGCTGTTATTAATACTATAACTTCACATGTAGCGCAATTTGAATTAACTTAGATTTCTAACCTACTATATTGTCATTTTTATATATATATATATATATATATATATATATATATATATATATATATATATATATATATATATATATATATACACTACACAAAGATTTTATTAATGAAATTTTTATATGCTTTCTTTAAGTATTCTTCTATAGTGTGGATTAATACTTTAAAATTAATATAAAAAAAAACAGAAACCAGATCCCATGTATGTTGATGAAACCAAAACATCCAATATATATAACATTTAATTGAGACGAATTGAATCTTCTTCCATCTCCTTTCGTCAATAATCCAATAATTAATAGTACACAACTAGGCTTCTCTACGTTCCTGTCATCATCAGCTCAAATATTTGTTTTTATAAGGAATTTTATAAAATATCTATAAAATGTGATGGTTTACCCCGATTTCCATGGGATTCCATTATCAGATCCTGACATTATGACAATGGGAGCAACGCCTGAGAAATCGAGAGACACACATAACAAAAATATATGTCTCTTTATTATGATCGGTTAATAACAATTTCGACGTTCCGTGTTGTGCATATAATATATCTGATATGTATCTAATATTATTTATACAGTATAAAATATCATATTGAGCAAATGGCATCCTCAGTAGTTTCATAACAAGTCCTTACTATCTATTTTAGTGGAAACACTTTGTAAAATTTAACAAGATAAAGATCAGGTTTTACAATAATATATATAAAATATGCAAGGACGTATGAAACTTACATGTTAGATTTTTGTGCTAACTTAGCGTTGTATCATTTATGTAATTAGTCTAACAAAATAATCAACTGTGGTGTTACTTAATTTATATATAAAAAAGTTATCTTTAAGTCATATAAATATATTCACCTCTTTTATAAACATAGTTTAAGATTATGAGCTATCTGTCCGCCGTATCTATTACAATCAGATACTGTGGCAGATTTAATCTAAAGCAGAATTTAGCTGTAAAAACTAACAAAACTGACAATGATGAAGCCAAAGATAGATTCGTTAGATTATTAAATTTCGTTAGAATCGTTATATACAAATAACTGCAACTGACAGTTTGCAGTTTTCAAATTTTACACATTTTCAATATAAATAACAAGCGGCCGCCGGCGACTTCCTCCGCATGGGCTTTAAATCACCATATTTTATTGCTGCTCCACTCCCATTTGTCACAGCGTGATAAATAGTCTATTCAACAAATAAATGTTTATTCTATTCAAACCAGTAGTTCCTGAGATTAGTGCGTTCAAACAAACAAAAAAACAAACTTTTTAGCTTTATATTAATAGTATAGATAAAAACAGGAGCAGTCTTTAGATATTTCCCCCTACACACGTCGTGATGGAAAGGTGCACAAGGATTAATACAAATTACTTTGACGTTTCTTTTTACTATGTAATTGCGCAACTCGAGTGTAAAGTACATTGTAATTACTAGGTTCACGTTTTTTGCAGGAAGCATTAAAAATCCATTTTCTAGATCTATTATAAAGGATGTAGATAAGATGATTTACAACTCACTGGCACATATTAATAATTTATGGTCACCTTGTATGGTCACATGGTATGGTCATTTATGGTATTTTTCAAATTTTAAGTTATTTATGTTTATTTTTTGTAACATAAATTTTATCTAAGCTAAGCTTCCAGCTGATTTCCAATATTTTTAGATGTTCATTACTAATATTACAAAGTCCAAAGTTATCAAGTTTATCTATTTTCCTTCGAAAAAATATTATATTTAAGATAAGATTTAAGAACTACAAAAATATGAGTATATTATGTTCTTTAGTTGTAAATACATACATGTATGTGTATGTATGTACATATATGTCACCCGTATACACGAACCAATTAAATCCCGTTTAATTGACCTACATGACAATATCTCAATAATATATTCCCTTTGAAATATATTGTTGACAACTTCATGAACAAAACGCAAGTTTTTTCTTTCACTATTAGCATATTATTATATTAAATATAGGCACAAATACCTTATAAGGCTATCGTGTTTCATATAAAGTGAATTTACACGTACCAACATAGGTGAACTTGTACTTCCCTATGCGAAATAGAAAAGAAATTAAACAAATGTTGTTTGACAAAATTTGCTACATTTGATATATATTTGATAAAATATAAGTGACAAGTTATAAAAATAGGTCACATTTTTTTAATTAAACAATCAAAAATCCTTAGGAAAATCACGATAATAAAGACCAAAGTATAACCATTTACATATTAGAAGTCACTATAAGTGCACTGGAAACAGTCAGTAATACGTTTAACAAGCAAACATTAACAAAACATGCAAGAAAACTAGTTTGTTCAATAAAAGTTTTTGTGTACAATTAAGCATTTAAACTTAACAAAAAAAAAACCTAAACAGTAAACGATTTCAAAAACAAGGAAAAATTTAGGCAAATTACTTGATCCTTACAAATCGTTAAATGTGTATAATTGAATAAAAATATAGTAAAATATTCTTTATTCTACACCAAGTAAATGATACAGGATACAAAAAAGATATTTTTAGAAAACAGTACAACAGGCGGCCTTATCGCTAATTGAGCGATCTTTTCCAGAAGACAGTAGTAGCAAAATTATGAAATAGGAAGGGGTATCCCCGTAAATAATATATATATATATATATATATATATATATATATATATATATATATATATATATATATATATATATATATATATATATATTATATATATATATATATATATATATATATATATATATATAATGAAGCATAAGCTATGTGCTACATGCGGAGAATACATTATTTTTATTTTCTTCGCTCTAGCAGCTAGGATTCTCATCACACAATGCCTCGAAAGGCGGAAAGTGGGGAACAGAGTGTCTTAACACAAAGTTCCCTCTGCCTATCCTGTTCTGTGCGGGATACAGCGTGAAAAAAACAGTTTTATATTGTTTCATTGCTTAGGGTAAGGAATTCTATAAGTGGACGGATTTAACAGAGAAGGAATTAGTATAGAAGGAAGAAGAGTGGCAAGGAATGTTAAGAGTTAAATTTAACTTGGAGCAAAGTGAGTCATGTGATTCACATAATAATTTAAATCGTACTTTGAGATGTATACTATTATAGTTCAACATTAGGTGATTTTTATATTAAAAATATCAATGAAAAATGTCCATCATGCTGAACAGGTTTTGTTAAGGCGCCAATTGTTTATCTCATATAGTTTAGCTGAACAGCATAGTTTTACATGATATGTTCCAGATCTTAGATTTCCATATGTCAAAGAAAAATGTTCATCACGCCCCGTAACATTTACTAAAGAGCCATATTCTTATTTCTTATCATTTAGGTGATCTATTGTCGTGCCACTCGCACGACTAGATTCTTGATTTTTATATATTAATGGAAAGTGTTTATTATGTTCGATCATTTTTTTTATGTGGCATTTCATTATTTGATATAGTTCACCTATACTGCTTTTGTTCTGCATCAGGTATCCTTATCTTCAAAATCAATTATAGCCTAGGTCCTGCCCAACAGCCCACCTAACAGCTATACAACAAATAGAGTTTTATTCATATCCGTCCAGTAAATCCAATGATGTGCGTGTACAAACAGACAAACAGATAGACACAATTTTTTAAATCATAGATTCATATTCTATTAATGTTTTTACATAATATCTGCATCATATTTTTCCTGAAAATATTCAACTTACATATATATTTTTTATACTTTTTAGTATAGTATAGATAGAAGAAGACGATTATGTAGTGGATAATACATTAATAAGGTTTGATAAATGGAGAGTAGACATAGAGAGGGCCTTCTTGTATAGAGAACAAGCAGAAAAGCAATTTATTGTAGCTTGTTTAAGGGACAAGTGGAAATGATACGAATATAACCATTTTAAACAAAACGAAGAGAATATTTTTCGTGACTTATGTAGTTCAAGAATATGCAATATTTAAAATCTCAACTTTTTACGTAGTTGTAATAAAAAAGGAGTGTTTTATTTAGTATCCTTCCACTTAATACTGTAGTGTCATCCTAATTTGTTCCCTTACAGCGGACACTTTTTAATATAATGAGTTTGTGATCCTCACATCTACACTCCACAATTTGCTAATTACAGCTGTCTAATGCCATGTAACAGTACTGTAGCTGCTGACCATGTACTTAATACTCATGTTCTGCCGTACAAGGAAAGTTATCAATGCTCTAAGTGATATGTTCTTTTTTCCACTTATTGATCGAATTAAACACATTAAATGGACTTATTAATATTATTATACTTATGTTAGTTTTATTTCTTAACTAGGTTTTCCGTACTATCAATATGTTACATTTTCTCGTAAAAGGAATACTTTGTCTGAATTTTAGCGTAATTCAAATATTTAATTATTTTTGGGCCACATTATATTATTTAATATATTTCATTAAAACGTAAACTATTGAGTAATTGATCTGATAATTTAATAATTACCTACTATGACAAAAATTGGATCTAGAATCTAACAAATCATTGAACTATCCAATAACTTCAAAGAAAATCAGTACATAAAACAGAATCTCTTCCCTCTCTCTGTCCCTATGTATGCTTAGATCTTTAAAACTTCGCAACGAATTTTGATGCGGTGTTTTTTTCAATGTTAACACATGTTACAATATAGTAGAAGCATCCATTATACCTTATGTATGGCGACATTTTGCGCTTCTCGTCCGAATTAGACATATTGTGTGTTGAGAAAGAAGAATGGTCATGGCACGGCCAGAAAATGCGTGGTAAAAGAATGGTAAAAAAGATATATGAAGCAAAAGTAAGGGAAGATCTCAGTAGACCTCAGTAGAGTATCAAAGATATTGTAGGAAGGTCACGTAAAAAGCAAAAGGACATGTATGAAGAGTTTAATGACAGTGGACGAAACGACAGAGGTATGCAGGGACCGCAGCGTTTGGCGTTCTGTGTGTGTGTTGATTTGTAGAACTCAACACCGGACTGTGCTTTTCCAAAGCGGGCAAACTATAATAACATTGCATCTTAGTCCAATATCAGATGCTGTCTAACAGCTCAGGCCTCAAATATGAGAGTTTTCAAGTATAATGTATTACAATAGACTAGATACATCTACTTGTTCTAGAAATGTTGTTAAACTAGTAGAGGTTTAGTACCTAATTTATAATGTAACAATGTTTCATTATGACAATATAATTGATTTACGTAAACCATAACTAATTAGTAGTTAAGTAATTTTAAATGGCACCATTAACTCGTACAAATTATGTACTTCAAATGTAGCGACTTATCTACTAACGGTACAGAACAACATTATGATAAAAAATCTTCTTTTGAGCCTATATATATAATCTCAATTGACCGAAATTACAATTTTTGATATAATTTATTACTTTGAAATCGGACCTACAGTCATCCCACTGCGCTACAAGAGTGTTCTTTTGAGAAGATAACCCAATAATAACATTCCAGAACAAATTCGTCGAAACTCAATTAAGGCCCGAGTAAATAATTTATTTTTTCAAGCCGGAGGATACTAGAGCTGTGTAAAAAATATATTTCGTTCAAGGTGTGACAAAAAATATGTCAATATAAGGAAATGATGGCGCAATTTTAGATCATTCAGCTAAAACTAACGAGTGACTAGTAACTTTTCAAAAGGAACAAGTCAAATAAAAACAAAGTGTCATCAAGGCGGAGTAAAAATTTCTCTGAAATAAGTTGAAAATAAAGAATATATTTAATAGTTTCCTTCTGACCACATCGTATCATATTAGAAAAACGGATAATGATACAAAAAGTTTATTTTTTTTATAGTGAATAATTTTTTTTATTTTTTTCTTTATTTTATTATCTATTAAACTACTAACTACTTTTGTTTACAACATATAATAGGATTGTATATACCATAACATTCTTGAAATGAGCTCCATTAATTTGTTTAGGTAAATAAAGCATATTACTGTTACTTTGAAAATGTACTGTGCAAACAGAGGCTGTTTGAAAAGTGCAAAAACCTTTTAGCGTATATTTGCTTCGTAACTCTACACTATGAGGAGGGCGCGCCCCCACCCCGGGGGTGGTTGGTGGGGGAGTTTACGCTCTGAATAGTACACGATGAAAGCGCTTTTAATAAAGAAACTACTCGTGTGTAAATATACAGCAGGTATACCGAAGTGCTACTACAACAAATTAATTAATCGTAATATTGTATGATATAATAAAAATATTACATTAAATCAAAGTAAAATTTATAGAAACATATTATTTTAAAGTTAAAGCTTTGTTAAAGACGAGTCGATAAACGTTTTATTTATTTGAACACTTAAGATAACTTTTGAAAGTGTACCATCTAGGTAGTCACTTTATGTTATTATCGTAGACTGTTATAGGAAGTAGGTCCCAAATTTCAGTGAGAGACAAATAAGTTCACTATTATTATATAACTGTATATATTTCATACAATACAAAAGCCTCTATGTAAGAGAGGCATATTAAAAAAATCAGTTCTACCGACTTAACCTTCAACTTCTCAAATTAGGGCAAAATTCGGAGAACCAAGTTTCGACACAAGTTCTCTCTGGCTAACTTGCTTTGGCAATTGTATTAATCCATATTAGATGTAGGTGAGAGACAGCCTTCGAGTCACCATTTAGTTTTATAATAAGGTGGTCAAATATTCATAAGCGTAATAAATCCTTTAGTCTAAGCATTCACAACGTGGGCTCATTCAATCCCTATTATTTGCAAAACAATAATAACGAAATTTGAATAAATATCTATTATGTAAGCAAGCAGTAGATTGTTAGAATTCTTGTTACGTAGAGTATCACGAAATACGGCTTTTATGTGATTCACGAGGTAAAAATTGATAAACTTAATTTTGCGGGCGTATGCACGGCGAATTTTAAATTTAATTTAATTGTAATGTAACTTCTAACTCTTTGTCGAATATTAATAATATTGGTATACTATAGATGACATATAATACTTTATTTCACCAACACAAAGAATAAAAATTATAAAAAATGACAAGTAAGAGTACAAGTTATACAATTGTGGTGTATAGGCGGCCTTATCACCACAGGTGATCTCTTCCAGGCAACCCCTACCATAAAAAGAATAGAATAACACTGGAATTATAAATACATCTCTTATTAATACACTGACATATATATATATATATATATATATATATATATATATATATATATATATATATATATATATATATATATATATATATATATATATATATATATATATATATATATATATATATATATATATACATATATATATATATATATATATATATATATATATATATATATATATATATATATATATATATATATATATATATATATTCATATATATATATATATATATATATATATATATATATATATATATATATATATATATATATATATATATATATATATATATATATATATATATATGCGACGGTACCTCAAAGTGAGCCATTTAAGTTTGATCCTATATTCAGAGATATGGTCATGCGGCGTAACATGCGGCGTAATCCAGGAAAGGAAGGAGAAGAGCTTAGACAACGGATATTTTGGTTTTTATGGGAAGGAGTTTCTTCCATCTTCTTAGTCGGCACAGCACAGCAAAAAAATTTCTACTCACCTCTGAAACATGAGGAGATCGTGAAATATTTTCTATTGTAAGACCCAAGTTTTTTTCAATACTACGGAATTCTATTTTAATCCGACCGAAGTTGCTGACGGCTGCCAAAGAACGACTTGAGATTTGATTCATATATATTATGAATCAAATCTCAGTTCCGGTTCCGAATGATTTACTCCAATTGCTTACAGAATTAAGATTGGAAATGAGCGCAGCTATCGCATTATGGAGGTCATCAATAGGTGCAGTTATGGAAAACAGTACAGTAAGGCAATTAGAGATAGAATTAATAAAAATAGAAAACAGAAGAGGAGATAGGATACAACCTTGGGGTACACCAGCTTTAGGATTACATAATTTTGTTTAGTTGTAGGCCTTATTTTTAAGATTGACTGATTGAGATCGTAAAATGTCATTTTGTGTTATATATATTCTTATATTAA
The DNA here is from genome assembly GCA_037127375.1 of Dione juno. NCBI lineage: Eukaryota > Metazoa > Arthropoda > Insecta > Lepidoptera > Nymphalidae > Dione > Dione juno. The sequence continues at coordinate 3,252,131 of JAXRJS010000032.1, read as the reverse complement.
CTAACTTATGTAAATTGTTTTGATAAAAAAAAACTTAAGATGGAAGCTAGGCCTACCTGTGAATAAAAAGAAACCATTAAAATATAGTCGAAGATGAATGACTAAATGCATTTATTTACGTAATTAAAGTAAATATCTCTACATGTAATATTACAGATAACACTAGCGATGACAATTTATCACCTTGATAAGGTTGAATTGATTAATTAGAATAATAAAATACAACAAAGTCAAAATTTAAGGTTGTTGAAAGCCAAAATGCATAATAAAAGCTTTTTTTTATTTTATTCATAAAAATTTCAATAAAAAAATTCCGCCTCACAATAAGGTATTGTTTAATTAACATAAACCGGGCTTTGTTCTTTCGATACGCTACTTTCCGAAGGCATTGCAGAAATTCTTTTACTTCTGTGGTATTCTTATGTAATATGTTTTGACATTATTATTGTACTGTAAGCTAGTTTTTCCTGCAGTTTCACTTGGTCAAATTAAAATAACAAACTTTGTCATACTTGACATAATCTAAGTGTCCGAGGATCGCAATTAACGTGGGTTATATCGAAGCGATTAACGTCATATAACATTTAACGATGAATAGATTATCTAATACAAAAATATTTTTTTATTTGAACCAACCAATAAAATCTAAAACTTTTGAAATAGTACTAAAAACGACTTACATAACGTATGTATTGTAGTTACGTTTAAATATGTAACATAAAATGATTAATTTGACCATGCCCTTGTCCGCAAGTCGTAAAGATTTAGACGTATATATCGATAATAATTGAAAGGGAAATAAATAAACGTTATATAACAAACAAACATTTGTTATTAATTGCCGCTTTGCCATAATAATATGTTTTTATATCGACCGTCGCCACGACGATTGTTGCAAGGTCATGTCTGCTAAGAGATGGCAGATTCAATTACCGAATATGACAATTAAAGAGGAAAAATTAAATTAAATTTACGACATAGCAGCGTGACGTGTATGTATAGTAATATACCATGTGCATACTTCGCACTTCTTGTCAAAATCTCGCAACAGGATAGTCGAAGAGTACCTGATATTAAGACACTTCGTTCTCCGCACAAATATTTTTTTTAATATTTAAAAGATATTTTTTTTTGATTTGTGTAAATTCATTAATTATTTTGATTCTTTTGATTTGTGTAAATTCACCAATTATTTTCCCATTAACAGTTACATGTAACTGTATATATACGTAAGTATACTTATACATACTTATGCAATGAAAATTATTTTTGTTCATGATTTTACAATAAATAAACGGACAAGTAATTTTTTAGTAATATCATATCATAGAAGTTTATATTTTTAGTATTAATATGATAGACAATTGAAAAATTCTACTGCTATATTACTAGCTAGTTGGTAATATTTTTTTTTATTATAAACAAGTGGACGCCCTTCACGGACGCAACTTCATTGGCGTTGCCTTTATGATTCTTGCCACCCTCCGGAATACTATACTTTCTCAATGAGATTCATGACATAGTATATCCCGTGTGTTTTTCATGATAACGAAAAATGCTCATTACGTTCAATAATGATGACTAAGGATACTTAACGTATTTTTTAGATCAGCTAATCTATTTTGGTTCTACGTCAGCTGGTCCAGATCCTTTTTACTATATAAAAATCTCAATGGACAATATGCATCACGTTATATGACTTTTGTTAAGGCGCCATTTTCGTATTTCATAGTTTTGCTGGACATAACGGTTCTTCTTGAGAGGTTTCTTTAAAACTTTGACTGGTATAAGAACGCTCAGAATGTTTTTAGTTCTTATAGTTTAGATGTTCTATTGTGGTGATTCATAAGATGTTCCAGATCCTTGATTTCTATGTCATTGGAAAGTGCTTATAAGTGCTTAATAAGTGCTTAATCATTTGTGTTATGCAACATTTCATTATTTTTATCATTCAGATGATTCACTATGGTTCTGCATCAGGTATTCAAGTCTTTGAAATCTATTAGAGCCTAGATCCTGTCCTGTCCTAGCAGATACAACAAAAAAGTCTCATTAAAGTCCGTCCAGTAGATCGGAAGTTCTGCGTGTACAAGAGACAAACAAACAGACAAAAGAATCAAAAAGAATAATATTTAATGCGCAGACACAATTTTTTTTACTGCTATAATAAAATCTATGCTATAATAAAATTATAGTATAGATAGACAGTAGATAAGCACGAAGTTACTACAATTATGCATGTTAGCGCACACATTGTACACACAGCTTAATTAACGTTTCAGTCAGAACCCGTATAGCCTTCAAATTAACGAAACCAAACAATATCCATTGTATCATCTGTATGCTGTCAACTTCTAAGCATAACAATCTCAAAATTATAAATGTGAGACAAGTTTATTATTGTGTCATTATACATATTGAGTGGCGTTACTAAACGCAATATATATATATATATATATATATATATATATATATATATATATATATATATATATATATATATATATATATATATATATATATATATATATATATATATATATATAAAATCACGAACTAAAATTAGATATAACGTGAATGTTAACGGCCAGTTTTCTCAAAATGTTAAAAATACGTGCAAAGCTGAATTGATTAATTGTATATAGGACTGCATATTATAATGTCATTAATGTTAATACAAGTAGATAGTGTAATAAAATTGATCACGGAAGGTATCTTGTATGATTGTCGCTTGAATAGTACGTACGTATTAATTTAATAATGCCAACTTGAAAATACTTAAAGACTTTCAGTCTTTGATCATTTGAAAAAGATAATTATATATGATGATATACTATTAAACATCTAAAAAGTAGGCACTTTTTAGATGTTTAATAGTATATCAGTATATTAGATAAAGAAGATACTGTTATCCGTAAAAGCTTATTATTTTTTTAATACTATAATAATGTTAGAAGCAATAATAAGGCCCTAGTTAACAACTTGTAGGACGGTCGTGTATTATATAATTTTGCTACATATATACGTAGCTTCACGTTTTATCCCTAGCGCTACGGCCCCTACTTACCTCTAGCTCAATTAACCTCGTCATACTCTCCCTTCTCTTTTCATGTACGAAACATACATTCCCCGGGGTGTCCTCATGCCTTTTACGTGATGTTCTCCAGTATCTTCAAAAACAATTTTGTGAACACAAGTTCTCAAAGATCTACCAGGGACTTTTCCTATCTCTCTTATCACTGACTCTTTCTTTATATATATTTTTTACCATTCTTCCGTCACTTATTCTCTCAGAGAGTCTCTCAGAGTATTCAAGTGCCCAAGGCACTTGAATACTTTCTACTTCATTATTTAAAGTTACTCAATTGGGGTATTTAAAGTTACTCAAAGAGACCTTCCTAGTAATCCCTGGTTTGATGAAAAAATTAACGCGTCAGCTATTTTTTAAGGCTTATAAGCTTTGTTCTGGACGTATTCCGCTAAGACAATTTGGTTAAGACAATTTACTTAAAAAAGAATCTCTAAAAAAAATAAAAACACGTTTAAGTTTACGTCCGTTTTGCCGCCTCAACAATGCAGCTAAGGCACTATCAATTCTGTTAACGGCAGTTATACGCCATTCCACATCCATTTAGTATCTTCATAACTTAACATAATTTCCAGGTATTCTCATAATATCACGTCATTCAATTGTTCTAATGTCTTTCCGCTTACAACAATATTGCATTCCGTCCTTTCTAATATCAGATTTTTTTTCTTACTCGCTCACAATCAGGCTTAGACTGATTGAGGTCGTTGATGGAAGGTTTGCTCGTAGTTATCCCTGCATACAGGCACACAGACACACAATGTTAGGGTGTCCCACCGAGGCGAAGTGCGCCAGTGCATAGTGCATCCTAACTGGTGTGAGAAGTGGCGGCGAATGCAGCGTTAGCGACCGCCAACCAACACGCCATGACCGGAATAGCGGAAAGTGGACGGAGCTACAAATAACTATAATCTTGATATAGGCGTGTATACCTACGAATCCTTGTCTGTTTTCATCAAAAAACATAGGTCAAGTGCAAATCGTACTTACGCAGCAAACAACTTATTTTATTTGTAGAAAGGAAAGTGCAGACTTTAATATTTGATGTTAACTTCTGCTTATTACCGCGTTCTTGGGGAAAGTGGTCCTGACCGACTGACGAACAGATAGACGCACGGAGAACAAAGTGATCCAATAAGATTTCCGTTCTTTTTCTTTAAAGGGCCTTAACGTGAACAGAAAGTTTTTTTTAATCTTATGCATATCAAGTTTGAAACCAAAAAAGTTTTTTCTCATTTTAAATTTATTTTATTATCATTAGATTTTAACCTTACAATAATTCTGATATCGATTAACAAACCTGACAGTCCTTAATAACTAAACGAGTATTAAATGTACGTACAAGTGTACGTACGTTATACCTATGCAATTAGAGTTACAACGCAAATAAATCAAATCATGACATACACACATACATTTTTCAATATGTTGCCCATTAAAATATATAATAAACATATATATAAATATATATATATATATATATATATATATATATATATATATATATATATATATATATATATATATATATATATATATATATATATATATATATATATATATATATATATATATACTTTTTTAATTAACTGATCTGATTATTATTTGATCCAGTTCATGAAATCCTCGATGATATCATGAATCATGATGAATCATGTTGATCCTACGATGTGCACATGACATATATATATATATATATATATATATATATATATATATATATATATATATATATATATATATATATATATATATATATATATATATATATATATATATATATATATATATATATATATATATATATATATATATATATATATATATACATATATATATATATATATATATATATATATATATATATATATATATATATATATATATATATATATATATATATATATATATATACATAGCTTTGCAATGTAAGGTGAGAGGAGCGACGACCGTTTGAGAATAGCACATTATATACAATAGTTGTCATGGTAGATAATGCTTTAAAATAAAAATATAAATGCTTGTCTGCTTATGAATACATCACTTGTTAATACTTCTATGTTATCTTTTCCTGAAAAAATCTTGTCAAATATTGCCAAAAGCAATTTTTAGCATATTTAGTATATATGAGTATTATATACGAGTATTTATACATATGTATTGTTGTTCTCAAATTGGCTTAATATCGGCATAGATCTATAAATAATTTAGAACAATATTTATTGATTTGTTATATATCTTTATAATATTTATCGACGAAAGTTACCAACGCGACTACTACGACGCTTTATTACCCTAGTTTTCTATCTTTTATAACATATAGAATTCTGAATCTTTAGAGATAAACAGAATCACATGTATTTTTGAATACAATTCAGAAAACAAAAAGCTATAAGTCATAATTTCAAATTGTTGGCAATATCAAAATTTTACCATTAGAGCGCGAATGGTGTCTTTATCTCTGTGAGAGATAGTCATTTTCAGGTTGTCTTTAAATATATCTATATATTGGATTGGATCTATACGTTGGATATATATGTATATATATATATATATATATATATATATATATATATATATATATATATATATATATATATATATATATATATATATATATATATATATATATATATATATATATATATATATATATATATATATACATATATGTAGATAAGTACACCATGGGACGGTTTGCAACATGGCAACAAAATTTATTATAACATGACTATAAAAGAGCATATTCACTTGTGGTCTTTTTTATATCACGTAAAATAATTAAATTAAAAAAAATTAAAGCATACGCAAGAAAACATATATTTGGTAGTTATTAAAGTCTTTTGTAAATAATTTATCAATATTTTAAAGCTACTACTTGATAGAATTTCTTAAATTAAAAAATAGCATATAAATTTATATTGTTGATATGGGCATACTAATCCGGAGGGCCGGTTAGTCTGTGCGGTCTGTCTGTGTCAAGAATAGTCTGAAACAAGACGTAAAAGCTGAAATATTAAAGAAAAAGCTTTACAAAAATACGTAGTAAATAATGAATAAAATACGAAATACCAAAAAAAAACTGTTGTAATCTTTTACTAAAATGAATTTTCCTATATTCGAATTATTGAAAAATAATTTAATATGCATATAAACAAAATAATTTATACATATAACATTGATATTTCATGCTATGTTGTCATGGAACCACTGAAGGGCGAGTTTTCCCTGGAAGAATTTCTTAATAACAACCAAGCCAGTAAACAACGAAATGATTATATTGTAGGATATTTTTATATTTCATGTTTAATACCGTTTTTTGGTGAGGCAGTATTTATAAAGGTTAAACTTACATAGGTATATACTGTATAGGTAATTCTCGAATGTGTGACGATAGCGACTTTGTCCTCGCATTTTAAGTTTCTGATATCCTCTAAGATGTTATTTTAAATATGATGTAAAGAATAATAATAATCTAAAGTAAACCCACTGTGTACTTAATTGGATAATCCTTATTTTTTTCTTGTAGTATGTAAAAAGATAGATTGGTTACTGCTTACTAGATAGACATATTATAGAAATCATCGTTTTAAGTAAAAGTAGGTTGTTTTAATCTACCACATGAGGCTTGCCTGGCGTATGAAGTATAAACGTTTTATTTTACCAATTTTCGTTGTCTCTGCTATACTCTAATTATACACATGTATCATATATGTAAAGTTTTCTTTCAAATCTCTCTGACTATTAGTGAAAGTGACAAATTTTTTAACGTACAAATTTAACGTTTACATACAAACATGTACAAAAGATGCAAATTCTCTTTTTGTGCCTAGGAAAAGTGAATTAGATCCTTTCTCAAGAAGATAAGTCGAGTTATCGCTAGTTAGAATGGAACAGAAGGGAACATCCCCCCAGCCCCGTCAGCTGGGGACGCCGACCACCTGAAAAGTATAATTTTCCCACCCACCCGGTGTAACTGCCAAGGGAAATAGGGTTAGCAGCATTAACCCCACAACCATAAATAATATTAAAAAAAGAAAATTCTGAAGATGACAACTATCTCTGAATTATTTTAGTTAAAAACGATTTTAAGCTTATACTTTAGGCGTGAAAGAGTGTCAGACAGATAGGCTCGCTTTCGAAAATATAAAAATCTATTTATTATTTATGGAATAAGATATAAGGAACAGCGTTTTATATTTGTTTTGTACTGTAATAATAATGACTCATAAATGTCCAGCGTATTTATGCCCCAACGCACTTTATGCAAACTTTTTTCGATATATATATATAAATATATATATATATATATATATATATATATATATATATATATATATATATATATATATATATATATATATATATATATATATATATATATATATATATATATATAGATATATATATATATATATATATATATGATATATATATATATATATATATATATATATTATATATATATATATGTATATATATATATATATATATATATATATATATATATATATATATATATATATATATATATATATATATATATATATATATATCATATATATATCATTATATAGGATATATATAGGATCATATATATAGGATATATATATCATATATAGGATCTATACGTTGGATCGACAGACTAACCTGCTGATTGCGTTTTCTTCGGTGTCAGTGTAGTACATGCATTAACTGCGAACACAGCGTGAGATACGCTGTTATATCACTGTTATATGTTATATATATATGTTGTGTATGGCACTTTTGAGGGGTTTATTCTGAATATGAATTATAGACATATAATAATAATAATAATAATTTATTTATTTCAACCAACAACAAACAATAAAGATACAATCTATTAAGCCATTGTAACACTAACCAATTGTAGGTTGCTGGTATCTGTGATAGGTTCGAAACCCGTGTTACAGGTCAACAGGTCTATTCGCTACCTCAGTAGCATATAATGTAAACAAGGCTTTTGAACACAAATGTGAAAAAATACTTAAATAGTAAGCAAAAGGTGTATATATGTGCGTGTGTGTGTTTGTGTGTATTTGTGTGTGTGTGTGTGTGTGTACGTGTTGAGTGATGTTGAGTGAATATTACATATAAAATGTTACCTTCAGATCTCAAACTTTTTTTCAATATTTTCATAAGATTGATTTAGCAAACAGTAGTAACAACTACTTTTAATATTTTTTAAATAAAATTATACAAGGATATTGATGATGATTCTAAACAGGCCCAGATCTTTTATAAGCTATAAAGAGATTTTGCTGTTATCGCGTCTACATCACGCAAACAAATAATTAGCATGAACTGCTGCTTAAAAAAGTTCATTAATTACTTAAATACATTTACTTAAATACATTTACATTTACTTTATGTAAATATATCTAAAAGAAATAATGTAAAGTAATTTGATTTCCGTATTCAAAAAGTGTCGCATTTCACATTAAAATTAAAATTATTTCTTATGCTGTCATAAAGCAATCTTATTTAGCGAGATTTGACTTCATTGACTTATGCAAATTTAGATTATCATGAAATATAGGTTTCATTGCAAATATTTTAAATGCCGTATAAAAATGGATATAGAAAGGTGTTCGTATAAATAATCTTTATTTAATTATAGATACACTAGCGACAGGCCCGGGGCTAGGTCCGCTTGAACTACAGTATTTATTATTTAGAAATTTAAATTAAATAAAATATGAATATTAAAATTACTATCTAAAATAAGTTCAGTAGTTTTTAGTTATATAGTTATATATATATATATATATATATATATATATATATATATATATATATATATATATATATATATATATATATATATATATATATATATATATATATATATATTTTTTAGATAAGTACACCATGGGACGGTTTGCAACATGGCAACAATTATAACATGACTATAAAAGAGCATATTCACTTGTGGTCTTTTTTATATCACATAAAATAATAAAATTAAAAAAATTTAAAGCATACGCAAAGAAAACATATATTTGGTAGTTATTAAAGTCTTTTGTAAATAATTTATCAATATTTTAAAGCTACTACTTGATAGAATTTCTTAAATTAAAAAATAGCCTATAAATTTATATTGTTGATATGGGCATACTAATCCGGAGGGCCGGTTAGTCTGTGCGGTCTGTCTGTGTCAAGAATAGTCTGAAACAAGACGTAAAAGCTGCAATATTAAAGAAAAAGCTTTACAAAAATACGTAGTAAATAATGAATAAAATACGAAATACCAAAGAAAAAACTGTTGTAATCTTTTACTAAAATGAATTTTCCTATATTCGAATTATTGAAAAATAATTTAATATGCATATAAACAAAATAATTTATACATATAACATTGATATTTCATGCCATATTGTCATGGAACCACTGAAGGGCGAGTTTTCCCTGGAAGAATTTCTTAAATTGGTTTCTTAATAACAACCAAGCCAGTAAACAACGAAATGATTATATTGTAGGATATTTTTATATTTCATGTTTAATACCGTTTTTTGGTGAGGCAGTATTTATAAAGGTTAAACTTACATAGGTATATACTGTATAGGTAATTCTCGAATGTGTGACGATAGCGACTTTGTCCTCGCATTTTAAGTTTCTGATATCCTCTAAGATGTTATTTTAAATATAATGTAAAGAATAATAATAATCTAAAGTAAACCCACTGTGTACTTAATTGGATAATCCTTATTTTTTTCTTGTAGTATGTAAAAGATAGATTGGTTACTGCTTAGTAGATAGACATATTATAGAAATCATCGTTTTAAGTAAAAGTAGGTTGTTTTAATCTACCACATGAGGCTTGCCCGGCGTATGAAGTATAAACGTTTTATTTTACCAATTTTCGTTGTCTCTGCTATACTCTAATTATACACATGTATCATATATGCAAAGTTTTCTTTCAAATCTCTCTGGCTATTAGTGAAAGTGACAAATTTTTTAACGTACAAATTTTACGTTTACATACAAACATGTACAAAAGTTGCAAATTCTCTTTTTGTGCCTAGGAAAAGTGAATTAGATCCTTTCTCAAGAAGATAAATCGAGTTATCGCTAGTTAGAACGGAACAGAAGGGAACATCCCCCCAGCCCCGTCAGCTGGGGACGCCGACCACCTGAAAAGTATAATTTTCCCACCCACCCGGTGTAACTGCCAAGGGAAATAGGGTTAGCAGCATTAACCCCACAACCATAAATAATATTAAAAAAAGAAAATTCTGAAGATGACAACTATCTCTGAATTATTTTAGTTAAAAACGATTTTAAGCTTATACTTTAGGCGTGAAAGAGTGGCAGACAGATAGGCTCGCTTTCGAAAATATAAAAATCTATTTATTATTTATGGATAAGATATAAGGAACAGCGTTTTATATTTGTTTTGTACTGTAATAATAATGACTCATAAATGTCCAGCGTATTAATGCCCCAACGCACTTTATACAAACTTTTTTCGATATATATATATATATATATATATATATATATATATATATATATATATATATATATATATATATATATATATATATATATATATATATATATATATATATATATATACCGCTTTGAATATATAAATATAATTGGACACGGTGAATCGAATACAATCAAATTTATAATACACTCGAGAAACTTCGAACCGTCCACGATCTGGTTTCCAGAACAATCTAGAACATTTCAATGCATCGTCGCTCAGAATTCTTATATTTTTAGCTGGAGTATTTCAATGTCTCAAAACATGCTAAGGATTCAATTTTGTCACGCATCCTTTAATTTTAATTATTGCTCTTGTAAAAATTTTACAGAATCTTACAGCCAAAGCAATTACGTTAACGAACAAATTGCGTTATTTTGCGCTTTTGTGCGCCTTTACGTATTGCCGATTATTATTTCAGTTATACAGATACATGTACATAATATTCCAAGAAGGTTGAATTTTTTACGTTCAATCTATTTTTGATAGATAAAAGATTCTTGAAGAATAAGAACAGCGTTTTCTGTACACACTGTGTAATAATTGTGCTGGAAAATTTGCATATATACCATTGAATAAAGATATTTTGCAGATTTTTATTACGACATTAACGTCTTAACAGATTCATCATTAATCTTAAGATGAAACAATAAAAATTCTGTACAGGCAACGTAATATATTATATATTCGAAATAATATATTATGTTATGTTATAATATATTATAATTCATTGTACACTAAATTACGTAAAATATTTCAGCGTTAAGTTGTCAACATTGAATTAGCAATCGATCCTTTTTACATATTATATTTTTTTTCTCTTTATTCCTTCACGTCCTATCCCGCACACACATAGAATAAGTAGGGTCATTGTGTACGTCAATTTCTACACCACATTGACTGATGATGACATGATTTGACTTACCAGAGCCGGGAAATGGAAATAATCAATTCCCCCGAATGGGAGTAGAACCTAGAACCATTACGCTTAGACGCTATACGTTTCTGCACCACGCAATGTTATTTTTTTTTCACTAAATAAACAAAGGATAATGAAAAAAATATTCGATAATACTATTTCTATAATCACAAAATAATAAAGGCATGATTTATATTCATTTATAAACGTATGCTAAATTAAATCCACTAATTTACATTAAACAAAAACAATAAAAGAAGTAGCTTCTAGAAGTGACCTATTTACAGTCTGTGCCTTGCTGGCTCCAAGCGGTACAACATACAGCCAAAGCGTGCAAATATGAAAGGGACAGGAGGCGTTCAGTTTACAGTTTTATATAAAAGAAGCGCAGTTTCGCAACCATTCCGACTTGGAATCTCGCCGCGATCCTGTCAGGGTGCAACGAGAGCTAAGATCGTTTTACGCGCGAAAAGTGACTTAAAATAATTTTCAAAATGGCGATTACAAGTGCCAGGAGCATTGTGAATATCAAGGAGAAGGGACATTTCGAACATGAAAAAACAAGAATTGATAAATATACGGTAAATAATAATTATAATTTGTATTATTTCAATAGTTATTATAATAACGATTTGTATTTGTAAAAATTTCATTTAATGAGTTTTTAATTTAAAATATTATGACCCTTTTTTAAATTGTTCACTAAATTGCGTGTTTATCTTACCTGTTGCTACTAGATTAATCTTACGAATACCTTCAATTCTTTAAAATTATTCAATTATCGGAAATTCTATAAAATACATTTAACATATATGTAATAATTGTTACATTGCCAGTAGGTATCACTTGCGTGCAGAATAAACAAAAGCGCAACTTAACTAAATAATATTCTTGACCATATTTTTAATAATGAAATATTAAGCAATTAACACACAATTCTATGCCATTTTCTCTCATGATACTTAGATAAGGCAACTGAAAACATGTTCCACAGAAATATCTATATTTAGATCCAAGTTCCAAGCATGCTCATTAAAATTGCAAAAATATATATAATAGTTTATCAAATAAATAGGTATACGGTAATTAGTAACCATGACAATTTTCCTATTTATTAATAATAAAAGTAAGGTTATTTATTACTGTAGATATAATTATTATATTAATAAAGTGCTATAATAAAATATTATAGTGGCCACCGTGGCCCAGTGGGACAGCCTCTGATTGTAAACGTCATGATTGTAGATTCAATACCCACTTGGTTAAATCCAGATGGAGAGCTAAGAATGTCCAATGTGACACTAGGTTTTCTCTGCATTTCTTTCTATCTGCTGAATATAGCGTGAATCTAAAAATAAAAATACAATAAAAGAAACACTCGAAACGCCATAATTCAAGAACAGAACAGCAAACAAATTAAATATTTTAGTGTTATTACATTCTCTTGGACGGAGCAGAATATAGAAATGATCAGATCAAATCAGTTAAGAGTTCAGACCAGAATATTCACATTTAATATAAATAAACATATACTTGCGTCATAAAATTTTGAAAAATAAAATGACTTCCTGCTGATAATCGGCACGATTTTTCAAAATGCTTACATAAGGAAATTATTTTAATATCTGATATTATACATATGTCACTTGACGGGTGTTTTTTTGAAAACGCCTTCAAGGCTAGGCTCCGTTATTGTAAAGAGTATGTATATCCTCATATCTCGGATACAATGGAGAGATTGTTCACCGTCCTGCCTCGACCTCGCAGCTAGATTGATTAGAACGAATACGGATACTAAAGAAACTGACATAAATTGTTTCTTCCATATATCTTTGAAACCATGAAATGTAATAGAATTACCTTTCCAATCACGGTAATCTTATTCAGTCTAACCTCTCAAACCAAAAGCGGACAATGAAGAATGTATATGTCATTGATTCTATTCACCACTTTATTAATATTACAGGATACTGCATTTAGTAGGCCTAATTATATGCTAAGGAATAAAATTTAAGCTTTTCGTTAGTCGAGCTTTTTCATTCGTACCAACGTCATTGTAATGCAACATCATGCATAATCTTCGAATGCTATTTAAAGTATATATTCGTTATATAAAAATTATGTTCTATTGAAAAATATTAAATAAAAAATATGAAATCACAGTAATTAAAGTGTTAATATTGACTCGATGGTTCTTCAATTAAATGTGTATAGTACATTGTAAATGTACGAACTAGAGTGACTTATGTATAGCGTATAGTGAGCCAGCATTGCATGTCAATGCATTTAGAGATTGGCAATGTGTCAAGTATTAGTATAATATATAAATGTGTAATATGCGACCTTGAATCTATTTATATATGTGAAATTAAAAAGTCATTCATTTACTCACACATTAGTCTCGAAAATTATACGATATATGAACATGAAATTCAGCAAGAAGGTTGTTTATGGATAGGATATATCTAGGTTAAAAAGGATACGAAAAATGTTGTAGAAACATCCAACATGTTTGAATTTCTACTTCCAAAAAGATGTACTTGATATTTTATACAAAATCTCTTCATTACACATATAGAATTAGTCATATTTTTTTTTCAATTCACATTCCAGACGTTGTTGGACTGGACTGGAGTTTTATAAAATATTCACGCATAGTCGAAATCTCACAACGGTGAAACTTTGCAGAGATTGTTCTTTTATTCCCAGAGAGTGTGATATGTGTATGTATATAGAAAAATCGGAAAAAGCTTTTCGTTAAATCTTGAACTTTTTTCATAAAACCCTAATTCGCTTTAATAAAGGACTTGGGATATTCACATCATAAGTGGGTAATGGTATCATGGAAGATCATATGGAACAATTACGCCAGAGACATTGCGGGCACAAGCTAGTATGAAGTGTTCTATATCTGTATATATATACATTTTTTTTTTGTATGTACATTCATTGTACAATTATTAGAAACTTATTAGAAACTCCATTCAAGTTAGCTTTTTCAATAGATTTCAAATAATGAATTTTCTATTGAATCTTGTAATATAATTTTATGTCGGATCAAAAGAGTCATATTACCAAGAAATGTTAATTTAAATTTACAATTTACCATATTTTAATCAATTTTAACCTTTAAATAATCGTGTAATCAAAAGTTTAAAAAAATTATTCAATTAAAAAACATATATATATATATATATATATATATATATATATATATATATATTATATATATATATATATATATATATATATATATATATATATATATATATATATATATATATATATATAATAAATATAGAATAGATTAAAATACAAGAACAGGAGCTCTGAATATCACCCCGTGCACGATTACTTTCTAACATTCATAATCTTAGAGGGTTTAACAGTTTTCTTCAATATCTGTTACTATATTTGAAAATGTCTTCAAATTGAATAACTACATGGGCCGTTTATTTTAAAAGTGGTTTTAAATTGAACGAAACGTACGATTTATTAAAAAATTAAACATAAGCTATTTATTTATAAAAAAATATATTAAATAAAGCATTCTAATCTCATTTTTTTCAAAATAATTGGACCAAATCATAATAATGAGACCGGGCCACCACTAGCTTTTATATATGGCTTCGCTCCCGTGGTCCAATGGAAGTAACTCAGTCTTGTAAGACAAGGCATTCTAAGTGCCTAAGATAACTCTGACCACAGGTAACCCATCGACACGAATAACTTGATGTAATATTGCCTATAGGCTATATTGGGATAAGTTATTGGTGTCGCTGGCTATAGCCTTTCTTAATAAATGGCCTAGCCAAAAAGATATTTCGATAAAAAATTCAAATACCATACTATACCAGAGCCAGTAGCGAGCCCGAGATAATTTCGTCCAACCAACCAAACTATTCACCTTTAAAATAGTAGATATAGAGAAGAGAGTGTACCACTTATTCTAACTACGAACTATTTTAATAATATCGAATTAATTATTAATAAGAATTGTACTATTATTAATACTAATATTAGAGATTAACATTAGTAATTATCAGTACACAAATAAAAAAAATTATAAAATATATGATAATCGAATCCCATTTATCAATATAATAATTTAAAAATAGAACATTTTTTCATGTAGTTACTTGTATAAGCAAATAATATGCAGGACATAACACTTAAGTAATTCTTCGTGCCCTAAAAGTCAGTTAGTTAATCATTATTATGTTTCGCACGAGCAAAACCCTTCAGTTGTCTTATTTTACCAGTCCTATCTGGCCTTAATCATCTTGTTTCGTGACTTGCAGAGTACAATTGTGTTTAGTATGTACGTAGATTCCGAAAACCGAGCTAGTTCCGGCTAATGAATGAATTTTAAGTTCTTGACACGGATTAAAAGTAATTAAAATAATAATAATAGCTTCACGCTGTATCCCGCACATGGCAAAGTAGGCAGAGGGTACCGTAGGAACATAGTGTTAAGACACTCTGTTCCCCGCTTTCCGCCTTTTGAGGCAACGTGTTAAGTGGTGGAACTCAACGCTGCACTTTGCCTTGTTACCAGAGCGAAGAAAATGAAAATTATTCATTATCTCCGAGTGGGAATCGAACCCACAAACCGTCGCGTTTACAGGCAGACACTGTGCCTCTGCGCCACAACGGTTCTCACGTACGAACGAATTTTATTATTTCGAATACAAACTATACATACAATAATGTACTTATATTGATAGTTAAACAGTCACTAAAATTTAATCTAATAATCGAAATTAGATCACATTCTTAAAATATTTAAAAATACATCTTTCAGTATTAAATATATTTCTTAGTTATTATGTAAAATATGTACATATAAAGTTAATATTTTTAACGAAATTAACAATTACGTTAAATTGTTTAATTTAAAAAAATATATATTTAAAATAAATTGTTACAAGATATTTTTTTTTAAATTACGCGTTATTGATATTTCACCAAAATTAAAATGCTTTAGGATTCTTTTATAATATTTTCACCCTCCCGAGAGTCACTGTCATAACGTCAACAGGCAGACCCGGGTGGCCCCGATGGATGATTCGCTACGTCATTATTTATCGTAATTTTCATTTTCTTCGCTCTGGTAACAAGACAAAGAGCGCGGCGTTGAGTTACGCCACTCAACACGCAATACTTCAAAAGGGGAAAAGCGGGGAACGGACTGTCTTAACACTAGGTTCCTACTGTCCCTACGGCCTTCTGCCTACCTTGCCATGTGCGGGATACAGCGTGAAGCTAATTTTATTACGTAATTTGTTTACGTACGTACGTATTCCTTATTGAAATCATTATGAACAATATAAAGCTGAAATCTAGGTACATATTGATTACTAAACTTCGAACTTCGACATGAATCTGACTTGTAGCCAACAGAAGTAAATACGTAAACATCTCTTTGAAACAATCACATTTCGTTCACTTTCTTAATTTATTAAATTGTTATGTATGTATTGATATTATTATGAATATGTAACAGCGGCCTATTGCTTTAATGACTTAATATATTATAGATTAAGATCTTAACACCTTTCAATCCTGTTAAAATAAAACGGAAACATTTCATAAGAATTCTCTACGCGGACACGACTGCCAATAGATAAGAACGATACTAATTTCAATTAATTAATAATATAAAGATTTATATAATAACTATTGCATTAAATTAGAAAAAAAACTCGATATTTACACACATAACACTCATCAAATGAAAGTATCGAAGTAAAGGTCATGGTATAAACAAGTTTTTGCTGCAACAACGCTGTGATCCAATTCCGATACGATTCATTAACCAGTAATTTGCTAAGACCCGTTGACTCAGTGTGCGGACCTCGTTCACGATCACTACCAAGGTCTAAGTTCGATGATCGCCTTTCGCCTCGCTTTATGCACTTGTCAATCAGTTTTTTTACAAGAAATACAACTGCCGTGTTATTACCGTGAAGTAATAAAGTATAATCATATAATAGACTTTTATGAAATTTATGCTCTTAATTTGATTGCTTTTGTTGTTATGTTAAGGAGACCTCGATTAAATGTTATAATAACAATTTATTCCGAATATTATAAAGCTTACGTATATTAAACATATTATGATGTGATATAATCTACAAGTGTGTAAAAAATTAAGTGTTTAATGACTGAAAAATGGTATCGCCTCGTCGTCGTGGAAACGTCTATTGTTAATAACTAAAGATATTAATTTTATATATATATATATATATATATATATATATATATATATATATATATATATATATATATATATATATATATATATATATATATATATATATATATATATATATATATATATATATATATATATATATATATATATATATATATATATTATACATCATCATCATCATTTCATATTTTTTTATGAATTATTTTAATCAATTAGACGTATCGTCAAAAACAAATGCTATACAGTAAAAAAGTACAGTAAGTACTTAAGCTTTAATGTATGGCCACCAAACATTACACTTGATTACAACTTAACTTGTTACACAGATGACTATTGCACTGGCAGGGGGAAATTTTTTATAAAGTTATAATAACATAATTTGATATAATATCATAAAATTTTATCTATATTATAAACTGTGAGATTATTTAATTTTCAACATTTAACAATGCTCTAGACTTTAGTCTAAATTATATAAAAACTCATAAAAGATTTACATAAATGTTAGATACAATATACTTATTTGAATTCACAAAGTGGCTCTTAATTTGTTTTGTAAATGAAAATTTTAATTGATTTGCACACAATTAATAATACTTCAAAAGAATATATCTCAAATTTTTATATATATAAATTTATGCAGTCGGTTTTTATGTTTCTTTTTTATAATTATTAATTGAATGCTTTAAATAGAATAATATAAATTCCAAACACAGTAGGGTGAACACATTATTCATAATTATCGAAGTTATCAGTGCAATAAATAAACTCTCGTGTATTTAGCTTATCAGATTTAAATATAAATACCAGACTAATTTTAATATTTTGTGAAATATTTTATGCAAACTTTAATTTTCAACAAAATTGAATAAAGTTGAGAACGGAGTGTGTTGACACTAAGTTTTCTCACGCTCTCTCTCTATCCTGCTTTGCGGGATAAAGCGTGAAGCTAAATAAAAACCATTAGTTCACTCTTAGATTAATTTTAAACTCACCCTTACTTATGTTTTCTTAATATATTTTAACAATACCTCATTAACGTATTATAATAGTTGATTAGTTTCTTCCGGGACACTGGTTTTGAAAGCGTCAAAGCCTTTAATGTTATCATGACATACTGATGTAATAATCTATTAAAGTACTCATACAAAATAACATTTTAATTTTTGTAAATTTTTCCTTATCTCGTGATATAGTAAACTTACATTTAAAAAAATTAACAAGCAAAATGTTTCAAATTAAGCACTTACTGTTTTACGGAATTATTCATGTATATTTTTGTAACCGAAAGTATATTCTAAATAATATATTTTAATTTTAATGTTTCATTTAATTTTAAGCTTTCCTTAAAACATCAAAACTTTACAAGGCTTTCGGACCATATAATATATTAGCCGATATATCGCCATTTGTGACAGATTACAGTTCTGAACCAATGAATATTCCTTAGTTACTAAATAAGACATCTTGCATGCAACATAAATTGATAATTATGTAAATTGTATGCAAATCATATCAATTTCAACGCCACATTTGTTTAATTTCTGATTTCAATGTGTTAAGTTGTCAATTTAATCAAGTAAATGTATATTTTAACTTTGCAATTGATTAATAAACTCCATTAAATATCATATAACTAATTGAACGATTGAATATGTTATCATATCTTTAATTTCTAATACTGTATATTGTTAATAATACAGTAGATTTTTCGATGTAATTTATACATTATTAATATTTGATGACAGCCATTTGGAATTCAATAGACACTTTTAATGTAACTCGGTAGGTCATTGCTTGCGCTATAAGTGTCATTCTGTGGTTTATGTAAATGATAAACGTACATATGTCTTTATATTTCATGTTATAGGATACTATTGATATCTTCATTTCCTCACTTATTAACTATAACTAATCTTAAATGTTCATAGAATATATTTTATATAAAAATAAATGAAACAGCTTATATATAGCAAGATAGATACAGGAATCAATCTCCATTCTGAATTTTTGCTCAATTTTCGAAATATTGCGCGTTCAGTGGTGGAGCTCAATGACACGTTTTGCCTTTACACCACAACCGTGGTATTTTCAGACACTGTGCAAGCGCCACGAAGACCTAAATATAATATATTTTTTTTATTCTATGATGTCCTTAATCCTTCAACTATATTGCATTTCCGTATCCAGTACCGCACGCTATTGTCGTCGTGACCTGACATAACTAGCTTTGCTTCCGACTCATTTGTCATCACGATTTGCATTTGTCGTGATGAAAATACCTAAAACTACTAATTACCTTGACAACTGACAGCCTAACTTAGTTAAAATAGTAATCATTTAAAATTTACATGAATCATATATTTGTGTAAAGCTACATATGTTTTACCGATCTATGTCTTTCTCCATACAACATGACATTGACGAAGTAAATTGTGCTCAACTGGCACACTTGAAGTGGAATATTATATTGTGGAATATTAAACTAATTCTATAGAGATTACAAAAATCTTTGAAAAATATGAGGCCACAACTGAAAATATGATCAACTGAAGACGGATGAAAGGCCTTTGCTCGAACCGAGTGTCACTAGGTTCTCTCTCAATACCCTGCTATATGTCGGAAGCAAGGTGAAGGAAGCTCCTTGAAAAGTCTAAAATTCAGGCACCTTAAATTTATAATATTCAAATTACAATAATACAATTGGAGAAATTATTGATATGAATAACAATTGTGCTAAAATGTCAGGAGGTGAGTAAGGACTTGCATTGCTTGTTTTCACTTGTCACACTTTACAAATGATTACACTTTTCTTATACGTTACACTTATGCATTTTGAAACTTTTTAGGTTTGCACTCTAAACTTTGCACATAGAACTTTACGTGCTTATAAACGGTAACAACTTTATCCTTCCTTTATTAGCCATTTCCTTACTCTTTTATAAACAATGTAGGTATTTTTCAATTCAAAATGAAAATAAAGCATATGTACGTAATAAAGTAAAATGTCTAAAAATAACTGTTACAGTGAATAAATTACATCATATAATATGTAGAATATATATATATATATATATATATATATATATATATATATATATATATATATATATATATATATATATATATATATATATATATATATATATATATATATATGTATATATATATATATATATATATATATATATATATATATATATATATATATATATATATATATATATATATATATATATATATATATATATATATATATATACGGATTTAAAATGAGTAATAAAAAACACTTGTACATAAATTGTATTGTATTGTTTTTATAGCAATTATATGCTAAAATTATAACGCGGAAGACTAGAGTAGTATAGGCATGTACCAATAGATCACCGCGTTAAGTGCAATCTCTTGGAAAATTATACCCTATAGATTTAACTTGTGAATAGTATTATATAGATTTTTTTATTTAGTATTATTTTATATAGTATTATTAATAGATTTCCACTCGCTTTGGTAAGAAGAGTTCATGTTAAGTTACTCCACTCAACATGCAATGTCTCGAAAATGACCTACCCTATTATATGCGCAATATAACGTGAAGCTAAAAATACTAACATGAAAAATATTAAAACTTCGCCGCGTTTTAAAATGATTAAATATTCGCTGGTAAAATATTTATTTAAAATTCTAAAGCTTTGAATTAAATTATTTAATAATATCATTTTATTATATAAATAGCATCCTCTCAAGATAATAATTAACAGAATTTTATTGCGATATTTGATTAATATTTTGCTAAGTAATCCATATTAGCTTATATTAGTTAGACCTTAAATATGTTATTTAAAATATCACGGGTTCGAATTATTATTTTACTATTTAATCCTGCGTTGCATAAAAGTAAATGTTGTTTGTTGTTATCTCCAAGTTATGCAAATTATGCGTAATTATTTTTTATTGTTTCTAAGGGCAAGATTAGTAACAATAAATATATGTACAACAGTTTTCTATATTACTTGTAGAAATTCTTATTGTCTATCGGTGACACCGTTCAACGATTAGTTTGATTCTAGCGTGAAGTAACGTTCGCTAACTTTTGCCATGTTAAATTTTAAGTTTATAAATATATTTTTACTCTCTATTATATTTGTATGGCAATAAATATTTTATTTACTTTTTTAAATACATACGTTACTCACATATTAACTATAGAAGATATAAAACAGCATGTAATCATTAAAAATAATAGTCCTCCTCCATTTTATTTTATACAAAAGTATTTCTATTAAATCCTTAAGGAAGACTATTTGATTGATCTGTGAATTTGAACTAATTATGCAAATCAAGTTGGTCTTGGATGGCTGAGGTGAGAATTTTTAACAAATTAGATACTAATTTTCAAAGTATACTTACTCTAAGAGTTCACGTCAAAAGTTGAATTAAATATTATAAAATTTTGTAAGTACACATACATTTATTGCTATGCTTTATTTATTTTTTTAGCTTCACTCTGTATCCCGCATATAGCAGGTTACGCAGCGCGAACCGTAGGCAACGTACTGTAACCGTACGGAGACCGCCTAGTATTAAGACTACGTTCCCCATTTTCCGACTGTCGAGGCGGAACTCAACGCCGCGTTTTTACCTTGTCTTCTCTCCGAGTGGGAATCGAACCCATAAACTGTGGTATTTACAGGCAGACGCTATGCCTCTGCACCACGACGGTCCTTTTATTTTTAATACGCCTTTATAAGCTTGGTATCTATATGTATTATGTTTGTATGTATATTTGTACCGGAAACTTTAAACATGATTTTGACCGATTTTAAAGTCTTTCGTTGTCATATAGTTAGATTTCTCATTAATGCGAGTTTTCTAGTCTTTTTAAACGAATAATTATTCATATGAAATATTTAATAGTTTTATTTTCATCTCAGGCAACGTGCATCGTTAGTGCACACATAAATCGTTAGTGCATTGATTCGATAAGCTTAAATGTACTTCACATACATACAAGTGTAAATGTATACAACATATTACGCAACATATTTTTGTTGTTTAAATAAGAAATTGGCATCACGTTGGAAAATTATTTCTATTCTATTTACTTTTTGTTGAAGGCTGGATAAAGATATTAGCTCTTTATAATCCGGTGATTATTTAATTATTCTAATTTAAAATCATCTATTTCTATATATATTACAACGGGTAAGTGACTTTTTTGAAATTCTCAAGCGTTCTCAATTTATTTTTAAAAACAACTTACTAATGACACTTTATCTATGTTGTATTTAACAACTTAAATAAAGTTAGTATAACTGATAAAACTATGATGTAGAATTCATACTTTTCTTCATAAATTTTAATTCGCTTTAAGCGCATAGCACGATATGTAGTACGTATTGCTTGATTGGCTAAGACTTTAGACGGTATCCAAGAGACGCAGGTTCTAGTTCCGCTTCGTACAATTTTATATACGTTATATAAATATTTTTCTTTACTAAGAGTCATATAAACATTTTTTATATTGCTTCAAGGAGCTTCTGTACCATTGACGTCTATTATTAATTCCCAATAGACCTCACTCAGTTAGAATAAAATAAATATACAAGCAGTTCGTATCTCATAATAGGTTTCCACAATCCGTTTTCGTAGATGCTTTCCTTTAGCATCTCCTTCAATATAGAACTAATAATCCTAAGATAATATCAATTAATCTTTAATAAAATACAAAATGCACAATGAATAAATTTTAAGCATAAGCTGTATAGATCAAGGCTTATGAAATTAATTTGAATCCTTATATCATGGTCACCAGGGAACTTTACGCGTTTCCTTACTCAGTGGACCCTACAATAAGACGAGATTTAATAGCAGTGCACATGGAGATAAACTCAATTTATGTGCTACACTGTAAATAGATAATTGGCAGTTACAAGTCAATCACAAATACCTTTGCTGTAATTGAATGGAGGGGTTAGAGCAATCTATGAGAATACATTATAATGTAATTATTGAGATCGATAAAGTTAAATAGGTATTATATGTGGATTTAACTTAATTGTTATATCTTGCATGCTTATAGCAGGGAGGGAGGAAAGGAACTAGTCAACAGACTGCGTCCCCGACTTTCCACTCGAATTTGAGACTGTGTGTTATGCAGTGACATTGACATATACCAGTACGAGTCATTTAATTCAAACAGTACCAAAACCAGAACCACCAAGTGGGAATTGAACGCCACAATCGCAATCTCGCTTACAGTCAGGCACTGCGCCACGATGGACTTAATTATAAGTGGATATTATTAGGTACATATATCCATAAACATAATGATAATGTTTAAAACAAGTTTATTAAAAAATACATATTAAAATATAATTTTATACAGAACAAAACGGTTTGTCTTTTTTCTTTTATAAATTATAATTACAAATATGTACAAACAAAATTTAAATATTGATAATAATTAAATTAAGAGTGACAAGACAACAAGCCAGATGCAAATGTAAGCGAATACAACAGCCTACCTAACCTACTTTATAAGGAACATTTATTGTACTGGAATGGTTTGATCCGTTTTATAATTTTATACAAATATATAACTTATTACAAATGTAAAAGTTTTAAATTCGTTTAGCATTATCATAATTTGCTAACTTACTTTAGTCACCTACAAGTCACGAAATAGCATTTAATAATTTAGGGTTAAAGTGAGAGGTGAATAATGTCTAATTAATTTGCTGTATTGTTCACCGTTGATATTATATTATTATTAAAGGTTAAGCACTAACTTAACTGCGTTAAGAATTTCTGTAATAAACATCCAACATAAATAAATGACGAATCGACACGACTACCTCACGTTGTATTACCTCACATTACACTATATACGATAGTATCTTATACTAGTATGTTTATAACTATCCCATTGTAAACGCGATAGTTTTGAGTTCAATTCTCACTGAGTTTCCGAGCGGAAAGCGTAGGAGGAAACATGCGAAATAAAATATGAATTTGAAATAAGCACCAATAACGTTAAATTTCACCACAATAAGCATAATATTTCTAACTAAATCTATTAAATAAATTAAGAATATGGAAATCATTGTGTGCTATATTTATTGTTCAGTCCAAAATAACGTTTAAGCTAGTTATAAGTAATGTAAATTTTAAGTCCAACAATACTCTTAGATAGGATCTTCTTACATCTATAAAGTAAGGGAAGCTGTAAAGGGAGCCAATTAGCTGGAACAATATTTTTCTTGCTGCACACGTACGCATTGCTCTATGAGCAGGGCCTGACTTCTGAATTAAAATGAAGATGAGTAAGTATGTGACAATAAAACACTTTGTCATATCTTTTGTGTCCCATATCGTGTTACGGTAACGCTGACGCATGAAGTCCCATGATCCATGTCAGTTTGCATTACCTATGATCGTGGATTCGCGTATTCCCTGTTCCGTTTTAAAATTAACTTAAAAATATTTTATCCTAAATACTTTGCTAAGTAAAAACTGTTATAAAGAATACAAAAATAGAAATAATGTTTTAATGTATGTGACCGTGATTCAAGCCAAGAAGCCCTGTCGATTTGACCATTATTGATTTTATATAACTAAGATCTGCGGTTTGATGATACATTATAATGTCGTGTCTGTTTTAAATAATGTAGTGAGTTTAAAAGTAAATAATTTGTATTTCTACAGTTGGCCGACGAGCTGCCAGCTCAGCTTTCGGAGCTGGAACTCCGACCACGGACCATGGCTCCCTCCTACACCCTGCGCAAGTTGACGCCACATGATAAAGAACGCGTAATTGAATTTTTAAGAAGGTAATTATTATGTTTCACGTAATTTATATTTTTTCAGTTATTTTATGTTAAACAAAGTAATTGAAAGGAACAAAATGTTACATTCTACTTAGCTTCTCAATTAGTTTGTATTGTCATAAATGGTTGTTTAGCTATCTCATGACACTTCTAAGTATCCTTAACGTTTGGACTACCCAATTGAAGAATGTTTTTGAATTTAAAATTTTCAATTTCAATTCGTGTAGTTTCTGAGATTAGAGCGCTCAACCAAACAAAATCTTTATAATATTAGTAAAGAAGAATACATTTTATAAATGAAAATAGTTGTTATTAATATGAATATGATGCGACATGAATTTTGAAGGCAAAGATTTAACAGGAAATTGCTTACTATAAACAAGATTAAGAAATTGAGGCAAATTTTCTAGTATAAACTTATTTCAACCATGTTGATTAATTTACTTTATATTTCTTTTAAAAAGAATGAATGATTAGTACTTACTTTATGCTTAATGCTTATATATATATATATATATATATATATTATATATATATATATATATATATATATATATATATATATATATATATATATATATATATATATATTGTTGACAATTTCATAAGATTTTAGAATAAAAAAATACTAAAAAAAGCTAAAGGACGTGATATATTACGTCTATTTATTAGTTAACACAAAAATGAACAAAAGATTAAAATCCCCATAATTTGTTGTAGTGTATCAGTCACAGAGTTAGTAACGGATGACCTTTATATTAATAGAAAAGCGTCTGAAGCTGAAACTGAATTTCCTGATTCGATTAATGATTTTTTTACATGTATAGAATTAACTGAAACAATGTTCAATTTTAATGTAAAATAAAATGTAATCATACTATCTAATTAATTGTTAACCTATCAGCTAAGCTTATGAAAATTTCTTAACCGATTTAATATTTTACCCACAGGTTTTTCTTCCTCGACGAGCCATTGAACCTCACGATAAATCTATTGGAAACTCCTGAATCCCGTTGCATAGAACTGGAGGACTACGCGTCCAGCACTCTCAGTGATGGCGCGTCTGTAGCTGCAGTTGATGAAAATGGACAATTTGTTGGCATGGTCATCAATGGAGTTGTTAAAAAAGAGGTTAGTTTGTATTATGAATATATATTATAAGATAAATATAACAATATACGTCTTTGCGACATAAGACATTTTGTCATATATGTATTTCTTTATACTTAATACGATCGTCATCTCGTTTAATACGCCAGTACATGCTACGTCATTTATTTATATAATATACTAATTAAGAAATATAGAAACTTTTTGTATATGCCTTCATTGATGACATTGTTATACTAAACAAAATTAAAAAACCTGTAAAAAAATGTGAGTACCGCGCAGAAATATGCGTAGAAGAGTCAAGTGTGATTGTTAGCAGTTTACGATTTAAGACGTGTAAGATATTATCACGTATTTATAAATATACTATGATATAATGTCATACTTTTAGCAACTCTTATGCACAAGATGAATGCATATTAGATGTCTTCCATAGCCCGCTTAATACGCCATCGAGACGTCTTAAGCGAATTTTACTGTTATACTTATTTATATTTTTTATTACCTACAAACTATGATAAGTGAAATATATATAGCATTTAATTTGTGATGTATTTTATGGCGTCATTAATAAAGTGAACAATACTGACGCACAAATTATTGTCTTGACGTAAAGCGCAATTCGCAATCGTGACCGACAATATTGTGCTGTTGAAAGGAAAAATAGATAATACATTTGTATTTGTCGTGTCAGTAACGCAAAATGAAAAGAAATAAGAAAGTTTATTTTAAAATACGATATTTTTAATCTATTCGAATCTATCATATCAAATTACTTCTACAACTAAGATCCGTTATCTTACTTTAACTCCCATAAATCATGAAACCGCTCGCTAACTTTAGCGCTTAACTCATTTATATTTGCATTGAATTGGTTACATTATTCTATGAACATTTGTATCTTTAATATAGTACTTGTACAGGATATAACCAAGAAACAAAGGTATAAAATTATTAATAATCGTTCAACTCCGTTTGCTATCCGCTTATTGCTTTATTATAATATTTTTATCCGATTATATGCTACAAAAATAAACATACCCCAATTTGGAATTGAACCCATTACTTGTTCATCTGAGGAATATTAAGTTATGATGGATGTAAAGCTGTAAATTCTTAAGTCCGTTCAATATACGTTATTATATCGGCAAGGGATTCGGTGATAAATGTAAATAGAGCAGTAACAGTATTATTATTTTACACTAGTTTCTACCTAGCTTTACCCGTGTGATCAAATGTCAATAATGTATGACACATGGTATGCTCTAAATTATAGAAGCACCTTCACTTAAACAAACTCTTTAGCATCAATTATAAAATTAATATAAATTTTATGAAAATTACTGGAAATTTTCATTTCAAAATCAGTAAGTCACTAATACTGCTAAAATATGAAATAATGTCAAATATTGAAATTATCAATATTAGAATAAAAAATTATCAATGAAGTTATCATTAACATATGTACAAATTAGTCTTAGCCGGTTTTATCTCATCACAACCTCTCACCAACCAGAATATATATATGTAAATGCACTTTAAAAAGCAAATATAAAAAGAAATATACAAATGTTTAAGAAAACACATGACATAGAATATTTAATGTGAAATACGAGATTCTTATTCATATCCAGACAAGCTGGCGTCGACAGCGTCACTTAATTTTACCCAGTCACGTACGATATATGTGTCTTGAATTGGTAATTTGTAATAACTATCGCCACTATATAGGCATATGTACGAGTATTTACTTACATACTTCAAAAAGTTTGATTATGTTTTATTTAATTAGTGGAGCGTCGTCTGACTATAAACGACGGTTTCGTTTTTATTTACTTGCACTGGCTAGAAGACAAAGAATTGAGCCACTCTTTGTATTCAGAATCGGGCAAAGAAAATGGGGAACGGAGTGTTTTTACACTAGGTTCCGTTCCTGCCCTGCTGTATGCGGGATAGGTCGTGAAACTATAAAAAAATGTTTCTTTAGTGAAATTATTATCTAGTTATCGCAACCGCAAGTTTGTTTTTGTGGAATATGTATAACGTAAAATCTCGTTTTATCCTGTTCCGAGAAACCTCATCTTAGTGCTCTTACGATTCACAGGGCACCTAACTATGCCATATTTGTCTTCTATATATATATATATATATATATATATATATATATTATATATATATATATTATATATATATATATATATATATATATATATATATATATATATATATATATACATATATATATATATATAACATCTTGTAGTTAGAACAGATGAAGGGTGGCACGATGGTAAGTACACTAAATTTTCATTACAAAGAACGCTTAATAAAAACTACTCCTGCAAATAATAATCAATAAACGCGACACCCATTATAAGTATAATTGTATGGTACTTCCGCGCAGGTGTCGACCGAGTCCTATACCTATCAGTGAATGCAATGTGAATTTTATTAGTACACGCCGATTCAATAATATTTCTAAGCCATAAAAATTTTATAGCTCATTATTTTCAATCTCATGATATCGTATCTTTATCACTTGGTTTATTAAAAAAGAACACGGACTACTGCAAAGCTTCCTAAACGTCGGGTTGCTAAGGTACCAAATTATACGCAATTAATCCAGTAAAAGAATTTGAGTTAAAATGCTTAAAAATCTTATAGTTTTCGTTTAAATTATACTTTAATGTCCTTTTAGGTATTGTTTATATGTATTAATATATTCCTTTATTTTTTAAATATATTTATAAGATATGCAAGATAAGGACCGTCGTGGGGCAGAGGATATTTACATTTTCTTCTCTCTTTCAACAATGCAAAAAGCACGGCATTGAGTTCCGTGACTCAACACGTAATGCCTTGAAAGGCGGCATGCGGGGAACGGAGTGTCTTGACACTAGGTTCCTTGAGTTTCCTAAGGTTTCCTCTGCCTACTGCAAAACTAAAAAAATAAACTAAAATATTTTTTTAGCTAATTTTTTATAATTTTATTTTATTTTTTATATAATCGATAAAAGTAATAACTTTTCAATTTTGCATACGATTTTTTTTTATTTCAACGTGGTTAATACAACGTTTAAACTTTGTTATTATATTTAAACACTATTGTGTCGGTGTCTATCAGACTATAATGAATACTCTCTAAAGTATGACCAATACTTTACAAGTATTACAATATATTTATATTTTACATATGAATAGAGGATTTCAGTTCTATAAGATATTTTGTTTAGTGAATAACAAAAACGTAATTCATAGAACAAATTTACAAAATACTTAACATCAAAGTAATATTGATTTTGAGCTCCTTTGTCCTAATAACTTATAGACAGTTTATAAGGGAAAATGCGAATGACAGAAAACCGATAAACAGAAATGGAGTGTAAAGAAAATGTCGCCCTTCGTCTACGAATTGAGATTCAGTCGATAATTGCCCTCATTATTTTGATTTAAATTATAAGTGACTTGTGTATAGCTTTGGTTTGTTTTTTCCAATGGCTTGTATTAACTATCACATTATTTTTTCATTACTTTGATAAATTGCTTTTCAATTACTTCTTAATAGGCTTAGTAGGGATATGTAACGCAAAAGAAAAAGACGGAACCCTTTTAGGATCACTTTGTTGTATCATTGCATCTTAGTTATGACACCATCTAAGAATTATTTAGTTATTGTTGGTAGGTTACATGACTTATTATAGAATTAATTATTTATATATAACATTGTTAAATACAAATTTTATTCAAGATAAGATATTTATCGCAACATAACAATGCATGTATTTTTTCAACAAAAAAGATGATTTCAGTATTTATTTATTTTTTAACTCATTATCTGATATAAATCACGTGCGATGGTTGTGAAATGTCAATTCCAAATCCCGATTCTTCCGACACGAATATATGCCATTACAAGACCTTTGTCTTGGAGCGTTAAGTTTCTCCACTCGCATCACATCACGCAATGTCTCGAAGAGAAAGCGGGTGGGAAGAGAAGAACGGAGTGTCTTGAAGTTCTGTGAAGTTCTCTCTATCCTTTCTATATACGGGATACAATGTCAACTTGAAAATTTCTAATAGTAGCAGTAGGATTTCTAATAATAATAAGAGCTAATAGTAGCATTAAGATACTTTTAAATATTTTAATTAAAGATATTACTTTATATAACATAACAATCGTAATCAAAAACAGTATACAAAATAAAAATTTATTTAATTTTATATTAAAAGGAAACAAAAATACGATAACTTTGTAATATACAATAAATTTGTATTAAAGTTAAAATATAATTATGAACGCTGTGGAGCTTAAAGTGATTAAGAGGTGCTTAAATGTTCACTTCAGTGAGTTTCTTTTTCCACTGAATTACTTTAGCAATTCAAATGCTATCAATTTAAATTTTGTATAAAAAGATAACTTGATAAGGTTTTATGGACTAGGACAACATATGAATTGTTAACTTAGTTGCCATAAAGTAGTGCTAAATTTATTTAGTTTATGTGATAAATAAAGATTTTTTTTATAATAAATCTATTCAGTTTCCTTTGTTTTATGTAAGTGATGATGTAAACAAAACATGTATTTCAATTGAAAATACTTATTACACTTTCATTTTGAAAATGTCAGACAATCGGAATGTATCTCTACTCTATAGAATACGTATATTTATCATATAGGTAATTTGGTCAGTCAGTCAGTCTTAATAAATTATGAGTTAATTAATTTTAGATACGATAGCGCATTTAACTATCAAAATACAGACTCGGTATTAATTCTCTGTAAATATAAATATTTATTTTAATAACGGCCCATTAGCACCCGGCTTAAAATTAATTGGACAATTATTGCAGTTACTGTACCTAATCAAAGTTTCTGTTTAAACAGCTAGTAGATGTTCGCAACTTGTAAGCGTTTACTGTAAGACCGGTACCGGTACCGACGATCGGTATGCTACTTCCATTGATCAATCGTAGTCAATCAAACTTCCAACAGGTAGGCAAATAGAATTTAGTGTCAAAAAAACCCTGTTCTCCATTTAACATAATACAAATATGGCATGTTAAGTGATAACTGATAACTGATAACAGCACGCTTTGTCTTACTGAAGAGACAAAAAAAAATCAAATATTTGTATGCCTCTGAATGTGAAATATTTATATGGCAATGGACAATGCTTATCATGCTTAACAACTTCTGTTATACATCAGGTGTGTCTTACAAATCTATTCTAGCCTAAGTCCAGGCCTCAGAAAATCGAGTTCTATTAAAAAAAATTACGCTAAATATTTTTTGGGTAAACATATTAAATGTACAGATACACTTTGTTCACTGTTTCTATTATAATATAAATAATATAAGATCGCATTAAGAGTTGAAATTAACGTGTTGTCCATTTCCTATGTTCAAGATTTGTTCGTGCTAAAATACATTAATAATTGTTTTGACGTAAATATAATGAATGAACGCCAGATCATTTAAATAAATGAAACTAGTAAAATATATTGTATATTTCTATTTTTTATTAGGATGTAGACTACACTGACAAATCAGAAGACTGTCCGAATCCAAAATTCCGACGGATCCTCAAGCTTCTGGGTCACTTGGATCGAGAAGCCAGGATTTGGAACAAACTGCCGCAAAGTTGTCACACCGTTGTGGAGATCAGAATAGCATCTACTCACTCTGACTGGAGGGGGCGAGGCCTGATGAGAGTGTTGTGTGAAGAGACTGAGTAAGTACCTAAAGTTTTCCTTTCTTAAAATACGTTTTAGTGATAAAATTCAAATTTAATATAAATTGTGAATATTTTAAAATCAAATAGTAAATCTTAATCCTTAAATAACTAATATAACCTTACTAAACTAATGTTTCTTGTTATTTATTTTTCTATCTTCACAAACCGCCTAGGCTTGTGACTATCTCTTACTTATCGCCAATTTCTTTGACCCATTAACTCACACACATAAGTACTTTATGGCATCTTCACGCTTAATACTGCAGAAACAAGATAGGCAGAAAGCATTTAGTGTCAGAATATTCCGTTTCGTTTCAGAGTGAGTGACAGATCTCAACGATATGTCGTATCAGATCCCACAACCATTCCAAGCAATATTAAAAATAAGTGGAATTTCAAATAATAGTGTATTTCAGGATATTTAGCGTTAAATTTGTTATCTAACTCCTAAACAGAAATAAAATTATAGAATTTATTATTCACTTTATTATTATTATCATAATTTTGCACATTCGTAATGCCTTATTCGGTATTTAAATAAAATAATGCAATTGATAAAACAGTTATACAAAATAGATTGCAATTACATTTTATATGACCGATTCTATTCAGGTGTATTAAATGATCAATAACAAAGACCTTATCGTGGCCGCTGCATACCAAGCATTTCTGTATATAGTCGATATCAGCTATGAATTAAAATAAGCCGCACGCCAACTGCTTTCAGTGGCTATAGTAACTGAATGAATTGATATATAAACACGAATGTAAAGAAATAACACCTACATGTTTTTATATTATTATGAGCTGTTCCTTTATAACGCCGCCCGGTTTTGTACCAGAGCAAGAAAATGATAATAAGTCATTCTCACGAGTACTGTCGAACCCACGACTGTCACGTTTACAGTCAAACTCCCACTGTGCCTTTATGGATATTATATTATGTGAAACAATATGTTAATTTTATATTTTATTGAAGTTTTTTTATATTGAAACTAGCCTCAAATGCTATTTGGACCCACTTCTTATGGTAACTTTCATGAGTGTCTAATAAAATTTGAAATTAACTATATCCATCTTTGTATATTGAATTATATGAAAAAAATTTTTGCAAGCAATAGATACATACATGCTTTGATAAAATACTTCCTTTTTTTTAAATTCGATTGAGCTTTAAGTAAACTATTTATATACAAATATTTCGATATATATTTTATAATAACATATTTAAATAGGTAGGAAACGTAAATACATTGTTTTAAGTATTCTAGAATGTCTTCGATGTTTTTGCATCAAGGTCAAGATCGAAGTCAATCAAACTTTTTTAAAGTAACATTATATACGCTTAGTGCAAATGTTAAGTCACTGTCGAATGATTTCCTTATCACACATTTATTAACTATGAAAAAAAAATTAACACATATTAAAATTATATATATATATATATATATATATATATATATATATATATATATATATATATATATATATATATATATATATATATATATATATATATATATATATATATATATATATATATATATATATATATATATAATATATATATATATATATATATATATATATATATATATATATATATATATATATATATATATATATATATATATATATATATATATATATATATATATATATATATATATTATATATAATATATATATATATATATATATATATATATATATATATATATATATATATATATATATTTATATATATATATATATATATATATATATATATATATATATATATATATATATATATATATATATATATATATATATATATATATATGAATTTTGAATGAACACATTGAATGAACACACATATCGCAATTAGACTGAGCCGGACTGTATATACGATAGTTTTGGGTTCTATTCTCACTTTAGGGAATGTCTTAATTATTTTGCCTACTTTGCTTTTACTGTACAGGATACAAAATGACTATAAGAATATATACTATGAAATAAATAAATACACATATTTTAAATTACTATAACAAATTACAATTATTTTTATGTAGCTTTGCCATGTATAAATATATTGTTATGTAAAACAAATACCAATTATAACGTTCACAATTATGTCACAATACGATTCAAACGATGCAAATACCGACAGTTATTGCAATATTAGGTTTTATGGTCGAAGGCTGCACGTTTGAAGTTCGGAATAACATTAATACTATATTATAGATTTTATTATTATTTTAGTTGAAATACGCCTGTGTTGTCCTTTTTATTTAAAATTTTTTTTCTCAAATCCAAAATTTTTTTGACGAAAATTTAAAACCCGTCTTTTTCTTAAAATATTTTTATTTTCTATTTTTATTAGATGTAGACTACACTGACAAATCAGAAGACTGTCCGAATCCAAAATTCCGACGGATCCTCAAGCTTCTGGGTCACTTGGATCGAGAAGCCAGGATTTGGAACAAACTGCCGCAAAGTTGTCACACCGTTGTGGAGATCAGAATAGCATCTACTCACTCTGACTGGAGGGGGCGAGGCCTGATGAGAGTGTTGTGTGAAGAGACTGAGTAAGTACCTAAAGTTTTCCTTTCTTAAAATACGTTTTAGTGATAAAATTCAATTTAATATAAATTGTGAATATTTTAAAATCAAATAGTAAATCTTAATCCTTAAATAACTAATATAACCTTACTAAACTAATGTTTCTTGTTATTTATTTTTCTATCTTCACAAACCGCCTAGGCTTGTGACTATCTCTTACTTATCGCCAATTTCTTTGACCCATTAACTCACACACATAAGTACTTTATGGCATCTTCACGCTTAATACTGCAGAAACAAGATAGGCAGAAAGCATTTAGTGTCAGAATATTCCGTTCTCCTTTTTCAGAGTGAGTGACAGATCTCAACGTTATGTCGTATCAGATCCCACAACCATTCCAAGCAATATTAAAAATAAAGTGGAATTTCAAATAATAGTGTATTTCAGGATATTTAGCGTAAAATTTGTTATCTAACTCCTAAACAGAAATAAAATTATAGAATTTATTATTCACTTTATTATTATTATCATAATTTTGCACGTTCGTAATGCCTTATTCGGTATTTAAATAAAATAATGCAATTGATAAAACAGTTATATAAAATAGATTGCAATTACATTTTATATGACCGATTCTATTCAGGTGTATTAAATGAACAATAACAAAGACCTTATCGTGGCCGCTGCATACCAAGCATTTCTGTATATAGTCGATATCAGCTATGAATTAAAATAAGCCGCACGCCAACTGCTTTCAGTGGCTATATAGGTATAAACCACTTGCAACTGGATTTTACTAGCTATATCTAAGGGAAATAACTGAATGAATTGAAATATAAACACGAATGTAAAGAAATAACACCTACATGTTTTTATATTATTATGAGCTGTTCCTTTATAACGCCGCCCGGTTTTGTACCAGAGCAAGAAAATGATAATAAGTCATTCTCACGAGTACTGTCGAACCCACGACTGTCACGTTTACAGTCAAACTCCCACTGTGCCTTTATGGATATTATATTATGTGAAACAATATGTTAATTTTATATTTTATTGAAGTTTTTTTATATTGAAACTAGCCTCAAATGCTATTTGGACCCACTTCTTATGGTAACTTTCATGAGTGTCTAATAAAATTTGAAATTAACTATATCCATCTTTGTATATTGAATTATATGAAAAAAATTTTTGCAAGCAATAGATACATACATGCTTTGATAAAATACTTCCTTTTTTTAAATTCGATTGAGCTTTAAGTAAACTATTTATATACAAATATTTCGATATATATTTTTATAATAACATATTTAAATAGGTAGGAAACGTAAATACATTGTTTTAGTATTCTAGAATGTCTTCGATGTTTTTGCATCAAGGTCAAGATCGAAGTCAATCAAACTTTTTTAAAGTAACATTATATACGCTTAGTGCAAATGTTAAGTCACTGTCGAATGATTTCCTTATCACACATTTATTAACTATGAAAAAAAAAATTAACACATATTAAAATTCATATATATATATATATATATATATATATATATATATATATATATATATATATATATATATATATATATATATATATATATATATATATATATATATATATATATATATATATATATATATATATATATATATATATATATATATATATATATATATATATACTTTCGTACACTTATGAGAGAAACTTAATATGTATCCATATTTTAAAACCTCAGTATTTAATTATTCTATGACAGTACAGCATCGGTGTGAGTCACTAAAGCATCAATTACCTTTTATTTCATTTAAGGCCCATTCATTTTCACACATAATAATTCAAGTGTTTCACGTCGGAAGTTCGTAACTCGTTACAAATTAATTTTATTAACGTAATTAAGTGCTTTAAAGAAAATTTTCGAGTTACTCCTTTTATATTTAATGTAATGTCTTAAAAACATAAGGATGTGGAAGTATAGCTTTAATAATTATAGTAAGGATAACACAATAACATTGATTTCGTAGTCTTATTTTTAAATTAGCAAAATTATTATAATATTTTACAAAATTTATAAATAACATCGTATAACTAAAACTAATTGTGTTAAAATTGTAAGCTCTAAAGGATAATTTGTAATATAATAATGTTCTAAAGAGGCCGTCGTAGCGCAGCGGTACAGCATTAAGTTTCGCCACTCAACATGCAATGTCTCAAAAATTGGGCGGAAAGTGGAGAATGAAATGTTGTCTTAACACTCCCTCTACCCGCTCCCTCCGTCTACCCTACTGTACGCGGGAAAAAGCGTGAAGTTTTTTTTTATTGATAGGAATTATATATATAGGAATTGTTTTTTTATTCTCACTTCGTTAACTGAACATCAGCGATAATTAAGGTTAAGCGACAAATAAGCCTCAAGCATAACTAGCTGAGTATATATATATTATTATTTATTGAAAATGACGAAATTGCATATAATCTGCCAAAAAATTTTTCAAATTAAAAATTACATATATTTTTAGATATTTTATCAAACTGACGTTTGAATGTGTTTATTTTCTCCCATATATTATCTATGCGTGAGCTTAGTGCTATTGTTTACTGACTCAACATATTGTTATTCATGGCTAGCAAACACTCTTGTCCTTTCCAATATAATATTTGAATCTATTGCGTCAAGGAACTTATATAAATACTACTCCCATAGATTATTATCTTCAGAATTTTATAATAAAGAGATATATTAGGTTACTTGTGCTATAAAAATGAATATATAGTGACTACAATTATATATAACGACACAAAACAAAAGTGACTCCTTTCAACCTAATGTACATATTTTGTGGACATTACATTGTTCGACTAGTCTTAAATCTTTGTAAACTGGAAATGTAAAAAAAAAAACACATGATTGGTCTATGATTGTTATAAAAACAGCCTTATCAATTTCAACATTTAATTGGCATGTAATTGTATGCCTAATGCACATGTTAAGTAAAAAATGATCATTTTTTTTTATTTATCATAATGATAATATTCCATATTACTTTAAATGAAATACACATCCGGTCCGCTACACCTGCTGTTAGTCTTACATAATATTATATATAATGACAGCAAGGAATTTTCATCATCAATTCAAGGCAAATGTCATAGATTTTTCTATATAAATCAAAATACCTAGTACAATTGTATAGTAATTATTACTATAGCAAACAAAAATTTAGAGTTTTAAGTTTGAAAATATAGAAAATGAGGCCGTAGTAGCGATGCGGTACGTCATCTGACTGTAAACGCGACTGTTGTGAATTACCCTTAACACCACTATGTGTGGATACAGCGTGAATCTAAAACAAAAAATAATATAATTTGCTCCCTCACTAAATACTTTAGTAACCACTAGTAACACATAATATATGAAACATTTACTTGAAATAAGTATAATATATCTGAGACATTACACTTGTGGAACATATTTTTGTTTGGAATAGGATATTAAAATTTAAATTATACTCTTATAGACTGCAAATCCTAAGTCATCTTTTATTATATACAACATATTATACAAAGCGGGTTTTAAAAAATGTATTTCACTCCATGCCTATTTTATGTAATAAAATAAAAGCGAATCGGTTCGCTTTATCCCCCGACACCATTTTAATATCACAAAATATTTTACTTATTGTAAAATATTGTATTGGCGCGAAAATAAAAAATACAATGAACATTCGTATAAAAATGACAGATTCCAAATTCAAAAATAATGTTTTATTTATTTTTAATTGTAACAGAATTTAACATTCATGGCCAGACTAAATATATATAAGTCCCAGCGGAAAAGTTAGATATAATCTTAATTTAATTAGTGGTGTCAAAATGAACATACATTAATTCATTAAATTCGCCTTTTAAATTTCGAATTAATTCTTAAAGACATAAAATACGCTATTCAATGTTTCAAATTCATACATATAAAAAAATTTAAAATTCCATTGCATATTTTTATATTTACACAATTATTTCTAAATTACTTATCTATGTATGTACATAAGATATAATGGATATTATAATTTATGTTTTTTTTGTAATTAATGCATAATGAATATTAATATCAATCTAGAATTTAGATAGACACTAAGCGGAGCTGCTTAAATATATAAATTTATTTTTAGTACAGTACACCTCAAGGCTGAGATGTAAATATGTGAATTACAAAATAATAACAATCACATTACAATAAAAAAAATATTTAATAATAAATCGTAACTAAATATGTACATATTATATACGTTTCAAAACGTCTAACCGACCAATTAAACAGCCGTGGAAATCTAATATTTTACAATGCTACTGAATGAGAAATTCAGAAATAGGCATAGACAACGGAGCCAACTAGTATCATATATATCGGTCAAAGATAATATATCATTGAAGATTTACCACAACAGTGTATTTAACTCGATAAATGGAACATAACCGCTTAACCGCGATTATTGACGTCTCTTTATATTTTCATTAACCTTTTGCATTTCGTGAATGATTCTTATTGTAATTAATAATTATTGTTTAATAGACCGCTCTTCATGAACGCGAATTATTAATCACTGGTCACTTTTATAGCGTGCTGTGAAATAGGTACACTAATTATCTATACAATACTCGTTTTGGCGTTGGTTTAGTAGAATATAAGGTCGAATCGTTTATTAATAAATATATTTCGTGTTTAGTGCATTGTATTCTTAAAAGGATTTCATTCATTGGATGCTCTTACACAAATTAATTATATCTTTAAACTATTTTTACAGTACCACAAGCAGTTAAACTTAATTCAAGTGTAAATTTCATTATTTTTGTAGTAGATTTAGTAACAATATTTGCTAAAATTAATTTGCATTAGTTAATAAATTTAGTTAATTTCTTGTGAAATATTTGTAGGAAACGTATACTACATCAACAAGTAGTCAAAAAAAAAATTCCCGGCCAAATATACGGGGCTAATCCAGCATGATTGTTTCCCATCCTCATATTTGATCCAGTATCATTTTAAATAAACGTCGTACCAAGCGTGACTTGATGAGAACGTATGGTTTAGTTATCAGAGTGCTTTGAGGATTTCCAAGTTTAGCAAGTACATTTTCCGCAACGCTTACATTAATTCTCAAAATAATTTCTTTCTTTAATGTGGAACAACACTTTAATAATAATGAATTTTTTTTCGTAAAATATCAACAGAAATCATAAATTGTGATATCTGCTAAGTTTTTGCAAAAGAGCTTAATGTTAACAATGATCCAATAACAATGTCAATAAAGATAGCTAATGGTATAAACTATAAAGTATCAAATCTGATAGTTGTATAAAGTATTCTTATGAATAATAAAAACCAGTAATATATATTATAACCAGTATTATATATTATTATATTTCTGTGAGATAATTGAAGTAGTTCCCGTGAATTGCGTAGGTACTTAAAAATACTATAAAACTGTGATGTCGACAATTATTTTTATTTATTAACTCTAATCTAGTTAAGTTAGAACTTTAATTATAAAATGAACAAATTATACCTGTCTTCCTCGTTAAATGGACTAAGTAACATATATAGGTTTATTATATTTATATCGACATGCCTTAACTCGCGATTTTATCTGCCTTGATAAAACATAAAATCACTTTTCCATAGGAATTTCGGAAAATCCTCTACACTTTTCATGGATCTCACAGCCTATACGCCAAACGTCAATGTTTCTACGCTGCGTAATTTTGGCTGTGCTTTGTCTGCTTCAGTCTCAGTAACGGAAGAATTTTAGATATATCTATATATAGATATAAATGATATTTAATATTTAGAGATGGAGTATTTAATGTAGTTAGATAAATTTACATACAGTATTGTTTATTCATGTCCCTATAAAGGTAAATTTATTTGATACATGCATATATCATAGAAGTTACAGACAACATTTTTAATTGCAAATACTTTTTAAATTAATATAGACTTATCTCACTACCTAATTACCAGAAGCTACGCGACATAAATCGTATGGATATTGTGTTGAAATTAACTCCATAAGATCTCATTAGTTCACACCGTGCAAGACTAAGAAATTACTTTTTAAAATTACTTTACAATCATGTTTCATTCAGACAGCTAGACTATTAATTAATGTTATTACTGAGCTCATTTAGCTAACTTAACTGCAAATTCAAGAAAACCTCTTTTAACTATATATATAGAAAGATATTTTTAAAGACTTTGTAAATTTACAATAAGTTTTCTTAATTTCCAGACGAATTGCTCGTGAACTAGGCGCTGGTGCGTTACGTATGGACACAACATCTGCTTTTTCTGCCGCGGCCGCAGAAAGGTTGAAATATAAGAAAGTGTACGGACTGTTCTATTCAGATATACCGTATGCCCCTCATCCAGACCCACCACATCTTGAAGCTAGAGTGTATGTGAAAGAGATTTAAAGTAAGCTAATATTATAATATAATTTCTGAGTCATTTAATTTGTTATTCTCATAAGTTGAAAAAGTTTAAACTGTGATAAATGTGTAAATTTTTCTAGTACTTATAGCTTGAATATATAATATATTATAATATAATTTTTTTATAATTTTCAGGTATATCTTCACAATATATTATATGTAACAACGTTATGTAACTAGTTATATTGTTATGTTACTACATTATATTTATACTGTTTATTTGAGTTTATTAACGAATC
Organism: Dione juno; assembly: GCA_037127375.1. Classification (NCBI taxonomy): domain Eukaryota; kingdom Metazoa; phylum Arthropoda; class Insecta; order Lepidoptera; family Nymphalidae; genus Dione; species Dione juno. The sequence goes on along the minus strand of JAXRJS010000032.1, from coordinate 3,210,459 downwards.
TCAATGGGAGCTACAGGCTGCCGCGCTCCAGTTCGCTGGAGCTGCTACGGGCTCTAGCGTTGTAGAGGACTCCAAAATGGTAAACACTACTGAATAATCATTGTTTGTAAGCTTTTGCGGACTTGTTTTGTATAATTTGGGATATTTTGCAATATTTAATAAAATATACTATTATTAAGTCAAACAAAAAAGTGTTTAAAAAAAATTAAATTGGCCCCTTTTTCGAATAAACCTTGATTTATTAAATTGTACTTTAACAGTATTTTAAATTATTAACAAGAAATTAAATATGAAATTTTACTGCTCTACTGTAGGCTGAGCGGTAGTGGCGCCAACTGTTGATCACTAAAACGATAACCTTCATTGATATCTTTTTCATATATCATATTTCAAACTATAAATATTATACAAAAATTCAATTGTTTGTCATAATCAGTACATATTGATATATTCAATATCGGTAAGAAGTGTCACGTTAAATTAGAAATGTATATATATGTTTTAAATATGATAAAGTGCCAGCACTGTATGCTAATATATATATTAGAAATGTATATATTAGCATACAGTGCTGGCACTTTATCATATTTAAAACAAATTAAAAGCATGTATTGTTAAAGTAGACTTTTACAAGAACTTTTGAATCGTCGAATGAAAATGTCGCTACCATCGCCTTGGAGGGCAATTCTGATGAGAATACCCTTCTAGAAACTCAACAATTGCTCTTTTAAATATAAATGACTATTAATTTTAAATATATTTTATTCATTCTAATAAAGCGTTCTTATGTATGAATAATTTCATAAAGTTTCAAGTTCAAGAGTACATTTTAACAAAAACATCATACCTTTTTTGTATATTATGTTGAAATTATAATACATATTTATTTTTTTTAGTTTTACGACTCTTTGTTACCGATGTACGACTTTACTCTATAAGGTCCATTAAATGTTAGACCAGACCAGATATGAATAATGTAAATCATGGGTTCAATTCCTGGATAAAATAATTTAATTGTATTATAAATATTATCTTCGATTTCGTGAACTGTGGACTGAAGCTGTGTTGGATATTGCAATATTTAATATTAAAATATTTACCAAATTTATATCATTTATATACAGCACACCAACGAGTGCACTATACACTAGATACATAGACTTTATATAAAAGTAATATAATAAAATATTATAATCACATCGCATAGCGATATTGTATATTTGGTTCATTAACATATAACAATTCCATTATAAAACTTGACTAAACTGTGATAGAAACAAAGATTTTAATTTACCAAAAGTATTTTTTAATTGTTTATGTAATCTATAATGACACGTTTGTAAATTATATACTCAGTGCTTCTATAACGATGAATTTATATTATATTAGAATATATATAATTTTTATTATATTTAAAACAAAAACAATTAATCCATATTATAGTGTGAATTATATATAATTTATTTTTCTTGAAAAAAGACATTTGACTTAATTTTAGTAAAGTGATTCAATTGATTCAAATGTTGATTTAAACGAATTAGTATATTAGTAATGGTTGTACTACAAAATTTAGTTTATATATATATATATATATATATAATATATATATATATATATATATATATAATATATATATATATATATATATATATTATATATATATATATATTATATAATTTTTTAACTTCTGTAAGGTAAAGAAAACCAATTATTTACCACACACAGGCACATTTTCAAAATAATATTAATAAGTAAATCAATATAAAGCAAATTTTATGTTTTATCTATTTCCAACTTTATCCGCCTTTACCTAAAGAAGAGCAAATACTCACGAACTCAATTAAGTAGCAAAATCAAATCTATAGAAATTTGCAATGGATATTGTCAGAAAATAAAAAGTTCCTTCTATATAATCTTTTGTGTAATTTTGCAATCACTGTAATTGTGTAACTATCGTCAATTGGTATAATATGATCAATTACATCTAATTTAATTGTTCTTATATAATAAATTATGAAAATGTATATATAATTGTGTTTTATTTTAAACCTTAAATGAAGATATAGTGTTTGAGATAAATTCTTATTATTTTATATAATTGTTAAGTTAGCTTGGCGCTTTTTCATCATACCATGGCCGAATGCCCCGCATGGGCCCCACAGCGGCATGCATTGAAAACTGTAGTGGGTTGAGACCTTTCACTATCCAGTGTGGTGGGATCCATGCTGGATAGTGAGAGGTGCTGGTCCGCAATGGTCTCCTTCTGAGAATCTGTCATGACATTGAAGGAGGTCGCGGAGCGATTGCAAGAATCCAGCGCGATGGCAGGCTCGCTCCGTCATCGGAGACGAGGGAGTGGGAGACGGCAGTACGGATGTCAACTCAATTCCGCGGTATATCTTTCTTCTTTAGAGAGAGACAGAGTTGATATCTCACCATCTCTTTCTATTTGCACACTATCTGTACTATCAGTATAGTGTGACACGTTGGTTCCCACTGAGGATTTCACCTAATCAATCCAGAGCATAGATGACCTGCCACGTCATCTACTTCCCTATACTTGCTTCTACTTACCACTACAAGAAATTGTAAGACTAGCCTTTCTATTGAGTTGTTATCACGTCTAGAGACATGACCAAAATATTGTAGTATTTGCGTTTGTACTGCTCGATAAATGCCTAGTAATGCCGAGTTCCTGGAGTACGGATACGTGAATTCAGAACTCTGTCCACGATATACTAAGAATCTTTCTCCAGCAGTACATCTCTAGAGCATTTATCTTTCGCTTTTCTAGCTCTCACACTGCCCACGTCTCTACTGGGTATAAGAAGATTGAGAATCTAAATTCAAATTCCAAATATTCTTTATTCAAAGAGATTTTTACAAGCACTTTTGTGTCATAATAGCATTTCATAAGACGGTACTATGAACCTATATTTCATTAGGTCTGGAGAAGTGCAAGATGAGGCGTTCTATTATTAAAATATTATCAAGCACTTTAACAGACATATCCCATAAATCAGTAGTTATTTTTCAAATGAAAGCTTTTAAACGATTTATGATTTCATCTGGTGATACATACAAAAAATTATGTTTACTTCTTCTTCTTCTTGGCATTAGCCCGGCTTTTGCCAGGGTCTGCCTTCCGACTAAGCCTACTCCACTTTGCACGGTCTTTAACATCCTCAGTGGACAATCTATTGGCTCTCATGTCTTGTGTCACGACATCCAGCCATCGCTTCCTTGGGCGTCCGGGTGGTCTAACTCCAGGGACAGACATGTCAAGGCACTTCCTTCCGACATAGTTCTCAGATCGGCGCATAACAAGGCCATACCATCTCAGGCGACGCTCTTGGAGCTTATCCGCTACGTCACGGACCCCAAGACTACCTCGAATGAATGTGTTGCGTATGCGGTCGGACCGCGTAACGCCACACATCCATCTCAGCATCTTCATCTCCGTGACGTGAAGCTCCTGAGTGTGCCGAGATAATGTTGGCCAACATTCGCTGCCGTATAAAAGAACCGGTCAGATAATGCTCTTGTATATCAGTCCCTTGAGCTTAGGCGGTATTCTGCTATCACAGACTACACCAGTGACCTCCCGCCATTTGGCCCAGGCAGCGTTTATACGGGCATGGATGTCGTGGTCGATGCCTCCAGACTCATGCATAACGGCTCCAAGGTACCTGAACTTCTCCGACTTAACGGCTGGCTCAGGCCCGATATGGATGGTGCTCGAGTCCGGGTTCCCGCAAGCCATGTACTCGGTCTTCGACACATTCAGTTTGAGACCACCGTTCTCAAGCGCACCCTTCCAGGCCTTCACTTTACGCTCCAGCATCAGTCGGTTCTCGTCGATGAGTACTATGTCATCGGCATACATCATCAGCCACGGGGGCTGGCTTTGGACGTGAGCCGAGACAGTATCCAGCACTACATTGAATAAGAACGGACTAAGAGCTGAGCCCTGGTGAACCCCTACAGTAATCGGGAAGGGCTTGGTGTCGCCAACAGCGGTCCTAACCACTGAAGCGGAGTCGTTGTACATATCTCTGATAACCTCAATATAGGCTTCAGGGATCCCCTTGGATCGCAATGCCCACCAGATACACTGACGTGGCACACAGTCAAAGGCCTTCTGCAAGTCCAAAAAGGCCACATGCAGAGCTCTCCTTTTTTCCCTGTAAGCCTCCATCAAAGTTCTGAGGGCAAAAATGGCGTCCATAGTGCCTGATCCTGGTTGAAACCCATACTGAGACTCAGAGACAGTACATTCTTGGCGGAGCCTGAGGCCGATCATGCGCTCGAAGAGCTTCATGGTGTGGCTCATAATCTTAATGCCCCTATGACTACCGCAATCTTGAACACTGCCCCTTCCTTTGTAAATAGGGATAATAAAGCTCTGCCGCCACTGATGTGGCATCTTTCCAGTATTCAAGATACGGTTAAACAGGTCAGTAAGTATAAGCACACCAAGAGAGCCCAACGATTTCCACGCCTCGATTGGGATGTCGTCTGGTCCTACCGCTTTTCCGTTCTTCATGCGTCGAAGACAATTACGAGTTTCGTCACGGGTTATTGGAGCAACAAGTCCGAGGTTAGGAGATAATTCAGGAGGAAGACTACAAGACTGCTGAGTGTTCAGCAGCTCCTTAAAGTAGCTTCTCCATCTCTCCTTCACAGAGGCATGACTACAAAGCAACGTGCCCCGAGAATCTCTGACGCAAAGACCTTTTGTAATATCCTGCGTCGCTTTATCTCGAGCACGAGCCAGTTTGTATATGAGCTTCTGCCCCTCCACAGTTTCAAGTTTATCGTACAATGGCGACAAACTTTCTCTGTGGGCTCTGGCTACAGCTCTTTTGCTGGCCCGTTTCGCTGCTATGTACTCCAGTCTGTCTTCAGGAGAGTTGAAATGCTGCCATTCTTTAAACGCAGCCTTCTTTTCCCGAATCACCCCCTGCACCTGGTCATTCCACCACCATGTCTCCCTGTCGATGACACGCCCACCCTTAGTAACGCCAAGAACTCGCTTGCCCACCGCAATGATTGCTGAATGAGCTCGATCCCATGCAGTCTGAGCGGTCTCGGTGTTAGTCAGTAGATTTTAACTCTCCACCTCCGCCAAGAAGTCTGTCTGCATCGGCCCATTCAACAACCACCACTTAATACTAGGCTTGCGTTTCTCAGCTACTTTCTTTTTCGGGGTAACATTATAGTCCATGACAAGGAGGCGATGTTGGGCCGTCAGGCTTTCGCCGGGCCTTACAGTTGGTCACCCTGCCTATATGACACCGTCTAGTCAGCAAATAATCAATTTGAGTTGAGTGGGACCCGTTCTTATACGTTATAAGGTGCTGAGGTTTCTTCTGGAAGAAAGTGTTCACGATGGCCAGGTCAGACTGCAATGCAGGTTCTTAGAATATTTTCTTCCTCTGCATTGCGAAGACCATATCCAAAACCCCCGTGAACACGTTCATACACCTCAGTGACCCTACCCACGTGGCCGTTCAAGTCCCCCCCAACTAAGACTGATTCGGTAGACGGTATAGCGAGTAGTACCTCTTCATACTGCTCCCAGAAGGTCTCCTTTTCAGCCGCGCTACAACCTGCCTGGGGAGTATAAGCACTGATTAAGTTTGTGATTACGCCCTCGATCAGTACCTTTACCCGCATCAAGCGGTCGCAGCGACGGTCAACTTCAAGAAGCCCATTCTGAAGCTCTTCAGAAAGCGCTGCCGCTACACCGTTTTTGCCCGTAGGTGACCCAGTGTATATAAGGCGGTAACCCTGCCCGATGTTACGAGACTCATTGCCCTTCCAGCGAGTTTCCTGAAGGAAAGCACACTGGACCCGACGTCTCATGAGTACATCTGCGAGTTCTCTGCATCGTCCGGTTAGAGAGCCAATATTCCATGTTGCAAAGCGGAGTTTCCGTCTGGGTACTGACGTCGTTAGCCGTGCCCGTACTTGACACGGTAGCCCTTGCCCACTTATCGCAGGTGTAGGGCGATGTGCCTGCGCGTCGTTTAACGGCGACGCCCTAGCCATACCCAGCTTTTTGTCAAATCGGTCCATATGAGTGGTGAAGTGGTTATTAGTGGAGCGATTGCCATCTGACCTCCAAACCCATTACTGGGAGAAACCAAGAAAGGAAAGGGAATAAGAGGCAGAAAGACTTGGAATATAGGGAAGGGACACCACTTACTTGGATTGGATCGGGTTATGAAAGTGGTGGCTCGAGGTCCCGGGGTCGCGTACCGGTATGCCGGAAACCAAATATCGGACAGATAATTGGCTAGACACCCTCTGAGTTAAAAAGTTGTAAAAAATTATGTTTACTATCTACATGATTTTTTTGTATGGAATCTGTCTTTCAAAAGCAGTACTTTCGAAGGAGATGATGGCAGTGTGAAAGTGAACCTGTTACATTAACAGGTCTTTCTGCTAAATCATTTTCAAAATGACTTGCCACTTTTATATCTGAAGTTAATATTATGTTAAGTTATAATTACAAAAGCATCCCATAAAGCCTTAACTTTATTCACAGATTTTAATTTTTTTTATCTTATCTTCTCTCTTTTATATATATTGACTTAGCTTGATAACATATGTACAAATTTTCTAGCTTTTAATAGAATTGCTGAGTCCTGATTCCACCATAATAAATAACGGCGTTCACTTGATCCTGACTTTGGTGTTTTTAGTAATGCAGCAGTTCCTCCACAACTAGTTTAATTTCTCCACCGCAGTTCTAGTTATAGCCAATCGATGGTTTATATCGTCTACGCAGCCACCATTGTTTGAAATTAAGGTCTCAAGATATATATGCTGGCCTGAACTACGTTACTGTTTAGCAGTTGCAGTTCGCAAATGCTGTGACCTCTGGTGAGTTGTCATTATCTCGGTAGGATGTTAAAAAGCATAAGTATAAGACTATGCATCCTTGCTGCACACCCGGTTTTGAGTGTAAATTATCTAAAAAGAGGTCATCTGTCTACATGAAACTAGAGAGTAGAGATAGATCTAGAGAGTAACTAGAGTCCAGAATGCCACTTGCAGGCTCCGTGGATTTTTTTGCTGAGGATTTTCATACAAGGACTGACAGTAGGTCAACCACACTTTCGAAATTTGATCCAGTTTAGTGATTATCTGACCATTGTGATGTTCAAAAGTCCAGGTTTTTGACGGTAGCATTTTCGTGATGAGACGGATCTTATGGTGCTGTTATGATCACTTGACTCATATCTGTCCAATTTCAAGTATAAATATTGCGCAGTAGTAATTACGATTCAGTCTACATTTTAGTTGCCTTTGTGCCGACATTTCATTAAGATCTTTGAGATCAGCTCCAGCTGCGTTTAATTTTTGGCGTTTTTCGACGAGCTTGTAGGTATCATCAGTCATCCGTCTGACTAGTGGTGTAGCTTCGAAGACTGGTGAGATGATGGGTAACTTGGCACGATTCCATAGTTTTTCATTCTCCATATCCTCTTCTGATCATTGGTTCCGTTCGTTCGTGAACCAGTTCCGTTCCACGATAGAAAGAAATCGTGTAACATCTCTCACTTCGAGCTTCTTAGTATTTTTGATAGCTCTGGCTGCCGATAGCTTAGGCTTGAGCTTCGAGATCAAGAATTGTTATTCAGATCTGCATCAGCCGGCGTATCATGTCTATCACGACTTTAAATATCTATTTCGGTGTGGTTCTTCCCATCAGGCAAAACCCACATATACAACCTTTGAGGATGGTGTTGAAAGAGGCTTTTCACCATGAGCAGGTCATATTCTACCTTTACTTTCAATTATTCAGTTAATAACAAAAGCAAAGTCACTTTCGTGGTTGTTAATTATTCTAATTCAGAGTTAACTTTTCGCTTGCGGCAGAAATAGAAGCAACTCCTAAATAATATTGAAGTTTATCTGCTTGTAGCTTTGAGTTTACATTAGTAGAGTTTCCATGAAGGCCATATTATGGACCGTAGCCAATTTCACACTGCGCGCCCCGGACCCAGAGCAGTGCCGGACGCTAATTGGTTCGCAAGGCAATCGTGATAGATTTCTTGGCGCTCTCATCATGACTTTCAAGGTCACTGTACTCTCTTCCACAAGTGCCCGAGTGGGTTTTTTGTTTATACCGTCACTACTCGGTCACCAGAGCCTCGTTTTCGAATGATTTATATTATATGTGATTCAACCAATAAATTGTAATAATATGTGGCGCAGGATAAAAAATAAGTTACAATGAATAAAACATGATATTGAAAGTGCAAGTTAAACTATATATACAAGCGTTTTTTAGGTCTTATTTATTGATTATAATTGTTACAGAGCTATAAATATTTTCTATAGAGCTAACTCTACTTATTATAATTAAGGACTTACGTACCTAAGTTCGTACATACATAATTACGTACCTAAGTACCTAATTACGTAATTATATATTTCATACTTTATCGATAATCTATGCGCAAATACTTTAATTTGTAAGGAATAACAAAATGAGATAATACCAACGCGATGACGTGTACATCAACAGATTATAATAATTTAAGGAGGATATCTTATCCGTTCCTTAAGTTAAATAATATATATTTTTATTAAATATTAAAAAATATCTTAATATACAATTTTTTATTTTTGAAGCATAAATGTAATGAATTAATGTAATTCTTATGTAAAATAATTAAAATTATTTGTAATTGAAATTTTGTTGTTATTTTATTTATAATTTTTTATATATATAATTTTCTATATACGTTTCATTTGACCGATTTCTTATTAAATAAAGTTTTATATAGTCTATATCTTGTATATAGGAGTTATTTTCTTTACAATAAAATACTACTGGCCATTCATTATAATATTAACTTTAAATTTGAATGATTATATTCCTATATACAATCACCATGCCTTATCACCATAAAATGATATTGACCTTAACGTGCACGGTACTATTTTTATCATTTACCGTTCACCATCACACACCAGTCAAAACACGTCGGTCGCGAGGGCCTCACAAACGTAAATTACATACATAGATTGTAGTTACAAATGTATACAAAATAATATTTGTTACGACTCAAGTGAAGTGCGATGTAAAAAGTAAGTTTTTGAATCATTATTCTTACAGATAAATTATTAAAAATCTTAAAAGATACTTTTGTAATATAGCGTATATTTTTATTAAGCGTATATTTTATAGAAAACAATTATTTTATATATATCAGCGTGTCACATTCATTAAGTGAATCTAATAGTCATATAACTTGTATTTTTTAAGTGTATTGTTTTTTAATTGTATTTGTACTGTTTAATATTAATAACTATTTTGCTTATTATAAATAATAACGACGTAGTATTGATAATAGAGTCGATAGATATCTATCAGTTTGTGATTGTGATACGACGTAACTTATGATATCCATATAATAATAATTGTTAAACGTATAACATGAATAGTCTTTTTATTATTTATACATATATATTCCAAGTCCTATATAAGCGATTTGCGTAATGCAAAGACCTGTTTCTAACGCAATATACGTGTACTTTATGTCTAGGTACACTTGTAGTAAGAACATAAAAGATCAAGTTACATAACTCAAAGTGCCATTATTTTGTAATTTCGAACTTTAAAAAAACGGAACCCTTATAGGATCACTTTGTTATCCGTATGTGTGACTGTCTGTTTGTCTGCTCGTCTGTCGAGAACATTTTCAAAATCGCGCAGTACTATGAAGGCGAAATGGATAACAAATATTCAGATCAGTGGTACCTTACAGCACAGAAAAAATAATTAAAAAATTCTAGATCAAAATCGCCGCATGATGAAAACCTACAGGGTATTTCCCGTTGAAATAGAATTATGAAATTTGGCAATAACTTAGAACTTATAGCTTGCACTACAAATTCTAAGTTATTGCTCGTCAAATTTCATAAGTCTAGGTCAATGAAGTATTTTAAGAGTTGACTTACTTAAATTTGCGATTATATACACTCATTTTGTATAAAACGAACTACATATATAACTTTGTAATGGTTTTTTTTTCTGGGATATATACAAAAATTTTCCAAATTTCGGGATATTTTCCTTTGTTTACACTATAGGTTCTTACTTCTTGCCAAATTTAACAACTCTAGTTATAATTATGTAGCTATTTTCATATAAATGTTGCAAAAATTCAGAATAAACTCGTATGATTTTATTGAGTTAACTTAGAAATTTAATTTCTATGCTCCAAGGAACTACCTGTCTGGATATTAGATGCTAATTTCAGATTATTACCTGCACGCAATTTTAAAAAAAATTGTCTTGCCTGACGGACATACCGACAGACAAACTGACGGACAACAAACAACTCTAGTAAAAAGCATTTATAATTAATCTGATTGTTGAGAAATGAAGTTAAATTACATTTGTGTTTATATTATAAAAATATATCATTTGATAAAAATTTTACCATAAATTTGGATCTAGTGGTCATTGTAACGCGAGGGTATTAATCATTTTAATTTGGCAAGACAAAGCGCGACGTTGAATTCCGCCTACTCAACTTCCATTGCTTCAAATATCAACTTCAACTTCAAATAGCAAAACTCGGAAAGTGCAGTGATTAAGTGTATTGATTAAAGTTAGTTATATCTACCCTGCCACTAAACAAATTGGATCTATATGCCTATATATGAATAAAAGTGTTCATATGATTGCCTAATAATATGGATATTTTTTTTAATCTTAAGGTAATTTATAGAATATTCAGAATAAAATAACCATGTCAATAGAAAAATCATATACCATAAGTCCCCTATGTGAACAAGATGTGGATGGTGTAATGAAATTATTGAAAAGGTAATAATTATAATATTCTACACAATACTTATATTTATGCTATCTGACTACAATTCAAATCCTATGAAAATTCCATTAAATTTACTTCAAGAGGTAAGTTGCAGAAGAATCAAATATAAGAACAGAAATATTTTTCATAAGCTAATCTAAGCTAATATTATTAGAAGTAGTATAAAAATTTTAAAGAAAAGGGATTTGTTCCTTCGCCTCTTGAAAACGGTCCAAGTGGTCAGACTAAGTGGTCACTAAGTCAAACGCTCTCATCGAGCCTCGTCGAAATCCTTTCGCTTTTTACAATTTATTTTTTTGTTGTTAGTATCTCCCTACCCACATACCATCATTGGCAGGAAAGAATGCTATTTATAAAATATTATAACAGTTTTTCAAAGTATTATTCCACTGTATTTCTAGAAAGTAAATCCCTTCTATATGAACGTAAGGCGCAAGTTCAAACTCTACTAGGTTCAAATTTTTATACAACCTATTTCTATAAAAAATGTACAGGCACCCAAATTCTAAATATAAAAAAATTGCGTTTGTATATTAAAGTAGAATGGTTAAATCATGACTTGTACAAAGAAACATTTTAGATATTTTTTTATTCTTTCTCATAAACTAATAATAAATTTCATAGTATTAATATAAAGAAGTTGTTAAACAAAATTGTATCTTATGTTAAGCGAAATAGATGCTAGAAAAATATTTATGCTTAGGTTTATTAATAACGTGGATGTACGTTATAATTAAGAACGGACGTGGTAAATGATAGGATTAGTGTTAATTGTACTGAAGGTACTTTTCTGTACAAAATTTACAGAACGTATAATTTTTTTAAATATATAAATTTATTAATTTTTTTCTTAATGAGGAATAACATTACAAAATTATAAAAATATTATAAAAATATAGTCTATGTAACATATCAACAAAATTGGACTGTCTGTTTGTGATTTCAAAGTAGCTGTGTTTTTTCAAATGCAATACGACACAAAAACAAAAAAACGGTTTCAAAATGTTTGCATGTTTCTCTCTAACGGCGTCATATAATCAGAAAACAATGTCATATTTCTAAAAACTTAAACCTTTAATATTTCAGGACGTTTTACATAGATGAACCTTTAAATCGAGCAGTTGGCTTATGTACCTCCGAAACAGATCCTTGTCCTGAACTAGATGAGTACTGTACGGGTTCATTATTAGAGGGATTGTCTTTTAAAGCGATTGATGATGCGGGTAATGTAGTAGGGGCCCTGGTAAACGGAATATGCCCCTTAAAAGAGGTGATGAAAATACTTTAATTTGTCAAAGACCTACAGTATAGTTGTATGTATGTTTAACAGAAAAATAAACAAAGAAACGTCAACTCGCAGTTTAGAACTGCCATTCAGGTTTCATATCCACTGAGTGAAATGGATATTACTAACATCTTTGTGAAAACTCGATCGTATGCAAGAGATATTAAAAGCAAAAAATATGTATTATATAATAGAAGTAATAATAAATTATTTAATATTTTCATATTCTCTCTTTCACGGTCGCCAAAAATTATATTTAAAATCTACATTTTCTGTCAAACGCTGTACTAGCGCCATGATGGCCTTTAATAATAAGTACTTTTCAGACTTAGCACTTTTTACACAACCATAAATTTAATTCAAAGCCAATTGTATGCTACAGGATGAAAACGGCAACGACCTGCTCAGTCAAGCCCAACGATGTCAAAATCCAAAATTTCAAAAGATTCTGTACATATTAGCTCGTAGAGAAAGCGGCGCGCGACTGTGGGAGAAGTTTCCTAGCGACAAACAAGTTGTTGAAGTAAAGGTAGCAGCGACAGATCCAAAGTGGAGGAAAAAAGGGATTATGAATGCACTATTAAAAGAGTCTGAGTGAGTTTTGCTGATAAATATCAAGGAAATATAATTTAAAAAGTTAATAATTTTGATATTTATTATTCTTCCGTATCTCAAAAGAAAAAAAATAAAACCTTTCTTATTCCTATAAGAAATCACTTTATTGTCTGGACCGGATCAAACTTTTAAGTCAACGTAATCACTAGATATGAGCGTTTATTTGTTATGTCACATTTCTCTTGTTAACCTAGAGTTATGAAATTTGGCAATAAGTAAGAACTTACAGTACAAACGACGAAAATAATTCAAAATTAATAAATTTATATGCATATAATTCCAAGCTTATTAGTGTAGTTCATTTCATTAGAAACGAGTGCACTACCAAAATTTCAGATTGTCGACTTTTATAAAGTATATTTGTATTGACCTCGTGACAATCATAAAATTGTTTCCTTCAGTCCGACTCGCACTTGACCGATGTTTTATAATAATAGAAACAAATTTATTTTTAAATTAAAGCACAAATAACGAAGATAAAAATTTCTTTTTCTATATGCTACATAATTTAGTGCTAAAATATTAATTAATTATTTAAACAATAAATAATTAAAGATATATGCGTAATTAATAGAATTTAAAGTACTATATTCGAAGTAAATTGGTAATTTGGACATTACCTATTGCTTACATAAAATTCTATTTTATTGTTAACCACTAAAATAGATAGCTTTATATGATAATTATTTTGTGGTTGTACACTCTTAACATATTATTAATTTATACTTTAAAAAAATTCAGGCGCAGTGTTCGACTGTAAACGTAACAGTTGTGGGTTTGATTCCCACTCGGGGAGAATGAATTATTTTAATTTTCTTCGCAGTGGTAACAAGACAAAATCCGGCATTGAGTGTTAAATGCGGGACACAGCTATAAAAAAATAAAAAATAAAATTACTAAATGGATGAAGTGTGCACAAAACTTTTGGTTTTTATTCAAATATAAATACGAAATTCTGACGCTCTTGAGAAAAAATAGAATATATGGTTTTGAATTTAACGTTTGCAGCTTCTTCCTTTTCCTATTCAATTCCTATTCAATACTCCAACTACCTATAATTCAAAGATAATTAATAAATGGCAGACTAATAAGTAATATTAACATATCAAATTAAATCTTTTACAGTACTCATAAACTTCGAAGTTACTTTATATACTTTCATTGAATAAAATTAATTTTCAAAATGAATCAATCTTTATGCAGTTTTGCCATGTTAAACTGTTACAAATTACTTACTTTGAACAAGTGACAGCCAAATTGAATGACTTACGAGATTGTTACAATCTGAAATGGCTGTCTCTGAAATCTGAAATTCTTTATTGCATAAAATTTAAAAAAAAACATATTGCAGTACAAACATAGAGACATAGTTAGCAACGGTGGATATATATATATATATATATATATATATATATATATATATATATATATATATATATATATATATATATATATATATATATATTAGCTGCTTTTAATAGCACATAGCACAGTAGTCGGTAAGTACCAGGCACTCGACTGGAGATATTGTGTGTATAGAGTGACTGTTTGAAATTGTTTTAGGAATGCTATCAAAGAAAAAGGGATCAGACTAATCAGGTTAGACACATCCAGTGCTTACTCCGCTATGTCCGCGGATAGGTTTGGATATACGTGTTTTTACAAGGCACTATACAAAGATATCAAGATGGACGGACAGCCTCTTATAGTTCCAGAACCGCCGCATGTAGACGACAGAGTATATATTAAAGAACTGTATCCATTATAAACTTTAACTTAATTATAAATAAAATATTGTTTTTCCAAAAATATATTATTATTGAGCCTCCTGCAATCGAAACTGCCGTATCAAAGGAACAATTATTTCTATAAAACTCCATTCACCTTTTTATCAAATCAATCTGTATAATTTCCATATACGTTTTACATTTTATTACGTATATAGCGTATACACTCCATTCTGTTTTGCAGTATACTTTAAAATACGACAAAAATTCGAAATTCGAAATGGATGTCACTTAAATAACTATAAAACAAAACAAATACGAGACAATTTTCTTTATTACTTCATACAAAGTTACTTTTATATCATCAATAGGTAATGTGTAAGAGCAGTCTTCATTTAATAATCCCTGACTGTTATCTGAAACTTCCCTGCAATTACATTTATAAGTTATTTACAATTTCACAAAATTTAACTATACACCAATTATAAATTGGTTTTTATAAGATATGCACTTTTTAAAAGCTCACTTCATCAAAAGAAATTAAATGCTTGCGCATACAAATATAAAAATTAAAGAATATTTTATTAAACATAAAGCTAGTGAGGATTTGGTGAAATAAACACAAAATGTATTACTAAAAAAACAACTTTAATGTACACTACTTTACTTACATACATTCATAAATATTTACAAAAATAGGTGAGCTATGTAACACAATATAATCTGTCTAAATCTAATTTATTTGTAAATTGTATTTACATTATCTACATAAAATAATTATCTGTAACAATAGTACTTATTCATTAAAAAAAATTATGTGTAATCTCAGTTTCTATATTATTGTACTTTAGTGTAGTGTAAATATTATATGTTATGAAACACTAAATAAATAATGAAGGGATCTTTAGTCTTACCCCTACTAGGCTATATATTATAATGATTAAACAACTAATAACTGTCTGATTGAAATGATTAAACAACTAATGATTAACTTATTTGTAAAAATATACCAATGTGTAGAGTTGAACTCAATATTTAGAGGTTAGCTGTATTTCACACCACTACAAGACAAGACCAGTCAATAGAAATAAATTTTAATATTATACAAAACTAGATATAATATATGTATGTATAAAAATAAGAAATCACTTTTTTTCTTCAGCCAGTGATTGTCCTAAAGAAGCAGTGGCCACAGAAGTATTTGCTGCTGTCACAATTTTATCTAACAACACTTGAGTTTGCATCTGAAAAAGAAACCATTTTTGAACCATAGAACTTTATTATTTATACTATAGAATAAATAGTGGTACAAAATTGACATACTTAGAGGAGTCAAGGATGCACCAGTATATTGGTGCACATCAAACACTCAAAGATGGACTCACACACTAAGAGCAATCAAGGACTAATGCAAATGCTTAAACTGCACTGCACTTAAAATTTAATGCTAATTCTTAGGAAAAAATAATAACAAAAACATTTATTTATATATATATATATATATATATATATATATATATATATATATATATATATATATATATATATATATATATATATAAATAATATTTCAAAAAATTTCCAAACAGAACAATATGCATACCAAAATTATATAACACAATTTATAACAATTTATAAAATACTTACATCTCTGGTTTTCCCTCTTGCAGCAGCTCTTACTTTTTCTAACTCCTCTGCAAGTTTGATTGACTTTGCTTCAATTTGCTTTCTATGAACGAAGTACGACTGTCTGAAAATAATACCAAAACACATTCTAAATTACTTAATTTTGATTGAATTCATGTTGTACAAATATTAAATATATGTATGTCATATTTTAATGAAGGAAGTGTTTTAAAATAGATGTTTATATGATAATGAAGAGTAATCATTGTACAATATGTATTGTTTATATAAAAATATGCGAGAAGATTTACTCAAAATAATTAGTAACAGTGCAAATTTCATAATTGGCATGCCTAAAACACCAACACTGAAATTCAATTGATCATTCAATTCCTGCTACATTAAAAGTTTTATACATATTCTTAAAATAAACTGGTCACAAACAATTATTTCCATACCTAATCACAACCACTTGTAAGATAACACCAACAAAAGCAATACCAAAAGCAAACATTATAATTGCAATATTTGGTAGCTTCCGTATTCCTTTCACTCCATAATAGGAATTTGAAGAGTAATTTGTTGACTTGGCCTGTGTATTGTTGAATCCATAGTTTTGATTGTATGTATAGCTGAAAAAAAAAATTTTAAGGTATTAATTTATAAAATTTAGGACAAGATTTATTTAAAATACCATTTTTACTATATAGTCTTAACAGCACCAATTTTATGAGTTTCATAAAAATATAATATCTGTTCTGTAGAACAATACCAGAAATATACTTAATGCTTACTTGTGTTGTGCATAGCTTTTATAAGCATTGGAATATCCATCTACTTCAGACATTCGGTCATATTGTGATCTACTACTTGGTTTACTTAGGACATTATAAGCTTCCACAATCCTCACAAAAGTCTCTTGAGCTTTTGCATTTTTATTTTTGTCTGGATGGTACTGAAGTGAAATGGAAAACAGAAAATAGAACAAAGAATATCTAAAATGAGAGCAAAAGCATCATGTTATTTAACAGTAAATGAATTCCTACTTCTTTGCTCAACTGTATATATGCATCTTTTATTTCTTTGTCTGTACAATTTTTGTGTAAGCTTAGAACTTCATAGTGACTTTTTCTTCCTATGCTGAAAAAATTGTATTAGAAAAATATATTGTAATGACATTACTGGTTTTACGTAGTTTTAATTCAACAACAATAATTCTAAAGCAACTCGCCTGTAATATCTAAAACATGACCACAATGGCTGGAAAGTGGTATTTCTCTTCAAAAAGTACATAATGATTTTACAAGGCCTAAAGTTAAATCAGTATCATGTTGAAAGAATATCATTTTATTTGGCATTTTCCATTTTTACGAAGACAGAATAAATAACAGTAAGTGTAATGTATATTGTGTCAGTGTCAAAAAACTGTCAAACGCATCAAATGTCAAACGCTAATTGTATTGCTGTCAATAATATCATCAACTACAAATACTTTTATTACTTAATTATTATTATTATAAATTACACTTTTATCATTTTTATGAGCAAATTAGATATGCGCAACTAACTTCATAGAAACAGCTCTCTAATGTTAATTTTACAATCAAGAAATATTTTTGTAATAATAATTGAATACCAGAAGAAAAAAAAATATATATATATATTATATATATATTATGAGGGCTTTATTGTAAATGTTAAATACAGTTTTATAATGTATTATTTTAGCTCTGTAAATTTTAATTTAATATAAATGTCTACAAAATGAACAGGTATATAAAATATATTTTTACATTTAAACACAAGTTTTGCCTGTAACTAAATTAAATAAATACTCCTTGATTTTAAACTATAAATTCCTATATTAATCTATATATAAGTATTTAATATGACACATAAAAGTTCTTTAGACCGTTATTTTGTAAACATTCATAATATCAAATATGTTCTTAATGGAGGAGCCTCCTTCTCTAATGAGCCGTTTCGAGTAGTGACAAATATTTCTCAATAAAATCATTTCAGTATCATTGGATTAATAAACATTAACATAAAAATTATTTATTTCACATCACATTCAAATTCATAAAGTTACACGACATAATTTTTATCTATAACTAAATGTAAAAAGGCGGCCTTATTACAGTGATCTACAAAAGTGATCTCTTCTCGGTAACAAAAATAATATAAACTATTAAAATAAAATATAAAGCAAAATGATAGAGCTTAATATAGATTAATATTAATACAGATTTTGTAATGCAAATATAGTATAAATATGAAATATTAATACATAAATAGTAGATAACAAGTCCATTTTTTCTTATGTATTGTGTATTAGTAAATTTAAGGAAGCAAATTGCTAATATTACGTAGTTCAGCAGCCAGTAGTACGCCAAGATTACACCTTCAACGAGACAGGACGCATAGGTCGTAATCGCAACTCGCAAATTACAACTACCAAGTTCCAACTTCCAACTCCCAAGTCCTATCGGCATCGCCGCGCGACACAGTTGGCAAGGCGCTCAGTTGGGACTTGGGCGCAGTGTTCGCGCGGTAAACGGCGTGAGTGGACGTTCGGTCATGCGAGAAGCGGCTGGTAGGATGGCCGAACTAGAGTTCGAAGCGCCACTTGCTCAAATCGAAGAGGCGGATGACTGTCTTTCAACGGCGGATTATCCGCAGAAGAACATAAATGGCAACGACATACGCCTCAACAACATCAACAATCTAAAAAATGATTTGGTCAAAATGCAAACTGATTCCAATAAAATTAACGATAATGACGAACCGAGACCGGTGAAGTGTAAACAGGACAATATGCAAAATTGTGAAGGCGACAATTTTACAGAGACTTTCTCTGGATCACTTGAAGATTTAGTGAACACATTCGATGAGAAAATCACCAAGTGCTTTGGAAATTACGAAGAAAGCGTGGAGAAGCTGGCCCCGGTGCAAGTTCGTTCTCAAGAAGAAATAATGAACGAGTGCCAGTGAGTATCATTTTTTATGCAAATAAATAAAAAATTAGAGTGTGGGAATATGATATCATCGGTATAGTCATCTAGATATGGCCTGCAAATTATCATAATTTACTAAATATTATAAGTATAAGGATACAATGCTTGCGATAGCTACGTTAGGTGAGAAAACTATACGTATACGAAAAGTAAAATTTCCGAAGCATAAACAAAAAGGGCGGGCTCTGCGCATGGCGTTAGTAGTTGCGGGATCGATCAATGTTTTGGTTGGGGGTGTAGAGGGTGTGTGGAGGGTTGTGATGACGCATCCCGTCGCGCCCTGCTTTGTTCAAGCCGTACCCCCGCGATGTAATATTCGACGGATAGGCACTGACCTTTTCTGACATAATTGCACTGATAAGCCGTAACCTACTCAACTTCATGATAATTTAACATTTATTCGCTACTATTGCTTGATAATTTTATTGCAAATGCTTTTTTATTAATTTTGTGATGACACTTCACAGTACGACAGAAATACTTTCAATTGTAATCATTTTATATTTTAAAAAAGAATAAAAAGGATATGTTTGTTAGTTAGAAACACTTCTGATTGCTTTCAGAGCTTAAGTATATTCTCGTTATGAACGAGAGAACGTATACATGAATAAAAACATGGTCTTTTAAAATGCACGTAGAACTTCCATCAAAAGATACACAAACAATACATTTAAAAGACTCATATCAAGACTGCTTCATGGTCACATTCAAACGTCTTTCTTATTCGTGAGAAATTTAACATAATAGCAAGACTCCCACATCTTTCTATTGTTTTATCAATCAAAGAGCTTTCTGTTGTACTTTTTTCTTTACTATAGGAATCTAATATAAATAAATATTTTATCCATCCAATATTTGGTCCATTTTCAGGTAAAGCGCATATATGCCTAAATATATTACATAATACATTTACAGCTGTGTATGACATAATACATATACTATGCCATTGTTAAAATAGATACATTCCTGGACGGCATGCTAATTTATGAATAAATGTTGAACTGTTGTTGTTGAATAAATGTTGAAATGAACAAAAAAAAATGTGTAAACATAACTTGCTTTTCTTATGTCCAAGCGGATTTTTGGAACTAATCCAGACGACCCAGATAACATAAAATCGTGAATTTGCAACGATGAGTTTTGCAAACTAGTAAGGATCTGCCTTCACGTCGACATATTGACAACATTTTAGTTCATCAATTGACCCAATTTAAAATTGGATACAGATGCTGAATGATAAGATATAAAATGCTTATTCTATGAAAGTTTTGAAAGCAAGAACAAAGCAACGAGGAACGTTTGTTAATATGTATGAAAAAGTTAACAAATTTACTATTTTATCGTTGATTTATGACTACTGTGTAAACTACTTGTTAATTAATACCGTATTAGATTGATATATATGCTTCGTTGACCAAATGTGAACTAAATTATTAAATAAATTATGTAATAAATAATTGACGCTTCACAAAATGCAGAATTATGTAATTGTACAATGTACGGTTGCGACGTACAACTTTCTTAACTAATACACAAATAAAAAAAAAATTAGAATAAAAGAATGATATATTATATACATAACATAAAATAATACACAAGGAAATTTAATATGGGATGTTTTAAAGGATCATTTGCAAGTCAAACCTGTCACGTCGAACAGGTGCATGCATTGATTCTGTAGTGATTGTAGAGCAGCGGTGCACGGTGTGCGCAGATGTTGTGGCCACCTTGTTGATTTCGAATAACACCTTGCCGAATATTGAATTTCGTCCATATGGCTTACCAAATGCCCTTATTTTTCATAAATACATTTTGTGCATATATTTAATAACATGGAAACCCCTGTATATTATTCAATTATTGTATAGTTTGCCATTTCATTGCAAATTTGCTTTCGCTATAATAATCTGTTGTTTATATAAACATATTTAGGTATATAGCATATACTTGTACTCTAGATGAGCGTGGCGTGGTATGATGGCTAGGCTGTGAAGTACCCACCTAGTTAGTACCCGCTCACTTCACAATACTTGGATTTTGTTTTCCATACAACACTTCATGAAGAAAAATAGGAAAATATAATTGTATGTTTTAAGAAGAAAGTGACGTATAAAATATGTCGATATTGTATATATTTAAAATATACTTTAAAAAATTAAATTTTAATATTAATTATAGTACGGGGTAGTAGTTAAATCTCAAATGATTTTTTTTTAGTTAATGAACATGCATAAAGTTGACTTTAATGAATATATTCAGTACAAAGTGGCTATTCAGAATGAGGCGCCGTATATCGACATCTACCGCGGCACGCGACTCACGTCCGTCTCGATGCAGTTCCTGTTGAATACAAATGACAGCTATCACATTTGCAATAATCTGGCTTTTATTCATATTCTGCCATTGTGGCTTTTTCTTTTTAATGCGCTTTTTCGTGATTATAACCTTCTTTCATGTCCTAGATAGCATATGAAGCCAGAAATGCAGAATTACATATTATGAAATATTATTTTTCATTCTAAATTCCTAAAAATAATATTATTTAAACACTATATTTTTTAAGCAAATCTAATACTAATATTAACGCAAGTTGAACGCTTTAATTGCTCAATGGTTCGAATAGACATTTCTTTTTTTTGGATCACGTTAATCATTTGGTTGCCTGCGCTCACAGTTACCTCGGGCACTTAAAATGTATCATGTTAGTAATATCATTTGACTACGGGGGCGAAGCTGCAGGTATAAGCTAGCTAGTTTTATTCATAATTTAAAACATAAATACTATTAAGTTTTTGAAAAATAAATTATATTAATTTGTGGATTTTCGGGTTTCTTTGCATCTCAGAGAGTTATTGCGAGTCGAGTGGCAGAACTTCACGCCGAGTCTTGTCTTGTTACCAGAGCGAGGAAAATCGTTCTCTCCAAGTGGGAATTGAATCTACAAACGTATATGAACGCACATATACTCGTATAGATATTTTACTATAATACTGTAAATAAAACGTCCGAAATCAACAAATTTACTATATTATATACTCAAATAATTTACTGCAAAAATATATCTACACTGTAAAATGAGTAAACATCCGATCTTGACGTCTAGAGAAACCTAGTAACTGGTATTATGTGTTCTGTTATTTTCTAACCGAACCTTGAACGCAACAACTGTTATTATTATATTATTTCGATACATAATTTTGTAGAATGCAGTAATACGCTATAGTGCGTGTATATCATTTGACCTTACATCGTATACTTTCGCGTGATCGATACAAATTTCACATCCACAACATAAGTGCTCGTCTCGGTTTTCAATTATGTTTAGCGTAAATACTGCCGATACAGCGATAGCCGATCGCTCGTTTGTTTATTTCGCTTAATTGGTAAGGCCTTCCTGAATTTTCAACTTTCTAAAGTAACTTTTTACATAGTTTTAAGGTGAAAACTGTCAAAAATTAAGTAAGTACATACAGTACAGTAAATTAATTAAGTAAGTACTTACACACTTATTGTGGGTGATTGTTTCTAATAGATAAAAGACAATTATCGTTGTAACATTTTATTTAAACCTTTGTGCTTTTATCTTGTTACTAATATTTACATTTTTATCAGTTGTTTTAGCACGGATGCGTGCCCTAGTTGATAGCGCGTCAAATTAGCAGCGCTGTGCGCCGCTACCCATATGCATATTTGTAACGATTCAACTTTTTTTGCTTCTTTCCTTCCGTATCTTTGTATTTCAATGAACTGATTGCGTTTTTTTTTACTAAACTTTTGTGTCTTTTGTTGGTACAACCAACAGTATCATAACGAATTGAAAATATTTATTAAAATATGTATTAATAAATATATATATATATATATATATATATATATATATATATATATATATATATATATATATATATATATATATATATATATATATATATATATATATATATATATATATATATATATATATATATATATATATATATATATATATAGAATTCTTAGTATGTTCTTCAAAATTACAATTTACTTTGCAAGATAATTTATATATTTTTATTATTTGCAAATTTTGTGATCATTGCTTATATTTGTTCACAGAAAATAAAGGCAATTTTGAAATTATAATTATAAATTACAATAAAATTCTGTTGAATATTTTCAAGATGCGTATTAAATTGAAGACTGGTCAAACATCACCCACTCATGCGGGAAAAGTGAATGACCTGAGATTCGCAAAGAACTACCCACATACTTGTAAATACATAATTGCCCGTCAATTTACCTGTACCTTGCGTACGATGAGTCGTAAATAGAATAGAAAAAACAAAATGGAATCGTTTATAGGTTGAAGTGAGACTGTATTATTAGAGACCCCCTGCATGCACGCCTCTGGCCCGGTTCATGAAGGTAATCCTTTCATTAGAAAGTTAACGTTAAATAGCACCATGGTTACATCATAGCTATAAAACTTTAATACGATTTATTGAGAAAATCTCCTTAAAGGTATGAATAATCTTAAAATATTGTGAACG
Organism: Dione juno; assembly: GCA_037127375.1. Lineage (NCBI taxonomy): Eukaryota > Metazoa > Arthropoda > Insecta > Lepidoptera > Nymphalidae > Dione > Dione juno. The sequence continues at coordinate 3,186,798 of JAXRJS010000032.1, read as the reverse complement.
TTCTAGATGCTAGTCATGTTTTCTAATAATTAATTCTAAGAGGGACTATAGACTTGGGATTGGAATATATTACTACAATTGCTTAAGAGACAGACGATAAAACCCATGTACCTACTAAGAAAAAGCTATCTGCTATTATCTATTTGGTAACAATCTCGATGTTATTTATGGTCACTTAATACGCAAGGGCCATAGAGTTCTAGACCATTAATCATAAGGCGCCTTATGTTTGAAAGCAGCAATCTCGTTTATAACGCTGATAAATTTTAATAAATGGTATCAAGTCATCCAGGTATAACTTTCTGATACCATAAGACGTCATTTATAGTTGAAACTTTCTAATGTTCACAAGATTATAATTTCATATGTTATAGGTAAAATATAATTATATATATTTAAAATAAAAGTATTTCGACAACCTAACGAATGTGTATTTTGTTATTACATGTATAAGAAAAGAAAACTTAAGACACTGGTTTCCTCCCAATTTCGAGAATTTGTGTATTGCTGATTGTTGAGTGATTGGATAATAAATTTCCCGAGTGGTTATCGGACCTATAACCATCGCGCTTGCAGTCAGACGTTCTGTTCCACTGCGTCATGATGGACTTAAATGTAACGCTGCAAGCTTCCAAACGATAGGGCAACATTCTATTAATTGGCGGAAACTGTAGTACAGCAAATTTATACAAGCGTAAAAATGTGTTTTTTCTATACACTTTACAAAGAGAAGAGTACGAGTAAGAGACTAGAAAAATTTTAAAAATTTTTTATACTTTGATTTCGAAAAATTTTTACTTAGAACAAGGACTATAATTCAGTACCTTTTTGTTATTTATCATGAATCAACGTTCTGGAAGTTTCCATCTAATAGATACTATATAAAGTTGATTACAAATCACTATCAAATTTAACATTTAAATAACTCACTTCTGTGTTCTTAAATTTCTTCTTTAAATGTAGATTGTTAAACATTTATTGCCTTTAACGCCTCAGACGCAATTATCACAACGTTACTTAACTTATGCATACAAATAGTTGTTGTGTAATGTAGATTTGTTTGGATGGCTGACCAGCTGACGTATACTATCGAAGATGTTATCTTGCATACAAATGGATAAGTAGGTATTAAATTTCTTTTTTCTCGTGTCTTACGTATTTTATGGGTGCGTTGGGTGCCTGGTTTTTTTCCCGTCTGCCTATCACATACTACATACATTTTTCTCCATCTCAAATCTTAATCAAGAACACGTTCCCTTATCACACATAATTAGTAAAATTGAAATTTGTTGAAATAAAAAAATAACTAAAAAAAATATACAGTACATGAATAAATAGATAGGATAGCGGAAAAATATCGCCTTAAATATAATTTATCCCTAATGGATTTTTGTAGTCGCAATGTATATAATATAGTGCTTCGTTTTGTATACAAGGAGAAAACCAAATTAAAGGTAGGGTATCAATTACACGGTTGATTTAGTGTGCGATGTATGTGGCGTTAAGCAACGGTGTGATTTTGAATACCACGAGCTGAATGCTGCTATGAGTTATGTTCACGAATTGGGAGTGATTGATGGCTCCATTATATTGCCTCATCATTTGGGATGACTTTGACAAAAGATCTCCAATTTGTTTGGTGTAAATTTTAAACTAGTTTGTTTTGTAAATAACAAAATCAAGTGTTTTGTGATATTTTTTGTTAATCATGTCTTGAAATGAGGTAAACGCTTGCCACGTATAGCAATTAAGCATTACCTAAATTTAACTTAGCGAGGTAAGGCACACGAAAATAAACTTAGTTTTCTAACATGTTTACAAAGTATATAGGGTAATTTATTTCTAAATACTCCTATGTATTTCCTTTAATGTAGCTTAACCTCAATGAAACTTTATCATGTCCAAAAACAACACTATAAAATGATTCTCTTTATGGTATATTATGTTGCGTAAAACACGGTACGCGTTCTTCCACGAACTTTACTGTTACTAAATTTAGAGCCCGTATATCGTTTAACAAGTTTCTTAAACACTTGCTAGCTACGAAAAGTCTTAAATTTCAAGTTCACACAAAGTTGAAAGTTCATAGAATGATGATAAGTATTAGCAAGTAATACAATATTATCAAGCAGGCTTAGTACCAACATTGCGCTCGTATGACGCATCTCTGCCATATGTCGCTCTTCCCTTGAAGTCGCCAACGCGATAACAGATTATGTGCAGACATCGGCTTTTCTATCTTAAGTTGGCTATTGTGGGATTTGTTTTTTATATAACGTAAACTTTATAAAAATAATACTTAAAAATTATGTTAACTATAATATATGATAACAAAACTGAAATTTGGTATTGTCTAAATATATGGAAATTTTAATATATAAATTTTATTCGAGATGATGTTAGTTTTCGATTTCCATTCCATCGATATTTCTGTTCGCATCCAATTGAATAGGGTCTCAACACGGCGCGTGTTAACTGCACTGAACGCTCCTGGTCCATCTCAACGCGTTGACCTTCCATTCATTTAAAATAGATTACGCTCGCGAGGGCGTGAGGTTAGTGTGGGATAGCAGTGTTTTGCATATGTCATATATAATTTTTTTATTAAATTATTTATACTTAAAATATATAAGATTTTTTTAATCGTTCTTCAATGTCAATGCCACTATTGTCGCAATCTTAGCTAAGTGGGATGTGTGACGAACAATAATACATTACTTTTTTCTGTACATTGCAAGATTGATGACTATAATGTAAGTGACAAAGCATTGCTCGCAATAGTTTTTGCTACTGATTGATTGCTCATTCCGACCGGTCCCAGTAGACCGTTACGTCACATAGAATACGGTATTATTAAACAAATAGCAGCTCTAAACAACCCATTTGTTCTCAGAAAGGATCGTCCTATTTTTTTAAATACCAGCTACACATTAAAACGAAAAAAAAGCAAAATCTTGTGCAAATTTAGTTTGCCTACGTAAGTTCTACAAAAAAACATATACAGCTGGTTTCGTTTCATTGGTGTTTACCTTTGAAATCCATTTACCACTATGTTTATTTTCACGAGATTCACGTCATCCCGTCTGTATTGTATGTATGACTCCATGTATGACTAAAACTGTAACACCGTCCAGTATATTAATGAGTAATCACTTTTCAGAATGAATTGTGCGAAATAAGTTTATATTTATGAAATACGATATTTATATGTACGACCTGAGCGAGGATATACATCATATTTTTACCTGTTTTGAATAAGTAATTATTATCTTACTTTTAAACGCTAACCTTGCAAAATCTCTATGGACACTCCCTGTCGGAGGCCCTTCCGGCCCTTATAAAGGATTCCTCCCCTTCTACTTTCCATATTATACGTGCTTAAAATTAGTTAACACTGTGAATTTAAAATTGTAGCAATTTAAAAAGAGATGATTTACAACTCGTATTGACAAGCTTACCGCCCTAGCTTTAATTTTGTATACTCGCGACATTTCAACTCATCCTCAGCCTTTAAGAGCAAGCACGTTTCGATAGCTGTCTCTGTCTATCGTATAACCTTAGTAATTTTAAGAGCTCTCAATATAATATTCTATCAAAGCATCTTGTGATTTTTAAACTAAGTAGATGTGCTCTTCTGTTTCACTCATACCTATATAATAAACTCGAGCTTTAGATATTGTTGTGGCTCTGTTAAACGAAAATTTGTGTCGTAAAAGGACTAGTAAAACGAATACGCATATTTGTACATGCATTTGCGTTGAGTTTATTTGTATTTTATTTGTTAGAGACGGTACTATACGGGGCTTGCTAATCTTATCTTTGGAATACGCTAGAATATTTCTAAGCAAGACGACTATTTCTTATTATACAATAATATACATTCCGCACAATGAAGACAGTTTACAGTGTTTACATTTTTGAAGTATTTTATTTATTGATATTTACATTTATTATATATACACTTCAACACTTGTATTTCTTAAAATTGTTGAATACATATATATATATATATATATATATATATATATATATATATATATATATATATATATATATATATATATATATATATATATATATATATACATATATATCCACACTGTATTTCGCATGTAGCAGGATAGGTAGAAGGAACCCACTGTTAGGGTACTCCGTTCCCTACTCTCCACTCTTCGAAGCATTGCGTGTTGAGTGCCAGAACTCAACGCCGCGCTTGTACCTTATCGCCAGATCGAGGAAAATGAAAATATTTCATTCGAAAATATTCATCCACTCATGGAAATCGAACCCACAAATCGTGGCGTTTACAGACGCTGTGCCTCTGCGCCACGACAGTCCTCTAATATGAATATTGAATTCATAAAAAAAATATACCACTGTGCGTAATCAACTTTAATATAATTTTATTGTGCAATAGCTATAACGATGTGGCCTCTGGGACTACGGGCCTCAAGTGATACTCCAATCAGATATAATTGCATAATGGTATATCAGCGAGTTAAACAAGTCGAGCTCAAAAGTTGTTATTTAAATTAATAAGTTTCATTTTACCAAATTGTCTTAATCGAATACCAATTTAGAAAGTAATTTATATAAGCTTTGCTTCTAATCATTGTGAAAATAATGTGATTTTAATACGTACTTCGTAAGAAGAAACATTACTTATTTTTTATGGAGGATATTATAAGACACCGAGACAGTTTCTGACTAGAAATACGATGGTAATAGGTTCGATTACCACTCGAGGAGATAAATTAATTTTAGAACCCGCTTTTGTTCGACAAAGAGTTTCCTGGATTGCTCACTCTGCTATTTAAAGTTGAAAAACATTTATTTATATATAGCGCAAGTTATGATTTAAAAATCTACGGTTACTTTAATCATAAACATTTGCTTTTTATTCTGTTCAAATCCAGTAGTAGCCTAAAGAAAGCCAGGTCGAGCCGTGGTCGAACTGGATCTTACGATCTCGACCGGTTTGACCGGCGCGAATCCTGGCACCACCGTCTATACTCTCAGATAAACGTGCGATCGTAAGTAAAATCTGTGTATTCAGGAAAGGATGTTTATGCAACGTTATTCTAAATGCTTAACACGTTGAGGGAAAGTCGGAATTTCACGGCGTGTATGGAATTACCTTATAAGATGTTCGGATGATAGAAAGATTTGCTTAGTTATGTCATTTGTGAGGATTTTTTCGTGTTCTGTCACTGTACTGTATATATATATATATATATATATATATATATATATATATATATATATATATATATATAATATATATATATATATATATATATATATATATATATATATAATATATATATATATATATATATATATATATATATATATATATATATATATATATATATATTCATAAGAATACTATGAATATATTTAGAGCTTTTAATTTTTATTGTAGATTATATGTCAAATTTTAGTTTAGTTTAGTTTATTACACTTAATGTTATTTTACGACCATAACGTATAAAATATAAAAATCTCGTTCACTTGGAAATAAAATATAATCTTATTATCACGTATTCATTACCAGTACTTACCTACATATTTAAATATAGATGGTTTATTTAAAACCGGTACTGTACCTATCTGCTCAATAATTACCTAACTTATGACAGATATAAATATAATCTGACAACAGATATTTACACCCTTTTCTCACCGACTCATTTCATTTTGACAAAATTATTGAAATTCTGCTATAATTTCCGTCACTTACAAGATCATCTATGGGCTGTAAATAATTTACGTTTAACAACTACATCAGAATTAAAACGAGTCTAGAGTTTCCTACGAGTCGACGTACGAGTTTTCCTGTCGAAACGATTCCTACGAGTTGAATATGAACCCACTACCATTGTTTATATCTAGACAAGTCTTTACTGCATCACCCTGACGCCATATTTATTGTATAATATAGAAAAGCTTTATATGTAAATGGGGCACCTATAACTTTTTATGTGGTTAACAAGTCATACGGTTAAGTAACAAGCATTTAACAAAGACATAACAGCTCAGAACCACACGGATGTAAAAATATACATGGATGTTTTAATCTTACACAATGCTTTCCATATACATACATTTGATGTCGATAAAAAACAGCTCACTTCGCGTAGATTCCAATTTTATAAATATTTTTCACGATTAAATGTCTCTAATATATTTATAATTAACCCCTTTTGGAGTACTAATTGTATTGACAAATGAATAAATGTCTACTGCTAACGAGTAACTTTGTATTTGATATAAATTAAGTTAATAAATAGGTATTTGTTATTACATATACCTATAAAGTTAATGTTGAGACCAATACTTATAATATTAAAAAGTCAAAAACGTAAATAAATGAAGGAAAGCTTAATCTGAAATTTAAAAAATATATATTATTTATCTTATATTTGTCTGTAATATATTGTAATAATTTTATATAATCTATAATAAACATAGGGTACTTTTTTAAAGATTTATTTTACACACTATAGCTCTAACTCTAATTGTTCTTAGTAAAGGAACAGTACTAAAATTTACGATAAAGATATCCTCGTTTCAAAGCAATAAACCTACTTGACTGAAATCAATACTTCAATATACGCACGAAGGTCATTTCAGACGTGAGCAAAGTTAACCAGTATAAAATGTAAGGAAGACTATACAATATAATAATTCAATGTGGGGCAACCCAAATCAAATAAATTGACAGCTGACGCTTGAACATTGCATTACGGTATAGAAAAAAAACACGCACCTAATTTTTTATTGTTTATGTTTACAATATAGGCGTAATTTCACCTACGTGATTATTTCAATATAGTTGTCGCTCGCAATTTCATCATTAATTAACACTTATAAAAAATTACAAAAATATGATATTTCCAGTGCTTTTTTCCCTTCCTATAGATTTATTATATTTATAATTCCTAAATTTCTTTTTCAATCATATTCTATATCAATATTTATCAACCGTCGTGGCGCAGAGGCACAGCGTCTTCCTGTAAACGGGACGCTTACAGTCTGCTTGTGAGTTCGATTCCCACTCGGGGAGAATGAATAATTTTCATTTTCTTCGCTCTGGTAACAAGGTAAAGTGCGACGTTGAGTTCCGCCACACAACACGCAATGCCTCAAAAGGCGGAAAGCAGTCTTACACGGGCAGGATACCGCGTGAAGCTATTGTTATTATTATTATAATTCCTTTATCAAGTTATGAAGTAAAGAATTTTGTTTTTAAATAAGTATTATAAATATTGTACATACTAAATTATGTTACAAGTTACATATCATTTATATGTTGCATTAAGGATATATATGTAGATAGGCAAAGACCGCTGATGTCCAAGATATTATATTGTTTCACATTACGTGTTAAGTGGCATCTAATGCACTTCTTATACTATAGTTACTCTAACTAACAACAAAATACTCGTCTTAAGTATATTGTAGCCTTTCACGAAACGTGGGTCGAAATCTACTGCAGTAACTCACGTGCATGCAAGAAACCCCACAAGTCGACGTGTCGTCATTGATTGTGATGCACTTAACTTATTATTATGATCTTCATATTTTTTCTATAATAAACACTTTTAGGGTGTCCGTTTTCAGCTTATCTGTATTATGCTTAAATTGTAATACTTGTAATGTAAAGTTATTGAATAATTTTAAGTAGCAGATCAAATATGAATCGATAATACCACAAGTTGATCTAATTGAAAGACTTTTTATTTCAGTAAAATATATAATCTACTTACAGCTATATTTCAAGATATTATACATTTATTTATAGATTCCATTTTGTCTATGAGTGCGTTAGGATTTTTACTACGCAATGTCGCAGGCACAAGCTAGGTTGTCCGTTAACAATATTATATCTTTTCTTAAGATAAAAATGTGTATATATATATATATATATATATATATATATATATATATATATATATATATATATATATATATATATAATGCACATAGTATATAATAAAAAATGATACGAGCATAAATATAAACTTTCATCTAGCCATTAACGATGAATATTTCCATAACGTTATAGCTTTATCAAGTTACTTTCTCGTTAGCATGGTCAAATAAACATTGATCGGTTTGATGACTTGTCAATACAATTAGTGTAGCAAGACGGGGTGAAAGTAAACAACGTAATGAGGCTATATAATCAGACAATGCAAATATTTCGCTAATTGAATCCAATAGTTATTGTAAAATAGCTTCTTATTATCTATATTAATATTTTATAGAATACGTTAATTTTTAAATTTGGATGAACGCGTTAATCTCAGGAGCTATTGGCTCAAATTGAAAAATGTGTTTTAACATAATCCGTGTAAACCACTAAACATGCGGTCAATATTACCTCGGGCACTTAGAATATTTGTCAAAACTGTTAGTTCAATCAAAGTCAAGTAAAAGCCAGTGCTTGTCGGAAGACAAATGAAAAATCACGTCACTTTTTACTTCGTTCTCCGGGTATGACATCTCCTACATGGTTGAGTTTGGTAGTAGAGAGTCTAGAGACAAATCCTGTATTCTACAATTAATCTAATATACCGTGATATTTAAAATATTTTACAAACGCACAAAATCTACATATAAAAAATATAATTTCACACTTCAAACACATTAAAGAAACAAAAACTTACACTACTGATGAATCAGTACGGAACATGATCTATAACTTAACCATAAATCTTATCTTGACTAATGGGTTTCAAAAATGAACGGTTTTAACGTATTTGGTGATCACTTCGGTAAAAGTAATGCTTTTTAAGAGAATATAATCAACGTACCTATTTGGGAAATCATTTTGCGTAATATTTGGGTATATAAGATATAAACGATAGAACAAAACATTAAAACTTTAAATGTACACGTTATAATTGTAGTATTTATTTTATTACCGATTTGAATTTAGACCTAAAATGCTAAAAGCCTTTTTTAACACCACATAAGTAGTTTTCAGTCTTGATAACACAATAGGTTGTTTTTTATAATACTTAATAATGCATTTTTATCAAAAAATCTTTAATTATTTTTAATTAACACATTAAAATAATTGTGCTAATAAATTTAAAGTTGGAATTGACATATCACATGTGCAACTTCTAAAGATAGACAGACATGTGAATGAGTCACTGGATTTCTTTATTATAAGCTATCCATAACGGGTATCCGGTTTGTCGGCAACAGAAGCCAGCCGACGAATAAGTATCAAAACACACCCACTCCCACGCTGCAATTATCATCACTTTTTTCACTCAAAATCTTTTTATTAGAACATTTACTTGACCGACTATAAGCGCGGTCGCTGACCCAACGCCGGCGATAAAGTCAATGTGATCCAGATTTACTTGTTTTATTTCCATTGTAAATATTCTAACGATAAGGTTATCTCTAAAGCGCAAACGCGCAGCTCGCATAATTCCATTGCATGTCTAATCCATTTTTTATTATTAAGTAAGCAAATATTGTAGTGAAGCCAAAATATTAGTTTCACAGCGTCTTTTAAATAAATATTCAAATTGAAAACGATACATTTTGCTACAATAGTTTTTCTTATGTCTTGCAATTTAAAGTAGGTATACTTTCAATAAATAAAAGTTTTGGTATAACTATTATAGTAGTATTTTTAAAACTTTTAAAGATTTACGCATATATGAGTGATTTGCCACTAAACTAAGTCGTATACGTCGGCTTTAAAATAAACTGAAAGTAACATTTGATTTGAGAAACTTTAAAGTAGTCTTATAAGTAAAGTAAAAACATGATAATTTCCACAGTGGCTCCTTTCTCCAGCCAAACACCTACATGGAAACAAGTGACCTATTGTATAGTATTCGCGACACTCATTTATAGACACACCTACCTGTAAAACCAATAACCTATATAACCTACCTATAAAACAAATAGACCTGTCCGATTTGCTACCTGCAAGAAAACATCGCTTATATAATACCTTATGTCTTAGTTGTTTGTAGACAATGGGATACTAATCTATTTCCTGTGTGGTGGAGAATCACGATGTCGGATAACGCGTGATTTGTTATATACTAACTAGCTATACAGCTTTATACATAAATTTTCATCTATAATGGACATAACGCTTTGTTTTTAATGCATCGTTAGAGTTATAGTGCAATCGGACGTCATTTATATAGGCTTATTATATGTTATGAGAAAGTATAAAAAAAACTTTATTATGTGAAAGTATTTTTTTTATATTATGTATTTTTATTATAATTTGAATTATCTGTAGAACTCATTGATTAAATGTGCTTTTTACGGTAGAAGTCATCGTTTAACAGAACAATGTTGCACACAAAAAGAGAAATTCAATAGAATATTTGTTTAGGGAGAATTCCAACCATACCATCTGTAAATAGAACGCTTAAAATGTGCTTATTTGTATTAGGCACAAAAAATACCAGTTCCCGAGCCAAAGATTTTCATATTCAAGTAGGTATGCTATAACTATTTCTTTTATGAGTTGAAATAAATGTTGTAATGAACATAATAAAATTTTGACTATAATTGGCGCTCGGAGAAATTTTTTTAGCTTCATATTTTATATCGCACATAGCAGGGTAGGCAGAGAGTTTTGTGTTAAGACACTCGGTTTTCCCCTTTCCGCGTGAATTTGAGACATTACCGTATTAAGGAATTCAATAACGTGTTGTGATACCAGAGATCGGGATATGAAGATAACTGATGCTCCCAAGTTGGAATCCAACCAACAACTCACGAGTTAACATCATTGGCGTAACTAGAGGCATTTTCCAAATGGGCACGGTGAGGTCTCGTTTTGAATATAATATGTATTAATAAAAACGATAATTTCCAAACATTTATAAATATATATAGTGAATTTCTAAAACTTCTCACAACTAATATTGACTTCTAAATATAAAAAAGGACCCTTGTTTACACATAATATATTAAACGATTCATTAATTCCTCATACTCAAGTGAAGCGATATTGATTTCTAAAATATATAAAAAAAAGGAAACGCCTAGTCTGGAGTGGGCAGAATAAAATATATACCAATTTGCATATGAGAAAGTGCGCGTCAACATCATCTGACAAATTCAATAAGATCGTACTATGAGTTATAGCCTGTTTACCTTCACCTAGTAAGAGTAGGGCGACCGAATTTTATTTTAAATAAACCATACGAGTCATGTACAAAGTTATGCGTAAACAGGTTGAACCGCATAGCCACTGAGGTCACATATACGACTACTAAAACTTCTTTAGGGCTAAGTACCATATAATTATACAAATCTACTTATAAATTATCAACTATATATATATGTCTTCAAATGTTTATTACTCTATAATCTATGAATGTTATACGTAACAAGTGATTTTCATATAACGTAACAACTATAATTAGCCGTTATAGTTGATTATTGTGCTATTTGCGTTTTACCCTAATTAACCTTGTGTTTCCGACGCATTCTTGTGTATTGTGTTATTAAAGACAAATGCGAAAATAGAGGGTAGCTTTAGATCAAATTCGAAAATCAAATAGTTATTTGGCGTTTTACGATTGCGGCGTTTTTAATCTGTTCCGAACAGTATTATATTTTAAATCAATTTCTTAAATCATAAATGTCATCTAGCTCTAGTAGACAGTTTAAAATCCTTCAATAGTTTCCAAGACCGGTTCGCACTAAAACAAATTTAACGAAGGACTCTAAGCATGTAATATGTATTGATGATGTATTTGTTTAAACATATTTAATAACATTTGTTTAATAAATAGCTGATTACAAAACGATCGCCATTGCCACAAGTGGGTGGTCTAGCCTTATGTAGGTGTACAATTAAGTATACATCATAAAACAAATATTAGACTATCAATTATTACGTCATATCGACACTAAGTATGTAAAAAGTTGTATCACTTGGACAAAGGATGCTGTTTTCTTACTTGCGTCAGTCGTCTAAATATGAACACGTCTAGACAATTGGTTGTTCAAAGACAATTTACGAAGAGAATGAGCTACTTCGTCTGAACAAGTAATGAACGCAATGTATTATTAATTATTCCTACATACAATTCGCTCCTATACTTTTAAAACTATTTGCCCAAAATTCATGGTGTCTCTGATACCACCACCGCCTTCAATTTGTATTAGCCGAGCTAATAAGTATACTATTTACAATGAAGTTGCTCAAGAGTCAGCATTCAAGACTGACAAGTAGCCAGCCATATATTATTTGTTGTTTGATGTTTGGGTGCGGTAAAGGCCGTATGCTAATTGTATTGGAGTCGTCTTGTTTAGATTGACAAGCTCCAAACTACATGACGCTTTTACTTTCGATGACATTTTTTGTATCTGTATTTATATTACGTACCGATTACAACGTTAGATTAAGACAGTATTTTATATATTTAAAAAAATAGTTGTAATGTCTTAATATATAGTTTTAAGTATTACATTCTTTTAAGTAATAATTAATTTAATTATTGATAAGTATTCTCGTTTCTATTTTTTAACTCTAGAAGCTTTTAATCAAACTTACGTAAGCAAAATTTACATTTCTTAAAATAAATTTGTTTCCTAAAGTAATATGTACTTTGGAAACCAAAATAAAGAGGACGTTCTAATAAAAGTCAAGTGTGCCGCTTCTCAATTTCTCCTCCAGAATATAATTAGATGATATCTAAACGAGATTCAGTTTCATTCAAAAAGGAATACGAAAAAAGTCTTAAAGAATCTAAAGTCATTAATCAAGACGTCAGGCGTCCATTGAAACACCCAACTTACCACTTCCCAGCTATAAATTAATTATTATAAACAAGACAAACGAAAAGGCGCGCGTGTCGTAAAATCTTACAAGTCATTTTAAGTTAAAATAAGTTACGTTATAAAATTTAAGGTAATATTAGAGTAGAGAGGAAATAGGCGGCGGCCCTGTCCACTACCTGCTGTGGATATTATGGTATCTCGCACCTGCTTTTTACAAAAAATGTATACAAACTGATCTATTTTCGAACCACTATAATTCTAACGCTGAGCCATTGAACCGTGAATTATTACTTGGGTGTTATATTTTTTAAACTCAAAAATAGATACTAAACTATTCAGATTTATTTGTATGAGTGCATTTTTAAACTCAATACATTTAAATCATTTTTTGTCTAAATCAGCTAAGCGGTTGCACGTGGTTTTTTTCGAATATAAGTTTTTATACAGAGCATCTATTCGCGGTGGCCCCATTCACAGTTCGGTTAGTGACATCGCTCGGCAAAATTAATAGAGAAAAAAAGACGCTGAGACTCGTATAAAATTCTAAATTTGAATCTCCCCCGCCTTAATGGGACGCCGTTATGTCACACGCGGTTTTTTATGAGATGATACGGAATTAGTTGGATAATGTTATTACTGTATACTAAGTGTTGTACATTATATTTAATGGCAACTATTTCTAATTTAGTTAATCTCTTGATCTTGTGCGTGTAATTACTTCGATTTATCGATAACTGGACCGCGGCGTCCGTTACTTGTGAGATGATATTTCCAATAATCTATATTATTATGTTAATATATACTTGTAATAGTATGACCTGTAAAAATGCCAGTAACTTTATACTTGTTGTATAACGAACTTATATTATATAAGACTATTACAGTTTTTATTCAGTTTCCATAAAACATATTGGCTAGGTAGCTTCTGAATTGCAGGCCGCAGTTAATTAAAGGCAAAACCCCGTATCGATCGCGTGGAGTTAGTGGGTCGAGAGGGGCTGTGCTGATCACTTCGGCTACCAGCTACGATCAATATAGCATATGGGGTGGTAATAAATTTAACCTGATTATTTATAAAAACTAACGAACTATATGGAAATAATTTGCAAAGTTAACTGCACTATATTGTAATATAACATTTTTCTTAAGCGGTTGTTTAAAGAATTCGTTTATTAATTAGTTAAGATTTTATTTTACTATTTCACCTTTTAGGTAAATTTCACATAATTAGGGGGTAGACATAGATTTTTTTTTATTGTATGAGATTGTAGCGGTATCCAATGCTTCTCTGTGTCTACCTTGGAAACGAAAATATTATATTTATGTAGTCGCTTGCATCTACTTGAGTACTTCAATGTTTATACCATACCCAAGCACATGCAAATTATTTTTTTAAAAGTATTGGGAATCTATCATAATTTTTCTACTAAACTATTTTTACTTTATAAGTAGGATAAAGCCTATAAAAGTTGTTCGAGCAGATTGTATTGAGTTGAGTTGGTTGATAAAGTTAAGTACAAAGTTATAATAAATTGTACTTACTCTCGAATTGGAGATATACAACAATTTGATTTTCTTAATATATTTTGAATTTCATCTTATATATAAATTAAAATAATTTGTTGTTTAGATTTCTATAAAAAAAAAAAATTTGTAATGCAAGATATATTTATTTCTCAGAAATAAATGTATTATTTTCCTACACACGTATATCACACATATTTCTATGAAAGTTTGTAAACAGTTTATAGAATGTATTCCATATTAATCGCAGTTGCTACAGCACATAATACGCCCACTAACAAACTGCCATGCCACATATGTAATGTACTGGAATTGATCTCTTGACCTTTTATGCAATAGATACCCACATGAGTGTGTCCAACGGCAAATGAGCTCAATATTAACAATTTATACTTTTTTGTGATTTTACTATTTAGAGAGAGATTACTATTGAGAGTTGTTGAGAGATGAGAGTTTACTATTTAGTCTTTCGTTTATTAATTTGATTTTGATAAGATAATTGTAGAGAAGCTATATATAATGAACAATTTTACCTATAGTAATCTATCGCCTAACAAAGTTCCGTGGCTTAGGGGAATACAAAATAATAATAAAACATACATAAGTGTTACACATGTATAGAAAATCTAAACGGTTTGCGGTTGCGTCTAGAACGTCAGCGGATCAATAGCGCGTCCATGAATCTTTTGACTCACAAGGTTGTATCTTCTGCTATACTTACAAGTGTTAGTACAAGGATAAAGTTAAGTTATTAATAACTTTACTTTTTTATATGTTAATGACCGTCTTGGCGCAGAGGCACAGCCTCTGCCTATAAACGCGATGGTTTGTGGGTTCGAATCCCACTGGACGAGAATGAATTGCTTTCATGCCTCGAAATGCGGAATGTGAGGAACGGAGTGTCTTAAAACTAGGTTCGTTCTGCCTACGGTATGCCTACCCTGCTATATGCTAAAATAAATAAATAAATTCATGTTTTATAACCATAATAAAAATAGCTTTGACGTTTCTTACAAATTTTTCTTTTCTTCGCTTAACAATAACATTTTTAGTTAATTGACCTTCTAAGTTAAATGTCAAAGTAACATTTCAATATTTGATCTACTGTTAGCAGGATGATGTACGCGTGTCGACCCACTGAACCATAGAGCATTGATAACACAAATACCACGAACTTAACCTCGTTTCTCTTACATTATATCTACATTCAAAAGTTTTATTTCTTAATTAATTTTTATTCATGTAATGGCTAATACTTTGATAAATTATGTTTAAATTTGTTATAAAATGAATTGGTAAATATATTTAAGAAAAAAACGGCTAATTTATCTTATTAAAATACAAAAAACCAGTTTATGTATTGAAAATTTTAGTTTTATCATAAATTAAGTTGGTAAATGATATTATATTTAAAAAAAATTAGCAATATTGGTATATTTAGTTATTTATAATTTTTCTTCTAAATTAGTGATGCTTTATCGTGAAAGGTTATCGTCGCTGTGATACTTGTGTCATATCTATAGTACTTGTTTTGTGAAGCGTAAATGCACATCTGTAATATACCTGCTAGTGACAGGCTAAAAATATTTCTACAGGCTAAATTTCATCAAACGTCAACATAAAAATTTACTTTTACATAGTTTTTATATATTAATACTTTTACAAATATTACGTTGGTTTACGTGGCCTTATATAAATAATTTAGATAGTATATCCATTTTTGAGGTCGTAATTTATAAATCCCAATATATTTTTCCGTACGATGATCACAATTCAAAGATGCATTACTTTGTGTTAGCCGACGTTCTTTTTATGGCTGTAAGGAATGTTGCACCCAAAATCCAGACTTGTTTTGTGTTCCGAGAAATTAAAGTGAAGAAATTTTTGATGTTTCAGAAGAGTTAATATCGCGTTTTTGTGTTTTAATAAGGTCTTTCAATCAATATACGTAAACTTATATTGTAAGAAAATAAACTAATATTGTATTTTGACCAATCATAAATATTTTTAAATAAAAATATTTAGATTTTTTAGAAAAACGCTTTCTTTCGTTTTTGAATTTATTTTGTAACACAGCTTTTCGATGTCTTTCTTACCGTATTGGAAATTTGTTTTTAACACTAACAATATTATGAAGGCAAACATGTGGGTATTAAGGACAAAATGGAATAGAATAACAATAATATATTTGTATATGAGATTCCATCTATATATAGCCTACTTAGTCAGCTGTTTTAATCTGTTACCATTATGTTCTGCTAAAAGAATCCTGTAATTTAAAACAAAAGATGGTAATGTCGTAATTTATAATTTCTAAACTAATTAGTATCGACAGATTTCACATATGGTAAACGTCCTTTCATCATATACCTTTATAAAAAAAAATCACAGCTGTAACTGTGACACGCTTACGCAGTACGCCTTTTAAATATGACAAAATTCATTATACACGCTTTAAATAGCAGCAGTTGGTGACCAGGCATATTGAGAAATAATTGCACTAACCGTTGCACTAACTTAATATACATACAAACGTTCATTTCAATTGTGGATAAATCGTTAAATCTGGAGAAAATCAATCACTCAATAGCTCATTCGACGTGTATTTCTCAACATTCTGTTGAATGTTAAAAGTTGATATGTTGCAATACAACTACGACGTAAATCAAAACAATAAACAAATTAAGCAACGCACTATAATTTTGTTAAGCTTTTTTATATTATGTGGAATAAATTAATAGGGCGTGTATCGAATGGCTTTTAAAAGCTTTTGAAATTGAATTTTTTTAATTGGCTAAACGAATGCCAAGATATATTTTGTAATTCCTGCAGAAGCCATATTATAATCAATTTATTTTGTCTTTGAGTACTATAGTAGACAATAATAATGATTAATAATTCTAAATTCTAATTTAGACTAATTTAAATGTCATTCCTATAAATAAGGATTCACATACTTGACTAGTTCACACAGTGTCCAATTAAGGTAGCCGCATAGCCAGCTATTGTATTGTGCATTACTAAAAATAAAAACTATCTTGTTAGACAGTAGCTTGAGAAATACAATTTTTGAACATTTCTCTCTATTGTTTCTACTGTATATAACTTTCTCACAAACAACAATGAGCTAACCCGTCAGTTTACGACTAACGAGCTGTTAAAAGCAAATGCAAAAGTAACGGTAAAAATTACCATTGCCATATCGGCTTACGTTTCACTGCGTGTTCGGGGACACACATACCGAATTTGGTAGACACCAAGACCTACACAATATTAGAAGAATATACAACTTACATACAGAACCAAGTACTTATCTACTTGTATTAAAGCTTGTTTTAACTATAGATACTGTAGAAATAAGTATATCATTATTTATGATTTTCTTTAAAATCATTGTAACCAATTATTGCAAAACATCTGACTTTTTTGTTGGCTTTTTAATGTTATATGCATTCAGTTTTTGGCGATGTGAAACGAGTAGAGAATTCAAAGTAACGTTTCTAAAAAAGGATTTTATAAACATATATTTTTTTATTTGTTTAACTGCCTATGCTGATTTATTTTTAAATTAAAAATAGGTCATATAGCTTCTCTATAGTAGGACAGTAGTGTGGGTGAAATCTATCCGTTATGATTAATGTCAATAATTAATTTTATGTATAGTGTACTGTCGATTAGTCAATCAGCGACTGTTCTAAATAAAATCAATTTCATTAAAACTTGTATATTCCAATAGTAACGTACTGCGCCATCGTCGATTTTCGATCGACAAAGAGTTGCTTTTGTAATTTAAAGCTGTCTCGTGTGTCTAACTACAAGTTGGTATTTTATTTTATCAATTAGTCCGCTTCTTGTTTTCCCTTACGTGATATGACGAAGTTATCCTAACTAGCATGCTTTAAAGTCGTAAACAAAGATTTTAATTGAAGGCAGTGGCCGATACGAGTCGATTCACTTTTGAAATTTTAAAGACTAGGAAATATTTAATGATTTAATTTTAGAAAAATGAGTGAATTTTGTTACAAAATTCCACGCACGCAAATTTCGCGTTGCGACTTTCGTATACATGTTTTTCCACTTTCTTCGGCGCTATCGTGTACGAAAAAAAGATTATGTGGATAAAATTGAAATTTGGACCCTTACTTTCTAAGTGTCTCTTTATAGTTATTTAATGCTTTTACACTAATGCTTTTAAACAACTTTTAACAATTATTTAATGCTTTTAAACAACTAGTATTAACGTTCGATTAAATGCAAAATAGCTTAGAGTTGTGTATGACACAAGTGTCCAACTTTGCCCGCAGGAACAGTGATTAACATCGAAGCGATTTCAAGCAGTCGTTCTTAAGAATAGTACGTCCAATGAAATTAACTCAACAGCGATATAAAAATATTAGTAGCTATATATTTTTTAATTTTAAAACAGCCTACTTTAGCGGTAAAACTATCTCAGTATAAATAATGATAATTGCTATTATTATATGCACACCAAAATGCCATATGGCGTATAACGTCACGCTATGTAATGACTACACCAGATATACTGTTATTAAAATATGATTGAGAATGACTACGCATACTCACTCATACCTAAGTATTTATAATATTTAATATTGTTTACATTTTTTCATACGGTTAAAAAATTCAACAGTAAATAAAGATAATACAAGCTATTACCAATTTGACATGGAGACTATTTTAAATGTTGCTTGGATCAATATTATTTGCATGATAAATAAAATTTTAAATATATTTCATATTTAGTATATAATATATGTATATATATTTATAAATAGTTCTCATTACATAAAACAACAGTATACATAAACTTTAAACAAACAGGTAGGTACAAGATAATGTTACTGCAGTATGTGGATTACGTAACTGCAGTGAAGATGAAAACCTAATGAACTGTCTCCAGGCACTTTATCTAGTAAAAATCTAAGTCAGGTACGCACTTACAGACAGCAACCATGTCAAGATACGACTCTCACCTCGCTCATTAGGAGCTTCTTCTCTTTGTTGAGTCGTTATAACGAAGGAAAAATACATATACGAACACACAAACAAACTTACTTTGGAACGTTTTTTTAGTTAATTAGTTCATCAAGTTTATCCTTGTACATCAAGAATATTAAACATGAAGATTTGAACTTAATAAATGTCATTGTATATCGTTTCTAAGAACAGCGTCTTTAGCGTATTTCGTCTAAAATGTAGAAGTTAAGATAAAAAGGTTTACTTTAACAGTATATATTGAAGTGGTTAAATGAGACATTATATCTCATGTACGAATGTAATTCGATAAGCAGTGAGTACTTTAAGATAAGCCTTAAACTTTCTTGGTTGCCACTTTGAAAGGTCATCGCAATTTATCAATGTGTAATTGCGTGGTATCCAAAACTCTCGTCATACAGGTTACGATTAATCGATATTTTCCAGAACATTCATTTTAAATGTATTTTTAATATATATTTAATATTACTTATGCTTTATTTGAAGTGGCATGATTGTCCAACGGAGACTCTTATGCTTGTTCAATAAACTCATTATATAGTATAATCTATTAATATATATTTATTGTTGTTATAATCTGAAGTATGAGGTACTTTTTCATATTATCTATTATTACTATCAGGAATATTGTATTCCAGGCTGCATCCAATATAATAACCATAAAATAATTGTTTGAACGAACGAATGAATAAATGAGCGATACAATTGCGCTCTACTCCTGTCATCATTATTGTTATAAACAACGCTTGCATCGTCCGATTCTGATAAAACCACAGAGTACTACTCGCATGTAATGTGAAGTGACACATTCTTCAATTGAGCCGTGACGTGCCGGTATCTCAAATTGACGCCAATTTGCGTCTCCGGCTGACTCACGAGGGCTCGTTGTTTTGTGCCGGGCTCTACGGGCTTTGAGATTTGCGCATAATAATCCATACCTCTGGCATTCTGCAATCCGTAAATAAACTTGTCGTTACTTATGCATCCGTTAGTTACGAGACAAATATATCCTCACATTTGGACTTGTAGCGTTAGTCCTAACATATTCATGTATATGACTATATTCCATATAAATTCCGCAGATTTAAATTTATAAGTTTTATTTACCCAATATCCGTATTTATCCATCTATTGTACTCAATTCTGCATTTATCTATAGGCATTAACTAAGTTAAACTTTCTAAGACCTCTTAACTTAAAATAATATCATTTTATACAACCACTTACCTACTAGTTAACTGTTGTGTGTATGAAGACAGTTATAAATATAAAGTAACCACAAGCGCATAAGTGGGGCTTCATATAATTGAAATACAAAGAATTGAAGTATATATAGCATATTTTATAAATGATTTTATTTGTAAATAATAGGCATCATCATCCTCCACCGACCTTGTACGAAAATAATTGGGAAGATTGACGCAATTGCGATGTTCCCAGCCTCACGGGAAATACTGTGAGAATTATATTAAATCATATTTGTGGTTTCAATGCTGCGCGCGGTCACGGGTCCAAGGCCTAACTGTATATATAATGTACAATATAAATGAAATGCGAGGCAATTTAGATAGAAAAACAAAGTTATTGTAAACAGCTTTTTTAAGCTGTACTATGTAATAATGATATCTACAGCAATTCATAAAAGTAATAACCTAGCACCTTGAATCTCGTCAGCATCAATAAATACTTCTGTCATAAATCTTACTGGTCGACACAGCTAGACGTTTAGTGTAGCGTTCGATAAATTACATAATATATTACCAATTAAAATAAGCCTTCTTGCTCAAGACGGCTCTCGCGTTCAAGTTTAAATATTTTAAAAACTTTCATTAATTGCTTTCATTTGACTTTACTTACTTTTTAATGTCGGCTAATTGTTACATAATTTTAATTAAATAATCAAAATATAAATAATTCGAAATTAAATTATTTCATAATAAATCATTTATTTATACGTATTAAAGATTATTAACACTTTTTGTTAATAATTTTAATATGCCTATCATATACCAAACGAAAATATCGGATTTATCCCACGAATCTAAAAATATATCCATAAATCCAATACAAATATCGTTAATATTTAATATGTATAACTAATAGTTCATTTTTACTTTGTTTCAGAATGTGGTGGACTATTACTGGCAACTTCGGGAACATTCTGCCGATAGACTGGACTAAGTCCTTCTCAAGAAAGATGCATATTCCTACATTGAACCTGAACGATAAAAAGGTAAAATTTGTTAAATTGTATATATAATAATTAAATTAATTATCTGTAATTTATAGGATATAATCGTTTCGCTTATCACGAAGTCAAGTCGATATTTTTATTTCTAATAAATATCAATTTTCCGTTTAATATTTATAATTATTATATATATTTTTATATCAAATATAAGACTGTGTTTGTGATTCACGGCTGCCCCAATTCCGATCGTATATTAAAATCTAAGGCCACACGCTTCGTTGTTACATTTGCAATTCATATCACATTGGAACTTCGAGTAGGTACATAAATAGGTCAACAGGAGACGGTTTTTGTCTTGTATTATTTAAAAATTAGATGCCGTCTCTATAATAATAATATTATTTTAGGTCAAAGATTTGACCGATCCAATTTGCAATCGATTTAGTTTCCTAAGACAAGCACATCTTACCGATTTTTTTACTTAAATCGATTTTAGAATTTACTTTCTTCATTTTAATGTTATACCAATAATTTGGTTATACATTATTACCACAAATAAGCGTAAAATTTCAAATAAAGTAAATTATGAATGTTTCTTAAGCACTACTTATACATGCGCATACAAAAGCCGTATTGGTAAACAGAATTCAATCTCGATTCTCTTTTGTTTCTTTTATATTATGCTGTAGAAAAAAATAATAATTCGTAGCTGGACTCATTCATGAGAAAAAACTTTTCGTCCATTGTTGCATAAAGGTAGCAAAGTTCACGGACCTCCAAACAGCGCTTTAATGAAGCTATTCTCGTTCCGGTTGTATGCGAAATTGTGCTATTTTACATAAAAGTAATTTAGGTCTTTGGGCAAGCTTTTTAATTGCAACAACTCGGCAAAGTGACCTTATTTAATTTTTAAATAATATGCAGACTACAAATATACTATTATACTATATACAATAATGAAAACATTGCTTAACCTTAAGACATAACACATAGTAACTTGTATCAATCACTAAACGCTTATTAATGCAATATCGCTAAAGTTTGTCGTGATGCAGCGGCAACGCGGAGTGGAGCGAGCGACGCGGCGGCTTCCCGTAAGTAGGAACCCTTTAGGCCCAGCTCGCACTCAACCGCTTGTTTTGTTTTCTCCTCTTTACCACTTGTTTTTTCATTATAAGTTAGTCCTCTTAGTAAATAATTTTTAGAATGTAAGAAATAGCATCGTATATATGTAATTATTTGTTTATATAGGGTGCAATGACCCCAGACGATGAGATACACAGCTCTGAAGACGAGGCTGTCGCGTCTGATTTGGACATGCATGCTCTGATCTTGGGCGGGTTGCATCAGGACCATGAGTGTCCAGTTAAGACAGCTGATGAGGTAACATTTATTATTTAGCCAATAGTCAATACATTTAAATATTTAGAACACGCTTTTTTCTTTTTAATTATTGTTCCAAAAAAAATACTATGATAGTATTGAAAACTAAACAATTTTTTGATAGAAAATGTATTTGATAGAAATGTATTTCTGAATTACAATTTATTTCAATAAATCAATCGAACATCAAAGACCGCTCCTGCTATATAAAACTAAAAAAAAACATTATTTTTTTTTTAAATTAAAGCTAATTAAAGGTAACTTGTACTGGCATAGTGTTTGAAATTTGAATCGTCAGCCATGTATTATATGTTCAGTGTTAGACATTTTTCTTATTGCTTTTTATTAAAATTTAGAAATACTTCCTAATTATAATATATACATCAAATGGATTTAAATAGTTATCCTGTTTTAAATTTCGCTCGTCTTATTTAAAACAAAAAAGTTTTAATAGACGTCTCTTTTCCTACACACTTTCACATAATATATAATTTCAAATATATCTATTATATTTCCATTAAACGCACAATATATCATAGGTGATACAAGAAATAGATGACATGATGCAAGAGACGCCGTCGTCTGAAGGCGACCTGCTGGAATATAATGAAGCACTGGAGAAAGGCAAGGAGGTTCTTAATTCACCGCTTTATGAAGATAGTAAGTGTGTTATTATTGTTGATTAATTATTATTAATAATATATATTTTTTTTCTATGTGAGAAACGTCGTGTGAAATTTTAGATGGAGAAATTCATATTTTTGCAGAGATAACTAAGTGTACGCCTCCTATCTGAACTGCAGATATTGCGAATTGTGCCGCCGCATTTAATTTATAATAAATTCAATCCATTTAATTTTATAACCAATAAAATCATTAAACCAAGTGGGAACTACAACTATCCTATTTGCAAGCAACATTCATATTTCATATATTATTATAGACGCAAATAAAATATCGAGGTTCAGTATTGAATAGTAGGTCAAGCGGAACTTAGTACCTATTCATAAACATAACAAAATGGCTTCATAAGTCGTCGCCAGTCGCTAACACAAAATGTTTTATGACTCGACAAATACATGACATCTCATCTCGTAAAGAAACCAACGTCTTCTTCGTATGTAGAATTGTAAACATAAATAAACAGTAAGGAGAATAAATAAACATTATTTGAAGTGTTAGAGATTCGATTGTTTGAAACACAATCGACAGATTTTGGACTTTCAATGCAGACGCGTGGTTGTTTATTGAGTTGGTAATCATTCCGGATATAAGTTGCTTGTTAAATTATAAACATATTATACACATATACGGCTTTCAATGTGCTTACAATGTATATAACGGCGAAATCTTAATGGAGAAAGGAGAGCAATTTCGTGTTTTCAAAATTTTAAAATCAATCTACATCATTTTTTCTTATAAATTAAATAAAAATTTTGTTGGATTGATATAAAAGCTACGTTGACCTATTACTTACTTAATTCGTCTACTGACATTCAACTTACATTTTTAATTATAATATATATATATATATATATATATATATATATATATATTATATATATATATATATATATATATATATATATATATATATATATATATATATATATATATATATATATATATATATATATATATATATATATATATATATATATATATATATATATATATATATATATATATATATATATATATATATATATATATATATATATATATATATACTACATAATGAACATTGAAACACAGTAAGTAACGTATGAATATTCCACAATCACCGATTTGCATGATATCAAGTTCCTACAAATGTTATATGATCAACTATTTTAATTTTTAAACGATAAACAAATCTTTGATTTCTTAGAAAACATTCGATGCTTGTAAATTAATATGAATATGTTTTTAATATCGACAATATGATATAGTGTGTTTACATTACACTTTAGTTTTTCAATATGTAAGGAGCACAAGTAGAGCTTAATTAATGATAAAAGTCACTTGTTCCCAAATATGTCGGGAGAGCGTTCACCTTTCCCTGTGGAATTATTTTGTATATGTATAAAGAGAAAAATCTTATATGTATATTGTCATTTACTCAAAAGGTATACTCGGTATATTTCAAATTAAAATTATTTTTTTCTTATATATTCCGACTATCGCATAATTTAACGGAAAAAATTATATCATTAGTAATTTTGAAATTTTTTAATAAAAAAGTCCTTTATAAATTAAGTTACATTTAAAATATTTATATAATTTATCAATCAACAGAATTGCGACAGCTATCGCTCGCCCAACTGAACGAGATATTCATGGAACTGGAAGTACTCATCAGAGAATTCTCTGAAACTCTAATAGCCGAACTGGCCTTGAGAGATGAACTGGAATATGAGAAGGAGCTGAAGAACACATTCATATCTCTGTTACTAGGCGGTGCAGAACAAACGCAGGCAATATCACATTGAGAAGAAGAAGCGACCTGGTGCTCCAAGATCCCCAAACTTAAATACGAGCCATTCTGAATCAAAGGTAACTAACATTAAAAAAAGCCTTAGCAGAATTTAAAATCGCGTCGCTTGGACACTGTCAAAGCCGTACTGACTATAACTAGTCGTGAGAAACGTAAATATTTCAGTGTGTTCATCGAGGTACATCCTACCCACATGACGGCAGAAACATGCCATACGTATATATTATAAATAAAAAATCTACCTAATTATGTATATTTAAAATGTTAAAAATAGTAATAATACAAAATATTAGCGTTTCCATTGCATTAATTGACATTTCACACACATTTTCTTTATTTGGGATGAGAGATAAGCATCTATTGGATAGAGAAACACATCAATTTGTACGACTAAACCGGACACGACGACATGTATGGCAGATATATTTAATTTATGCTTAAAATTCAATTTGATCATTTTACAATATATTTGTATTTGTAAAGAAAAATCAAGTACGGCATTGTAACATCTGTTAGATATCATCAGGTCTCCCTTAATAATATTAAAAAAATGCACGAAATAACGTGAAATAAAAAGCAAGATAGTACTATATATTTGTCGACATTAAATTTATCTAAATTGTAAACGTTACCATTAATATTACAGTACTTGACAACAGTGATTCCTTTCCACTTGGACAATGGACCTCCCGACAATCAGTCTCTACAAGTTCTTATTAAGAGTGAGTTTTCCTCGTATATTTATTTTATATTTTAATTAATTATACTGCTAATTATATTTATACTTAATTATATGTAGTAGTCAATAGGATTGTTTTAGCTTAGAGGTCTTGGATTCGATTCCCATATTTAAAAAATACAATAATAAAGTTTAAATCCGTATATCTATTTAAAAATATATTTATGACATATCCAGTCACTTTCGCATTCAATATTAATATGAAATGAATTAATAAAGTACAGTTATAGATTACGTAACTAATATAATATTAAATGCATAATAAAATCAATCAAACTCGTTAATATTAACGTCAGTTAGAAATCGAACGTGCAACTTCCTGAAAGAAGTTACCATTATTAACATTTTTTTCATACATTAACATTTTTTGTGTATTTATAGAATTGTTATTTGCATTAGATTCGCCAATTGATAATATTTATAGATATTTAGCGTTTATTGCTCGATTTACATAACCAGTAGTATTATTTTTTCAGAAAAATTACAATTATTATTAGCATTTATCAGTAAATTTAATTTTATTTATATAAAAACATTTAGCTATTTTGTGCAATTGTATTATATAATATTTTTTATTCAAGTAGAACATAACAATATATAAATTGTATATACAAATAGAATTTGCTTAAATTATTATTGTTACTTATAATACTTTTTTTTTCAGTCTTGAAAGCAATAAACGAGGACAGCCCGACTGTGCCCACTCTCCTCACAGATTATATACTCAAGGTCCTATGTCCTACATAAATATTCATATACTTAGCTAATTTTCATTATAAATCCACAAATGAGTACATTTTCACTAATTGTTTTCTATAAATTAATATAACTTCAAATTTTATGACTTGTTAATCAAACAACTTTAAAATCTAAACTAATATTTGTTTCACTAAATACAAAAATAATATATAATTTAACGATATCTTATGATATATCTGTGTTAAAAGAGGTGATACATATTTTTTATAGTGAAAATGTACTTATCGCCATTAAAACGATTTCAATTTTCAATATTTCGATGTCAGCACATTCTATTTAATATAAAATAATTGTTTCATATCAAAACAAAACACAAACGTCGAATGTTTTCTGTGTGTATTTAAATGCACGTTCTGTATTTTAAATGATGAATATGAATTGGTATAAATTGCATATATTAAATAATGAAGCTCGCACTTGTAACTTTGTGTACGCTCTCAGTGTTGCCATTTGTCTAATATAATTATATTTTTTAAAATTCGTGTTGGTATTCTAAGTAAGTATTGCCATAAAGCGTTTTCTCATAATTCAAATATTTTTTTGGCATATTTGTTTTATAATACTTTTTGCATAAATGAACTGTGATATCGTATAATGGTAGTTTGTTAATTATTATTGCTTCTTTAAGATTTACTTACTTGTGCTGTTTTAATTAATGTTCATTATATTTATTTAAGGTATGGATTAGTTTTACTATATTTGTTTTAAAAATCAATTTTAAAATGTAAATACGAAATTGAAACCGGAATTGTCGCCTCATGGTAATATTTAGTAACTTTAGTTATTTGTAAGTAAGTGCTGGGGAGGCTTGTACATAGTTGTCTACAGCTTTGCCTATTTTTAGGTTAATATATTTTTTTATCTTACAAGGGCATTGATAATCTTGACATTTCGATTCTAAATACAAAAAATAACTAATTGTACTTTAAAAGGGAAAAATGCAAGTAGCAATCTTAATCAATGAAAAATTAATGCTTAATATCTTTAACTGTAACATCGGTTAACGATTAAAACTGTAACATCGGTTAACGATTGAAAAATCTAGGCCAACTCTCTTAAAAAAAATCCTTAATAACGTATTTTTTTTAAATCATCGAATTCATAATTTTAACTTAGCAAAATAAATCGAGTAGTTAGACATGTATATGTAGTGCATTACAAGATCTGTACAACTGTTGTTTTCTTTTACTGTATTACTGTAACAATCCACATATGGCAAGCACTATGCAATATTCATATAGATTTAGGTTAAAGAATAATTATTTAATATAGGTTTTACCTCTAGTCTCAACGTTTAGTAGTCATAATTTTGTTAATTTAAAAAAATATCAATATATGTAAAATAAGAAAATTCTACAGGAGTTTTAATAGCAATGATGACATAAATAAACTGTCATTGCCAAGTTTTAAATAAATTACATGTTAAAAACACCTCCATGACAGTTTCTTTAAGTAATCATTGAATGGATTCAACAAATCTATCCATAAGATATTAAATTTAAATTCGGATATAATATTGTGTAACATTGTTGTTGTAAAATGAATGATTTATATAAATATTAAATTGTGTTTGGTTCGCAAAATGTACGGAAGGCTTACATCGCACATTTAAATTTTCGTGTAGTAACACTTGATTTGTTGTATCTGTAATTCTTTAGATGAATGAAGGAGTATTTGATGGTACCGAAGTGGAATGTGAAAGAAGGGTTTATTATATGGCTCAAAAATAATCTATTTACTTTGTAATTATTTTAAATCCACTATATTATTTGAAATCTACGTATTTACATTGGCATTATTATATTATTTTAAACAAAAAAAAATCAACTTTTTCAATATAATATAAAATGTTATTGTGCATCTTTCTCAGTGAAATATTTTAAGTATTAGTACTAAAAGTATTTTTTAGAATATAGATTATTGTCAAAATCAATGTTCATTCAACTCTCAGAAACTGATGTGAACGTCTGGTACCTGGTCAATAAAGGAGCTTGAAATAAAATGATGTTTTTTATTTGGCACACTTTTATTATATGTATTTATATTTTAAATTAGAAAAATATATCCGGTCGCTTGATAAAAAATAGCCATCATATGAGTTTTCTAGTATCAAAATATAATTTACTGGAAGATTTATTATTCATGTACTATATTTTTTTTTCTATGATTGGAAAAACATATAGTACAAACAAGATATACATTTGTTTTTATGCATATAGGCTTAGGCATATGCCTATTAATTTTCTAATAAAGACAGATATACAAAAATGCACATAGGCAAGTATAAAAGATTATACAAACGAAAATAATAATTAATTAATATATTATTAAAATTATTTAATATATTTTATATTATTAAAATAAAAGTTATACTTAAGAGTTAAGACGTAAGAATGCTTAAATATATGACCATACTTTAAAATCTAATCCAGAACAATTCCAGTAATTCCACTGATCCACGTCAGGTAATGTTGAACTCGCGTGAAAACTGAAGGTAAGTCGTCGTTGCAACCGCTGGTTTCGACGAACGACGCTACTCCAATCTATTGTAATTATAATGTTTCGAGTAGTTTTGTCAGTCAGTTTGACAACTGACTTGACTTACTACTTCACTAGTAACTTACTACTAAACTTTAAAGTTACTACGCATCGTGACGTAATTGTGGGTTCGATCCCCACTCAGTGAAAAAAAATATTTAACTATCCATCTCTCGTCACTTCATTCTGGACATAGAGAAGATATCTATGGCTACCGTGCTATATGCTGGATAAAACTTACAAAAATAAAATTGTCTCACGCAGATATCACTAATGTTTTACTCTGTATTCAGAATAACGTCTTTTTCACATATCGATTTTCATTTTTTTTCATTTGTTAAAATATGGGAATATTATAATTATTGGAAAACAAATAAGAGAAAAGTGGAAAATTGACTTAATCAGTAAGACTAATAGTTACTAAGTATTTTATGTCTACTTTGCAAATGCGGAAGAGTACAAGTACTAGTGTAGTGTAGTAAGTGTACGAGTAATATCATGTTCGGTAAGCTTTTGAATTTGTAATCCTATGATACTCACCAAAATTGTTTCTTCTGAGGCATTTGAGAAAATTGTGAAAGGACCGCCATTGTCACCCTGTATGAACAAAATAAAAAGTATTCTATAAAATATTTGCTAAATACAGTTATTTTATTTACAGCGCGCGCTACATATATATATATATATATATATATATATATATATATATATATATATATATATATATATATATATATATATATATATATATATATATATATATATATATCTTCTTCTTCTTCCTGGCATTAGTCCCGGCTTTTGCCAGGGTCTGCCTTCCGACTAAGACCAATCGGTCCATATGAGTGGCGAAAGTGGTTTTTTGTGGAGCGATTGCCATCTGACCTCCAAACCCATTACTGGAGAAACCAAGAAAGGACAGGGAATAAGAGGCAGAAAGACTTGGAATATAGGGGAGGGACACACTTACATGGATTGGATCGGGTTATGAAAGTGGTGGCTCGAGGTCCCGGGGTCGCGTACCCGTATGCCGGAAACCAAATATCGGACAGATAATTGGCTAGACACCCTCTGAGATACATATATATCTATTTACTTTGTAATTATTTTAAATCCACTATATTATTTGAAATCTACGTATTTACATATATATATATATATATTATATATATATATATATATATATATATATATATACATATATATATATATATATATATATATAATATATCATATATATATATATATACATATATATATATATATATATATATATACATATATATATATATATACATATATATATATATATATATACATATATATATATATAACGGAATATAATAAAATAGTATTTATTGACATTCTAATAATAATTAATCATTAGGAAAACTTAAAGAATTTACCTTGCACGTTCCCGATGCTACGCTGAACCCACAGACGACATTGGGAGGCAAGCTCCCCATGTAGATAGTGTTGCAGAGCGTGTCAGTCATCACAGTCATCATTCTCTCACGAAGAGTTGGCGATATAAAGGTGACACCTGGTTAAATATATTTAAGTTAATTTTTGTTAGGCGTTCTTATAATACAAATTTATTTTTAAATTCGAACTAATATTTTCAAAAAAAATCACAATATTGTGAAGTAATTGTAAAATATTTAGCTTCTATAGTTAAAGATAGTATACAAATGAAATAATCACCATCGGCAGCAATGCCCCATCCAGAAGCAATCGCAGCGACGCCGGCGAAGTTTGAGTTGACAGTGTTTAAATAGGGAAGACGTATTATGCCTATCGAGTCTGCAATGTTAGATCTATATCAATTATTTAATACATATTATTAAATAATACATCGTCGGTAGATTCATAATGTTATTGAAATTATGGACTAATTCTTATTTGGAAACCATTTTTGCATTATTTTTTATTATAAATAAAAAATGTTTCTTGCTTACGTCTTAAAGATTTATGAAGTATTATTTTTGACTCTATCGTTTTATTTCGTTAAATTTAATATAATATAGTTAACAATTCTTGTATATATACGAGAAAATATGGGTAAAATATGTTTACGATTTAGGTTTCCATATATTCTCGTTAATATACATTATCTGTATAGAATGAAGGATAACAAAATAGTTTATACCAGAAATCTGAGCATCGTTAGCCAATTTTAAGAGAGCAAGATCGTTAGTAAACGTATCTGGATCCCATTCTGGGTGTACGATGATATCCTCGACGTTAGCCAGACGCCGTCCATTTTCATAGCGATCGTATAATGAATGTGCCCCTAATATTGCCTGAAAAGCAAATTCATAAATGTTGTATAAATTTATATAAAACAAGAATAGTATATTATGAGATATATATATATTATATTATATATGACGTATATATATTTATTAAAGTATTAGGCCGTTGTAGCGCAGCGTGACAGCGTCTTACTGTAAACACGACGAATTAATGTTCGAATCCTACTCGAGGGAATGAGTTATTTCATGTCCTCAGTCTGTATCAAGAAAAATAGCAGCGATGAGTTCCACACTCAATGTACAACGTTACTAAAATTGGGCAGAAAGTGGGAAACAAATGTCGTAACATCAGGTCCCTCCCTACTCTGCTTTAGGTTTACGGGAGATAGCGTGAAACTATTTTGTTTATCATATTTATATATAGCGATATAGTGAAAAAAAAATATGGTATGGTAGGTTTTAGTGGTAACGGGTAGTAAAATAAGGACAATCGGTACCCAATAAACCTCACGGCCTCCATTGGCCGAATTCCCGGACCCCGGCGGGAAACACAATGTTTATAGTAGATATAAATCACGGCCCAGACTGGAATGTCTGTCACTCTATCTAAAAATGTTTCTAAGATTCACATTTTGAACTGTTTATTTTACGAGAGGTGACGACAAGCCCTATTTCGGATATTAAAGGCGTACTTTTTAGCTACGCCCGATAGGCCCGACATTTTCACGGTGAATTAATGGTATGCTAAAAAAAATCTTTTTCTGTACATAACTGAGAATTTCATACCTGCACATGAGTAACTATCTCGTTGTCATGGAAGCAGCAATGAGCGGCTGTCAGAATCCATTGTTCATGTACCAGCGATCCGCCGCAGAAGCCGGCAGGGGCTGCCTCCCCCACGCGTAGGTATAATGCTACCTAGTTTATTGAAGCATTTCAATAATTTCAAATATTTTTGACTAAGTACAACAGGTTCATACTTCGTCGATATTTATTGACATAGCTTGATAAATTACTTTAGTTTCAATTATGAGAGTTAAGGTGATTATATTAAAAAATGTTTACTTGTTTTTTTTTACTTAGTGAAACAAGAAAACCAAAACGCATATAATAAAATTATTATTGGGTTTTGGTTTATTCCGTATTATTTTACCAAGTTTATTTATTTTAAATATATTTACCTACTACATCACGAACAATTACAAAGCACACTTACTTGAAAAGGCCTAGAATGACGCTCACTGGAACTACCTCCAAATATCCTTTGTTGGCGGTTCACATTT
The DNA here is from genome assembly GCA_037127375.1 of Dione juno. NCBI lineage: Eukaryota > Metazoa > Arthropoda > Insecta > Lepidoptera > Nymphalidae > Dione > Dione juno. Next base: position 3,153,845 of record JAXRJS010000032.1, on the reverse strand, counting down.
TTGGCACAATCATTATTGCTGCATGAATTAATAGAACTAATTGATAATAGTACTATTACTAAGGCGAATTTAATGTTAATGTAATACATATTTGATGTCGATTCTATGACTAACTTTAACATTCTGTAATCTCGCCCCGGAAACTAGGATGGGAAAGTCTTTATCTCGAATTGTGACGCGTTTATCTCCAAAATATCTTTTTTTATCTCGGCATAAAGTATTGAAATTATTATACGTAATATATCGAAATTTCAGAAACCATTCAATGAGTGTGTGTTAGAAGGTTAAATATAGCTTTTTTACTTCTACCTCCGAATAAGTTCGGGTTAGATTTTAATGTAACATCTATCTACTACCTACTAATTTATTTGGATTTCCATCTTTAAGATAAAACCCGAATGAACAGTTTCTACATCCAATACCCAAAAAAAGACTATATTATATAGCCATGTTAGTTTAGTTTCTCTAGAAAACCTAATAAGCTGATTATAAAAATGCAAGGTCGGTTTGTCGCTTGAGGTAATATTATTTAGGGTGATTACAGTATGTTCAGTATATGTATATAAGATTCGGAAAGGGAGGATAGGATACGAATAAAACAAAACATTATTTGAAAACATCATTTATTATATTTTCCTCAAAAAAGTAAAATTTTGAAATAAAATATTTAAACATAGTTATATTTGCGATAGTGTGACAAAGGCGCAGGCGCACACGCACACGCACACGCGCGTTCTATACAATAATAATAATAATAACGTAAACCGAGCTAAACGTGTCATAACGTCTACAATGGTGATAATCAGACATTACAATTGTCCATTTGTGAAATGTTGGCAGTAAAATAATCATTAAATTATAATTTAATAATAATAATAAAGTAGATATCATAAAAGCACGATATGAGGCATAAAGCATACTTACAACGTAACGAGACACTCCGGCGCCGCCCTACATACGTCATTGCTTAGCATCTAAGAAGAAAATTGATATTTAAAATTCCATAGCGCCGCTCTCTAGTCGGCGACGACGCCGAAGTCTCTCTCTTACCGAACACGTAGTAATGGAAATTAATTCTAATTCAAATACGTAGCTTACACGGTACTCCGAAATAAATATAGCTCAAACTTAGCAAGCTGTCAATCAATAAAAACGACATCCACTGGTTATATGAAGTACGAGTGTGTCGTAAATGCGGTTACATGAGAGCGCGGCGCGGACTCCGCTTGGTCGGTACTAATAAAACATCTAATTTACCAGTTACATATATTATGATATCCATATGTATATATATAAATAAATAATATAATATATATAAATTTCCATCTGAATTAAACACTAAAAGTCATCTATTCATAAATAGCGTCGTATTTAAAATTTTATAATATTATATAAGTCAATCTATAATAGTTTTCAAGTTACAACAAACACGAGGGTGGGTCAGACGAAGGCAAACGACTCAAACACTCAATTATCGAACAGTCTTAAATAACGTTTTTTTTGTACGCAACAAAATAATAACAAACAGAGACAGACAGTCGGATGGGCGCTCACAATTTCGTCATTAGCAAAGCTTACTGTAGCAAGCGTCGTGAGAAATTTGCGGCGACCGGGGCTCTACGTGTACGTACTGTGTCCGAGCGACTGCACTCCTCCAGATTATATATTAGAGTCAAAGTAATAATACTTCATAGTACACAGTACGAGTGGGTCAGAGCAGTCGTCGCTCGGACCACGCGAGCCCCCGTACTACGGCGTGCGTAATGACAAACGTGGCGCGGGCTCGAGCTGTCCGGGGCTCCCGACCCGCTTAGCTGTGGACAAACATTACAATTTATTCATTTCGTAGCTCAAATATAGGGAAAATATTCCATTAGTGGTTATAATTATTGTTTAATAATTGACTCTAATTTTTTATATAAAAGATCTAAAATAAAAAGTACTATTTCACTTTAAAAATATTATATATATAAAATATAATACGAATATATAAATATAAAAAAAAACAATAATTATGAGAATGCTATAACCAGCTAGTAATTTAGTGAATTTGAAATAATCAAACTCAAGACTTATGTCACATGAAAAACAGTAACGAGCCATTATTTTCATTGTATCGACAAGCTTATTACTATTTCAATATGCATTCGCGTTCGAATTCCACCTTAACACAATATTTTCATAGTGTGACAAATCGCGAGTTTAAGAATAAATTGAGAGGCACTGACTTCTTCTTGAGCGTGAAGAAGGAGCGCCGCTTGGGCTCGCCGGCGTGGTGCGCGGGCAGCGTGTGCGAGCGCGGGGCGGGCGCGGCGGCGCGCGCGCGCAGCGCCTCCAGCCACGCCGCCATGTCCGCCTCGTCGTGCGCCTGCAGCAGGAACTCCGCGCCGCTGCTCAGCCTGCGCCGGGGAGATCAGGGTTTCATATTGTTTTGTAACATGAGAATATATGTTTATTTTTGTTGTGTCCGTAACAAATATACGAAATAATTGTGTGGCAAAACTTCAATGCTGTTTGATTTGAACGACATGCGAGGGTGCGCTCGCTTGCCTGGCAAGCCGTCACGAACGCCAAACGTCTGCCGCTCACTTCCTTTGATGTCACACACTAACAAACAAGCCCACCCGAGCCTGCTTTAGGCTGTAAATGCACCATAGTCGCACAGAACACCACCACCACCGTACCTGAGACGGAAGACGTGCTTCTTCTTAGTATAATTGGCGGCGACCTCGACGTCGGCGCCGTTGAGGTCGAGCGGGGGTTCCCCGCGCCAGTGCTGCTCCGGCGACGCCTTAAACGCCTTCTGATCCTTGTAGAACGCCATGCGTCCGTCCTTAGCCACCACGTACACTTTGTCCCACGACCTGGAATGAAAACGATCATTATATTTAGTTTTGTACGCCTGTCGTAATAACTCGATTTTATAAATTATTCAAAGATTTAGTTTCATCTTATTGTACAAAGAGTCATTCAAATAAAATAAAATATGAACCTGTTAGACGCTCGCTTCGCGGCGGATTCCCACTCGTGCTTGCGGACTAAAGTACCTTCGACGCCCTCGTCCTCTCCACCGGGACTTGCCCCCTCTGTTCGTGTTGCATTGTTTAAATAAATGTACTCAAAAAAATATAATTAATCGATTACAAGAAAAAAGAAAAAAATTATACATCATGGTCAAATTTAAATCCATTTGAAATTCAAACATGATGTGAAAATATTAAAAAAAATTGTATAAAGAATATAGCGAAGTAATATAATGTAAGAGTCTGTCATACAATCACTTACATTTATCTAACAATTAAATACGCTAGTGATAGGTTTGATACTAAACGTTCTAAGCTAGGCCGAATAAAAGTCGTCTAGATACAATATTTTATTGAACTATACACGCAATAAATAAAAGTAATAATAATAATAAAAACCATGCGCTCAAACACAACAGCACACATAAAGCATTCGTCGCGTACGTTCACAATCATTTAATAGAAAATAGATGGCAGATGGATTATTTTCTCATTATTAGATTGAATATTAATAGAACAGTTATAAGTAATTTTATTTATTAATACATATAAAAAGATTAGCTTTCTATTATTTTTTATTATTTTGCAGTAATTTTAATTTTATTTTTGTAAGAACTTACTAAAACCTAATAATATGACATATTAATGTTACTATCCCATAAAGTTATCGTGATCCATCTACCTCTATCCCCTACTACGAGTACCTTCATCGTCGCTATGAGTGGCCCCGGTGAGTAATTTCTTAGCGGTGCGCCAGCGGAAGCTCCGGAATGGCGACTTGCTTCGCGACCGCGACTTCACCTTACCGGATGTGGACGGTGTCGCCGGACTCGAACTCGTGCCCGCTGCTGTATCCGGTGGTCATGGTAGGGGACATATGGGGGTTGGGAGAAAGGGGAAACAAGGGGATTACACGAAATAATAAGGAAGAAATGAAAGTGAACGATTGAATAAGACGAAGTGAACGAAGTAGAGACGAGTATAATATAAAAGTAATTTAAGTACAGAATTAATGGATGTGGGAATTGTAAGGAAACAAGGACGAGGATAAAAAAAAGAAAAAAATATTCAAAGCAACATAAAAACAACACAGTGTCGCAGCAAAAAAACAAAAGCTTTAACATGCTATTTGTCGATATAAAATAAATTTAAACATTTAACAAAGTAATCACCAGAAAACACAAAATGTTAGGGTAGCACGTGGACGTCATGCACATTGCACTAATTTCATACACTGCGCACGATTAGTAAAATAACAGGTTACTTGCATTCATTATAAACTAATTTAATAATATACACTATTAAGACATGGCAGAAAAGATGATTTCGATAACTATTCATAAAAAAAGAATAAGTCAGCTTATCGCCAAGTACATTAATAACGACTACATTGTGAGTGACACTGCATGTGATGAACGTTTTATTTGTAGTTTCTGTACCAAATATTTAATGACAAAATTCTAAATGTAACTAAAAAGATAACTTTATATTAATAATAAAACCTCAAACCATTAAAAATATATAATATTTCCTATTATAGCCTATTACTATTATTTTGAATACGCTTACCTCATGAAACTACAAACGACAACGTGCACAACACGCCAGTGGGGGAGGGGGGTACCATCATACTCACTGGAAAGGCGTGCAGGTTTGACGGGCGTGGGGCGCGCCTCGGGCGAGGAGGGCGAGGGGGGCGAGCGCGGCGCCGGTGGGGCGGCGGGGGTGGCGGGCGCGCCGCTACCCTCTGCATGCGACATCTACGTGCTAGTTACTATGCTACGCTACTCTACACTACGTGTACTCCGTACATGCCGCCGCCAGGTTATACATTCATGCTCGTGGCCGTGTATGTATGTGTGAGTGTGTACGAATATGTATCACTCGATACTTATTTTTACTATCTAACATATTTCCTTATTTGTGAGCAGGCATACATACATATACGGTCACGATTTTTATAAATAAACACAAATCATGCATACTACATATTATGCATAACGTATAAATGTGAATTATTCATTCTTATTTTGTATCAAATATTAGTATATTGGTCCCTAAAACCCTTTTGTCCGCAACAAGACTGTTAGGAAAACACATTGCAATTAAAAAATCTCGACTTTTCCTATGGCATATAAATATATGTGATTTATACTCTAATGAGTATAAATCACAGACCGAAAAAGGACTAGAAATAGGTGAAACAAAGAAATAAAGTTTCATATGACATGCATATAATATTAAGGCCAGCTGAACTAAAGCCGTGCAGTCTAGGTAGCTAGTGAGGCGAAAGCGTAGCTTTATGTTATACCTACCTTCTACGAAGACAGCGTCATTGAAAGAGAAGAACACAGTATAAATTGAAATAGAACAATATAATTATATATGTATATTATATTTTATGAAACTAAAAGAGATGAGAATGGAAGTATCAAACCATCACCGTCAGCGAATGAAGTTAAAAAATGATTCAAATTAAATGCAAAATAGCGTCATGTGTGAGATTTTTATATATTTAATAAATTATGATTTATATAAATTACATTATGTATATATAATAGTTAGACGTTACGTTTATAGAAGACGATACATAAAATAAAAAACAAACTTAATATTTATTGATACTAAGATTTTTTAATATTAAACTTCATTTGAAAACTACTTTCTAGAAGAATGATAGAAGACAGAATCTTATGATATGATACAAAATATTTTTCCAATTAGTTTATTTTTTTAAATGTATGAAATCGTGATACATTTAAAACATGTATTGTCATTTGTCAAATATTTTGTAACTAAGCATATATAAACATAGAGTCGCGTAAATAAAATAAATCAATGGCGACCTTCACCGATAGATGATCTATAGAATGAACACATCGAGTGCAACAATAAAGGAAATGGTGCGTAGCCGTAACTAAATAGAGCGCCTACAAAATCCTAGCTCATTTTGTTTATAGAAGCTTCTAAAAAGAAATCAAACATCTACCCCGTGACTCGTCTGGCACAGACTAGCATAGACTAGCAAAGAGCGCGGTGACCCGTCCTCCATCGGGACTCCCTGTAACACTACGATGTCAAAGCGCATGCGTACAGCCGGTACATCTTTAAGTCGGCAGGTTACCTGGCTGGGAATGCGGTCGCTCTTGGGCCTTCTCAGCCGCTTTAGTGGACGTTCTCCTTACGACTACGCGTGTGCATGTGTGGACAACACATCGGTAAGTAACGGCCTCGGGACGCGAGCCCCGGCCCGCGGGGGCTCCACGCGGGCCCCCGCGGGCCGGTCCCGCGACTCGGAGGGTAATTCATGATACACGGAAAGCGGCAAGCGACGCCGGAAGACTTTAGGCTCTATCGCTGTGCGAAGGTGCTAAGTCTTTGATTTATCACATTTTATTGTTTATTTTATCATTTTCCTTAAATCTGAGTAAGTGTTAATGTTTTCTAATTCAAGCAGCATTCACCAGTTAATGGTGACGATTAGTATAAATATTACATTGTCGGTAACGAGAGTATTCAATAGTGCTAGAAGATACACATGCGTGCTTACATTGCAATCCGTGAGTCGAAGTGAGGTTAATATATTTTAAAAAAGTTGTGTTTTCCTTTTTATTTAGATCTCTAGTTAATTATCTATCAATTTAATGTTTATAATTCATTTATTGTCAAAACAATCAATTTATCACTGAAGAATTAACTAGATGTTTTTGAACCTTATAATTCTTACATTACTCATATATCTACATTTTGAATTATTAGTAATATTGATAGTAAAATTACCGGCACGAGCTTATAATTAAATCACTATTAAAATTTTCTTCATTTTAAGTAAACTTTAAATTTAATATTAATAAAAAGAAAATATAAGCCATTTTTCAATAACATTACATTTCTTATGCACCGTGCCAATAATTTGGATCGGACATAAATAACCATAAAAGAGCACTCACCCTGCGACTGCGGCTCGGGCGAGGCTGCGCGGTCCACGGCGTCGTGCGCGGCCGCCTCTGCGGCCTCTGCCGCCGCCGCCTCCGCTTCCGCCGCCTCCCGCTCGAGGCGCTCCCTCTCCGCCGCCTCCGCTGCCTCTTGTCTGCGCTTCATCTCTTTCACTTCGAACTGGAATACGAGGTTTATGACTATTTTTTGCATCACGTTTGGTGGTCAGTGTTATTCGGAGGCGCGCGGGTAGTCACGATATTTGCATAAAATAAATGTACGTTTATTAACACATTGTTTGTATATATATATATAAGATATTTTTTTACAGTAAATGTTATATTATTATATTATATACAAAAATATATTATATGATGTATTAAAAAGCTTGAAAATATTATTCATATTTTTTTTTTACTTTAATTTTAATAAAGCTATTCTTTATATATTGTTTAAGAAACAATTTATTGTAACGTAAACTATACAAGATTTAAAAATCTCCATAAATCAAAAAATATAACAAATAACAAATGTATAAATCGGCACACAAAGAAAGCGCATGCATTATACCATTTCCCACACTTACACCATCCAAATAGTTATAGTACCATGCACCCTCCGGGAACAAGAGACTGCGAGTTTGGGACAGCAGGGATATGGAGGAGGACAGCGGGATAGATTTGACCTCTTTACCGAGATCATTGATTCGCTTCATACTACTCGTCAAGCCCGGCATTGACAGCACGGCCACTTCGCTTATAGCTTCGCTGTCAGTGGACTTGCGCCTCTTTGATAGCCGTTTAAAAATGCCTTTAATGCTACCTGATTTAGAGGACGATTCGCTTTGAGTTCTGACCCGACGGAGTATGGAAACGTTAGGGTAAACATGCTGGTAGGACAATCTCTCCCATAATATGAGATCTATGGAAGCGAATTTTTCATCTGGCCTCTCAGTTTCCGCTGTATATTCAAAGAAAATAGATGTGTAAATCTCGGGAGATAAAGGTGATTTTAAAGGGCTCATTGGAGGACTGCTCGTTTCGGATATAGTCGATAGACTATTGTTGGTCACGACCGGCCACAAGTGGGAATCATTTTGTACAGGTTTCTTACAATTTATGTTAAGATTTCTTTTTTGTTGGTATTTTTCAGGTAACTTTAATTTATCATTTGTTTGTATTATCTCGTATACTACATCTCCGACCGGTCGGATGGGTTTAGTTGAAATCCTTAAGGAAGGTTTTTGACGGATAGTGGGTGGAGGTTGGTAGACAAAGGAGGTCTCGTCATATTTATCCCAAGGTTGCTCTGTAGGCCAAAGTGACGCTGCATTCATTTCAAGCTAATGGTGAAGTACAGAAAAATAAGATTACACAACATCAACTTAAAGAAACGTATTTAACATGCGAATACAAAAATAGTGAATAGTATTATAAGTGAAGTTAACCAACTGGTAGTAGGTAGTAATTTTGCAAAATATATTAACTATTTATAGAAATTATTATATTTATATTGAATATTTGGAAATATACATTATATTTAATAATATTTTGCATAAACATCTCTTTTTTGAAAATGAGTCCCACCACCATAATGTAATATAAATTAAGTTAGGTTTTATTTAATATGTGCATATTTTCAAACCAATGCAATGCAATGCAATGTGCAAATATTACACATACACTCAAATATATTTAATAACACACTAAAAACTATCAATCCAGTGATGCCACATCCACATAATTTTTAAGCTATACATACTGTTTGTCAAACGAGGCAACTTCCTTGCAAATATTGCAAACGCATTTTGATGATTCCCTGATTTTCAACTCAGCATATTATGCTGGTAGAACAGTCACTTCTTAAGAATTAAAGACCATGAAAGC